>VRYO01002297.1:75624368-75670891 GCA_009812075.1 Sialia sialis | reverse complement strand
GTTGTTTTTTGTTGATTTAAATTTTTTTAACTTCAAATGTAGTTTATCAGTGCCTGTAAGGAAGAAAATGACAAAGTTAGTGTGGAATGTGGTGAAAAAAATCCAGTTATATTAGCTGCTGGAAGAGTAACTTGATTAAGCTGAGAAATTCTCCAGTTTTAGCATGAGATAGTAAACAAAATAATCAAATTAATAACCTCCTTCCCCTTAAAAACAAATAGATTCAAAATAGAGATGGTTGAATCTTGACAGTAATAGATACTAACATACTCTTGGACGTAATTAATCTAATACCATGCATTTCTCTTGAAAAATAAGCAGTTCTGTCATTGCACAATGGTTTCCAAGAATCCACATGACATTATGTGATAAGGCAAGCCTAAATATTCTAGCTACAAATAACTTTAGATGGAAGCAAATCCTCAGAAATTAGTTTCTGACTTTTCTGGGACTTCATTTTTAACAGCTATTCAAAAAAACAAGTTGATTTTTCAAGTTACTCTCACAGAGTCAGATAATAATTATTTCCTAAGTTTGCTTAGTTTTGTTGTTTTGCTGCAAAGAAAGCCTTTATATGTAGATATTGACACTGATTGATGAATGAAGACAGACATTCACAAACACAATTCTGTGGTTAAATTTATTTGAAATGCCTGTCTTTGCTAGAAATTCAGCTCATTATTGTTGGGACATGTATTTTGTAGCAGTAACATTCACGATGGACTTGTACCATACCATCATTGTGCTGCTAAAAAACAGATAATAAGAATGATTATTTAGTGTTCACAACTTTTCCTAGACAGATAAAGTATCTGAAAATAAACTTTAAGAAAAAAAAACTCTGTGTAGTGCTACATGTACACAAAAAATCTGCCACCTTTTCAGTTTTTGTAGAAATTACTCTTTAGTGGCATTGCTAAAAGTAATTATTTCAATAGAAGAAAAACTCAATAAGATATTAACTCTATGATTATTATTTGAAAGTCATTACAAACCTGAAGTAGGAAACATTGAGCTTTATTTGACTTTTAAGAGGCAAAATGCAAAAAACTTCAGCAGTGCAAGATGAAGGGCAAATTTCAACCAATGTATTGGGTTTTTTAAATTAATTTGTTCAGGTCTTAATGTCTATAGGTGTGCTTCCATACCCTGATTATGTACTTATGCTTTTAAACCATGTCTCACAAATACTCTATTTCAGCATTACTCAAGGTAATTTCCCTAATAATTAAGCCTAATAAATATACCAGCTTCAATTTTTAAATTATCCTGTAATTTGACATGTTATTAGCTTTTTAGCATCAAATATTTCACTCTAGACTACCAGACTAATTCTAAAACAAAGCTATTGAAATTTTCCCAGTAATTACGATAGTAAATTTTTAAATACTATCTAATTTTGAAACATCTGTGAAAAGGAGTGTGCAAAAATATTTCTTCCTTCGGGCTTTAGAATTAGGCCTATTGCTAAATATTCTGTCTTACAAAGTAATAGCTCTAATAATTTATTTATTGACGGAATAAAAGCTGCAGCTGGAATATAGCAAATTGCTACCACTGTTGAATCTTCCTTCAGTGAAACAGAGTATATAATATTTCAGTGTGCTTCAGCAGTAATGTTTTTGATGAACAAGAAGCTTTTCTGAAATAGTGGAAAATTCCTTGGGCATTTTTGCTACTGGTGTGGGAAGTTTCTTCTCTCAGTATTGTTTGTCGCAGGACTAAATTTAAATACAGCAATTTCACAATTATAAGCCGCACCTGTTTATAAGCCGCACATCTGTGTAGCCGGGTAGACCACGGGATCCGTCCATATATAAGCCGCACCTGAATATAAAACACTTTTATTTTTTTTTTTATAATTTTTAAGCTAGGATCCATGTGTGACAAAGTAACGAGTTAGTAACAGAATCGCACCAGCGCGGGGTTTGGTGTCAGGTGCTCAAGTTGCAAACAGTTTTCATAGACCAGCCAAGCCTTTAAAGGCAGCCCCAGGCGCCCTCCCCAGCCGGCTCTCACTTCCAGGTTGGCATTTCACTGGGATTTGTCCATAGATAAGCCACACCTGATGATTAGCTGCACTACTGGGGTAGGCTGGATTCTTCAATGAAAAGGTGCGGCTTATAATCATGAAATTGCTGTACTCATAATATATTTTATTAAAATTAGTTTCCAGTGGCCTTAGCAGCCAGCAAGCAGACAGCCATTTCCAAATTTCAGGAGCAATCTTCTTGTATCCTGAGTTCATGACAAAGGTCTATCTGCAGACAAAAGGGTATCTCATCCAGTGTATTTATTTCAGGTCATTCTGCTATATTGGAAACATCCTGAAGTCAAAATACGAGGATAGCAAATCATTTGAAGTGCCATGTGGCATAAAGAAAATGCGTAAATCTGGAGCATTAAATGCAATGACAAAGCAATACTGACTTTTAGTGATGTTATTTATTCATTGCTTGTCATGTTATCATGCTTTCATCTCCCCTGTGTAATAGTTTCCAGTTATTAAACAGCTAAACAAAAATCACTCAAGTGTTTGACTATTCATTACACTATGCCATTTAAAAGCAACTTTTGTCCAGAAAATGTAAGATAAATGAAACCATTGATTAAGTAGTCTAAGTGATGCTGTCAGTGAGTCTTCTGTAGCGTCTCTGCTGCTCAAAACTAATTTCAGGAAGTCCAAGTGGCCACACACAAGCATCAAGCTCACAAAAATGCTAATTTCCCACTAAATTAAAAGCATTTGTAATATCAATCTTGCAATGTGGAAAAGAACATCCTAACAGCTGCCTTCCCATGCTGTACTTGCATCACCCATGCAGCAACAGATGGCACCTGCTCCAGCTCCTGCTTTCAGTTATTTTCTTCAGATGATGCTTGGGCAGGTTTCAGCTGTAACTGAACCTTTGTTCCAGAAATGCTGTATTGTGAGGATGTTCTCCTTTTTTCCTTTTTCCTAAAATTGAAAATTCCCTGTTTGCATTGTGAAATGTGAACTATCAATATTTAATAAAATTGATTTGATAAAGATGAGTGATATTCCTGCTCACAGCATGAGGGCTGGACTGGATAATCTTTAAAGGCCCATTCTGACCAAAATCATTCTATGATTCTAGGAATTTAACATGTTTTGGATATTTAAGACTCTTCCTCATACTTGCACATTTTTCCCAGGTGTATTCATACAGTGATTTAACACTTTCTTAAAACACTTAGGTTCATCTTCAAAGGCAGAGATTTTCTCCTGGTTGAGTTCAGCTCAATGATTTTGCACATTCTTTTTCCTCTTCCTTATGCCACTTCAGTGTTACAGTAGCCTCAGTCAAAAGGGACTTACTGATTAACTATTTTTAAAAAAAACATGTACTAGAGACAGAGATATGACTTCAAAAAAAGCTAAAAATAGTAGTGCAACAAAGCAGTACTATGGTCCTTATGAAGAGCAATTTTCCCTCTACCAGTCTGATTGTAATCTCTTGATAGTGTTTGGAAAATGCAAAAAAACCCTACTACTCAGTAGTATGCCCAATCAAATGGAGTAAAAGAATTCCTAGAATTGCCCACTTTATTGTTGGATTTAATGCCTTATTGATTGAAGCACTGTATTTTGAAAAACTCTCATGATGGTGTATTTAAAGCAGAGATCTGGCAACTGCTACACACATTTATTTTAGGGCCAACACAATGCAGTTTATTTTAAAGTCCATAGCTACTGCTGGTGAAGTGGGAGAGAAAAATTATTCAAGTACTCTAGGCTCTTTCTAAAGATCATATGGAGACTGAGGCACTTGCCTAGGACAGGCAAAGTAAATTGCAAGTGGAACCAAATCCACTTCATTATTTTACAGAGAAGTGCTTTGATTACCAGAGGTTCTGAGCACCACAAAAGGAAACATGCATCTGAACTCCTGTCTGTCTCCAACAGAGCACATAAGGCAGGTTCAGATAGTATGTGATAAAAGCAGGTGGCTGAAAATATTTGTTCTTTGGGTTGAACTGATTATCAAACTACTAATTGAATTAAGCTGGAGAAGGAACTAAATGCGGCTCTTCAAGTCAAGAGGTCAAAAAAATCCACACTGTGACCTCAGAAGTAACTCAACCTTTCTGAGCCTCCAATTTTCCAATTGCTTTCATTTGTTCTGTACATTGAATATAACGGCATAGGCTGATAATAGTTCAGTGAGTACGTCAGACTTTTCAATAACTAGTATTATCAAAATTTTGAACTCATCAAGGAGGAAATAGGTCAATTAGTCATGATCATATAGGTTGATATTCCCATACAGGTTAATATTGTGAAGTATTGTTTGTTTTTTGGGTGGTTTTTTTTTTGTTTGTTTGTTTTTTGTTTTGGTTTTTTTGGTTTTTCTTTGTTTAGTGTTTTTTGGGGTTTTTTTGGGTTTTTTGGGGTTTTTTTTGTTGGTTTTGTTTTGTTTGTTTGTTTGTTTGTTTTGTTTTTGTTTGTTTGTTGGTTTGTTTTCTATAGATGTTACTGAATAGCAACTTTTTATTGGGAAAGTATATTATTTTTAGGGGACACTGCTGGAAATGCTTCCTCTGTATACCCCCAGGTTTTAAATGTACAACTAAAAGTTTTACATTGAAATAATTACACATTTTTTTTACAGCATCAGCAACACAACTTTCATTGAAGTGAGAAACATAAAAGCTAGTCTACATATATATGTTTTTTGTTTTGTTTTACTAAAATATTGTGTTATATGCAAACAAACAAACACCCCTTTTAAATAGCAAGAAGGACATTATAAAAGAAAGAATAAAACTCTTTGGTAAGTGTATTCATTTACAGGATTTAAAAAATTATCTCTCTGAATTTGGTGTATAGAGCTTCTTATTATGTGACCTTTGCTTCCTCAGTTTCATCACTCAGATAGTAAGTTTATGATTTCTTATTTAAACATATTTATTTATCTTATTTAAACATAATTTTCCAAGAAAATATTTGTGTCATATGTGTGGCTTTTTTATTTACTGAGAGTGTAAATATGAAAGATATTGAATGAGCCTTGATGTTCGGTTCTGACTGCTTTTCCAGATGATTTTGAATATATTTCAGATTTCAAGAGAAAAGAAAGAGGAAAAAATTAGCTAAAGTTAGCAAAGGAAAATGTGAAGAAAGCTAACATATTTTAATGAAATGCTTAGATGATCTTAACTTTTTATAATGTCTTCTCACTATATTCCATGAGTAAAACATTAAATAAAATGGAAGGAAAATAGGAATATAGAAGAGAAAAAAAGTGGAAAAAAAGATAAATTTAAATTTTTTTGCTATTTTCTTTTTATATGGTTATTTCTGTTCTTTATTTTGCCCCTAACACCCATGTAAATAATCACATTTTTCAACTAAAACTGAAAATCTCAATAACATAATTATAGTAAGACTTTTTCAGTAAGTCACTTATAATATCTGTAATGAAGCTAATAGACAGCAAACACCTGTATCCTAAAATCCTAGATTATTTTATAACTGATTCAAAGAATTCAAAGAAAAGAAACCAAACCTTGTAACATTGTGGGGGGTTCTTTTGATTTATCTAGAAATTAAATCAGTGTAAATCAGGATGGCGTGCAACTACATGCAGCAGCTCAAGGTTAACTCCTATGAACATTTATTGTGTTATTTTGTAATGGATATATTATTAAGCCAGATATATTTATGTAGAAAACAATTCTTGAGAATATATTCCTTGAAGTTATAAAAGTTAACAGACACATCTGCTGTGAGAATAGGAATCATTCATCTCAGCATTTGAATGAGCATGTATATTAAAACAATTGTAATAACTGTAACTATTTAAAAGCTTAAACATTATATATGGAAATTTCTGACACACATATATTCCCATCAAAATGAATGTTACGGGACTCTTAAGGTTAAAAGGAAAATATTTATGCCAAGAGCAGTAAAAATTTTTTAAAAATTGTTTTCTAAGTGTCCATCTGGGGCCTGATGTAAGGTAAATGGAAAACATTTCTGGATATCAATATTCCCTTAAAGCAACTCACACATCCATTTACACTAGCTCTATCAACTTTGCATTGGCATTTTTTGGGAAAAAACACAAAAACCAAAAACCAAAAGGCACCTCAGTAAAAGCAAAGAAACACCAACCCTTATAGTACATAGAAAACCACTGATGTACTCAGATAGGGAAACTATCTATAAAATGCAGGATGATCCCCTAAAATTATTATATTCTACTAAAAATAAATTTACTGGAATTGAAAAACTGCACTAAAAATTAAAGCAACTGGAATAGCTGACATATAGTGGCTTTTTCACATTAGAAATTGAAAAGGAAAAACAGCTGTATGTATCCACCTAAGCTTCTGCGTATGTGACTCTCATTGGATCTTTCCAACAAGCACATGCTTGCTTCAGTGGAAAAGATCTTTGGCAGAAGCATTAGGACACACAGAAAGGATAGCATTGGCTTTCCTTCTCCCCAGCTGAGCAGAAGACAGCAAGGAGATTTCTTAGATCCACTTTTGCACCATAGACCGTGGAGATCTTGCTGCAAATTTCAGTTTATTATTAATCCTAATTCTGATTTTATGGTGTGAAATGGGGTAGTTGAGGGAGATCAGGTGTTCATTTAAAAAGTAGGATTATATAACCCAGGGTGAATGCCTCAAATTGCTTTAAAAGCTTTAAAATACAGCCACTAATTACTTTGTTGTTATTGTATTTACTGTGAATAATTTATAGTAGTGGAGTTGGTAATTTGCAAACAATTATTAACTTCCATCAAAGGATATGAATTCTGAATAGGTAAATATTTTTTAAGTACAGTAATTTTACAATTATAAGCCGCACCTGATTATAAGCCGCACATCCGGGTAGCTGGGTAGACCATGGAATTTGTTCATATATAAGCTGCACCAGAATATAAGTCACTTTTTTTTTTTTAAAGCGAGGATCCACGTGCGACAAAGTAACGAATTAGTAACAGAATCGCACCAGCGCGAGGTTTGGTGTCAGGTGCTCAAGTTGCAAACAGTTTTCATAGACCAGCGAAGGCTTTAAAGGCAGCTCCAGGCACCCTCCCCGGCCGGCTCTCACTTCCAGGTTGGCATTTCACTGGGATTTGTCCATAAATAAGCCGCACCTGATGATTAGCCGCACTACTGGGGTAGGCTGGATTCTTCAATGTAAAAGGTGTGGCTTATAATCATGAAATTGCTGTAAAATGCTTAGCATGGGAGCTGATCAAGGCTAAAAATTCTAAAACAAGTAATCATTTTTCCCATTCTTTTTGAAAATGTGCTTTTTAAATATGCTATCATGCCTTGAAATCCTGTAAGTCCCTTAGAACTTTATTATCTTCAGAATGGACAAAAACAACTGGCAAGTGGTTGAAAAACAAAACCATTAACCCAATTTTTCCATTTACTTTGAGGATTCAGAAGCAGGTGCTGCAACACAAACCCTCATTAAAGAGCTGTTTGTTTCATTTCCAGTAACAGTATACAGCACACTCCCTCATCTGAGAATTATGTCACTGTTATGCAATTTAGTATAATTTAGGGAATAAATGACCGTCTCCTTTGAAAAACTTCAATCTGAACGGGAGCACATATTCAAAGTGAACATAACATATAAGAGCCTGGTCAGATTCTAATTTTTGCACAGTGAGTTGTTTACAAATTCCAAGTGGTATCTAGTTGTATCAATGGGATTGCTTCATCTCTTTTGTTGAAAATTAGAACTAAAGCATATTTTGAAATGTTTTATTGTTGAGTATAATTTTTCATCCTCTGTAAGGTATATTATAGAATGTAGAAGGGATGCCCCAAGAAATCCAGACTATAGCATGTAAATGAAAGATATTCTATATTAATTTGAAGGCAGACCGACATTATTTTTAAAATTTTTGTTTCTCCATTTTTACTGCTAATATATTGTTGTTAAAGTGACTCTAGTGGCAAAAATTCATATAATTTGCACAACTTCATAATAGTATTTTCACTAAAAGAATGTCTTATAGCACTGCTCGAAAGAACTGGAGAACAAGACCAATAAAGGTGCAGTCTGGAGAAAACAAACAAACAGCAAGTGGAAAGACCTTTCCTATTTAGTACGTAATAGTTGCATAGTAATGAGAATCAGTAGATTGCTTCAACTCTCACTGAAACAGATAATGTTCCATTTCTAAAGGCCTCCTGCATATGGTAGACAACACCATGACATTTTTGCAGATGCTGGCTGCTTACAATTTCTTGTTGCTTGTCTAAATGCTGAAAGGGGAAAAAGAAAAGTGATAAAATCCTCAGGTGGAAAGAAAAAAATAAAATGCATTTATATCCAAAATATTAATATGAAGCTCATATTGGATTAAATATTTGATCAGGCCACAAATAAATATTATACTAGTTAGATGATGGATAATTTGCACTCCAATATTAATCTCCTGCTAGTGCACAATCTCTGGGGAATTTGGCTATTATAAAAAAATTTTAACCTAACAATTTTTCTACTCTGGAGTTTTTTATTTTCTCCAAATATATGTTGACAATATCTAGAATAACACCAACAACATAATAATGGCCAATTTTTTCTTTATCATAGTTTTCAGTTTTATTGGGTGGATCACATTCAGAAGCATGCTATGTGTAAAACAGAGCAAATAATACATATGAAGCTAGGAATTCTTTTTGTTAGTCCAATTAATGTTTTAATAGTTTCATTGAAATATATTGAATGGATATTGCACTTAGTGACACTAACAGTCACGGTCCAAAGTCTCAAGAATATAAAGATTAAAAATGTTACACCAATGCCAAACCAAACCAAATCAAACCAAATAATCTCTTCCTAGCAGTTCCTGAGATGTGTCAGCCCCCATCCTTCCTCAGCCACAGTCAGACAGGACCATGGTTTGTCAGGCAGTGACTGCAGTGAGTGGGGCTATCATCCTTTCCTTATCCCCAGGGATGGAGCTGGAGCAGGGTGGGCAGCAGTGCTGTGTCAAATCAGTGACACCCAGACCATGGAGGGGCTGAGTCCCTGCACTGCTGGGTCAGCACACAGCCAGGGCCCTCCTAAAAGCAAAATCATGCCTGTGAAAAAACATCTTGGCAATGTTTTCTATAAAATGCTAAATGCAGGGGATAGATAAGCACATATCAGACTTGAATAGCAACCTTAATCTGCCTCTCTTCTGCAATAAAATCAGTATCTCTAATTACTGATAAATTTCAATTTCATTTTCTCCTAGTCTCACTTTCTGCCAAAGTTTTCAGCATTCAGTGATGCACAATCAGTCTATTGGTACATTAGTCTTTAAATCTACTTATAAACCAGACATAAAAGTAACATGATAAACTGTAACTTTTGCTAATTTAGTTAATCTGGTAACTATCTGGTGACAATTTGTGAGCTTCTGTTCATCATTTTCTCTAGCTCTAGTTAAAGATATATTGGAAAAGATGTGAACTTACTTTTAAAAACAGCTGCTATATTCCCATGAGGTTTCTAGGAAAGATTTTAATGCAAATTTCTTTCCAGGTTTCAATTCTTGGGGGACTGTATCCAGAGAACATTATGGAAATCTGAAGAAAGCTGTACTATCCCCTCAGAACTGTGCACAGATCAAGGCTCACTGAGCCAGAAAGAGGCTGTGGAGGAGCAGCCATAAGATCTTCATGTGACCCAATTGTTAGACACCCCACAGGAGACTGTTGGTACAAAATGTTCCTCGGTCATCTTTGCCCCGCTCTGACAGTCTGGCAGGAGAGGATGTGTGCCACCTTCTGCCCCCATGCTCCTCACAGCACCAATAGCTTGTGTGAGATCTGTGGGAGCATCCTCATTAAACACCATGCATGGCATTGGCACCAAGCTTATTGACGATTACTCTGTATTGTGATGCAGGCCTTACACTACTGAGGTGAAAGTGAGTGCTAGTTACCTCGACATTGTTATTGGATCTGGTGCATAGACAAAGAGATAGCAAAATAAAATTTCTCACTCCTTGTGTAGCAAAGGGCACACCCCTTTCTTAGAAGTCAACCTGTGACTTCTTTTTTTTTTTTTGCCTAATCTACAAAAGGAAACAATAAAGATAATTTAAACTCCATTCTGATATTCTCATTAAGCAAAACTCTTTTTAGGCCATCAGCAGCTTAGGATTTCAAACCATGTGTATTTTAGGTTATTATGTTGCATCATTCCTATAGATGATGACTAAACAGCTAATCTCTATAATTCATTAATCCAACTGCCATGAGATTTATATATGAGATTTATATTCAAACACTGTGCATGTCTTCGTGACTACTCTACTGGTATCCCAAAAGTCAACAGACTCACATGTCTTCAGTAGCTAAGACTCAGAGCAGCTGCTTTTCATGGTGTATCTTTCCTCTGGTAAAGAGGTATGTTGAATGCTGGTAAGAAATTGCTTTCTGCATTCACTGAGAAGAGGCGAACTGTAGTTAGTTCCCTGTATTGCAGCTCACAATTACTATTAGCAGCAAACTGGTTCTTCCAGATAACAAGTGTCCCTCATTTTTTCCCGCATGGTTGGCAATGGTAGTTGACATAAAGAGAAATTGCCTCTACTTTAAATGTCAAGTGAAGGAGCCCTTAGAAGAGCATAGATATGCATTACTCTACTAACTGCAAAAATATTGCATCTGATGCTGCAAAAAAGGCTAATTTTAATTAGTGCCTCATGAAAGGAATTACAATACCTACTGGGGGAAACATAGAAAAGTTATATTTCATTGTTTAATTTTTTTCATGTACAGTAATTTCACGATTATAAGCTGCACCTTTTTCACTGAAGAATCCAGCCTACCCCAGCAGTGCGGTTAATCATCAGGTGCGGCTTATTTATGGACAATTTCAGGAGAATTGCCAGTGCGGAAGTATGATCTGCTGGGGGAACAGGCATTCCCTGCCCCTCAGCTCCCGGCAAGCAGCTGGGCCCCTGCTGCTCCTGCTCCCGGTGCTGCCGCATCCTGCTGCCGGCACGGCCCCAGCACTGCCCCATCCCTCTACCCCCTCTGGCTCCCGACGCAGCCCTGACACTGCCTGGCCCCTCAGCAGCACCCCCACCCTGCCGTGCGGAAAAAATAAATAAAAAAAAATGCAGCTTATATTCGGGTGCAGCTTATATATGAACAAATCCCATGGTCTACCCGGCTACCCGGATGTGCGGCTTATAATCAGGCGTGGCTTATAATTGTGAAATTGCTGTATTTAATCTTTGTAGAATGATTATGCAAAACATCTGCTGCATTGTGAGACACGTGAGAAAGAAAAGGAAAGTATGAGAGAAGGAAATATGAAACATTTCCATTTTTATATTTTTAGGTACTACTTAATTTTAAAATTTTCAAAAAGCTCCATTCTCCCTAATACTTTCACCAATGATCTCCTAATTTGCAAATGATAGCCACCAGCAAAAAGTATTGATGCAAATTTAATGAATGAAATTTCTCAGCCTACAAATCAAAGGACAGGGAAAAAAAACACCCCTTCATCCTCTTTTCCCTGGGCCATAGTTAATATTCCCTTAATATCTTTGAGTCAGGATTCAGCATGATAGCTAACACTCTGGGACAAATCTCTTTTAGGTATAGATCACCACTAGCTAAGTACTATCTCTGTAGTGTTTATTTGATTGGGTTAGAGGTCTACAGTATTGATATGTTCAGTTCATCTCTGTAAAACAAAACTTGTTTTAAAATGCAGAGTAAAAATGCTTGTTAGTCCTAAGAAACAAATCAAAATTGCAGCTTTTCATGGATTTTTAATTGCTTGTGAAACTGCAGCATTAAACTGTAAGCTTTATATGATAGGAACTTTTGGCCTGATTTTCTAACCTAGTGCACATCTGAACATTTCAAAGAAAAACTAAACAGAAAATATTACTGTATTGATTTTAGCAGTCTTTTACCTTTACTTTGAGCCAATGGAAATGCATTTATGAAATGAAGGAAATAGTAGTGAATCAAAACTTCTATTTCCTGTGTTCTTTACAATTTCTAAACCAATTTTTCTTTAGAGGGGAAGGGCTGAGAGCTTTCCCTGCTTTTATGAAGAAATTTTCTAGAAGCAGACAATTCATCTCAACACTACAGAGTTATCACTTGCAGTTCATGTACCTCAGACACACTCTTTCAAACTTTTGCAAAATTTAATACAATTAATGGAGAACTTTAAAACACAAAACCTGAGGCATTAAAAAAAAAAACACAAAGAAAGAAGGAAAATGGAAGCACTGGGTTCTATCTGTTAAATATAAAATATATAGAAGACATAAATCAATATAACATTAAGTATTTATGTGTGTGTATGAAATAAATACTTGGGAAAACCTATTTAGAGAACTGTTAAGATGAATTTACATAATGAGGTTGTTAAAAAGTAAATAAAAAAGCAAGCAAAAAAAAAATCAAACTAAAAATAGTATTATGAAACACAGATTTTAGCTCTAAACGTCTGGGCTCCTTTCTAGTATTTTTTTATGCTATTATACCAAGAGACTCATAAAGCAGCATTGATTTTTGAAGGTAAATATTTGCAGAATCATCTAGAACAGGTGGTTGGACTGAAAATAACCATTGAAAAACATGCCATTTAAGATTTCACTTTGGTAGTTCTGACATTTCTGATGAATCAATGGATTCAAATGAATTACAAGATCTTTTCTTTAGAAAACTTTTTTTGAAGGTTTCTAGCTTCACGTTCATCTAAACAATTGCAACACAAAAAAATAGCCAGGAAATATTATGTTTTCAAATGTTTTCACATGTTTTCACAAAAAATACCCCAAAATGCAATTATACCTTTCTAAATAAATAAAGTAAAACAATTTTCACAAAGATCAAAAATCATAGTTTAGAATAATCACACTGAATTCATCAGAAAATTATATTTAAAGATTTCACATCTGAAATATATATATTTTTAAACAGCTATTACTTTTTATTTCTCTACACATTGCATGCTTGGCAGTGGTATAAGAGTTCTGGTCAGCTGTATTATTTACTTTTAATATTATTTATCTTCCAACAACTGTCTAATGCTTCTGTTCCAATATCATTTCTAAATGAGACAGACAAATGGATTTCCCAATTTATTAGAAGAAAATATCATTAGAGGAAGAAGTTTGTTAACAAAAATAGATAATGTGAGCGTGTATGCATATCTAATCTTGGTAAGCACATGAAGATACCTTGCAAATGGGAAAAGTATGAGCTTGTAAAAGCAGAATTATCTTCAGCTATTGGGTCTAGAAACTTTTGCACCAAACTCTCGATTTCTAGCCATTTCAATTAAAGTTTAAAAAATAAATGCAGAAAAATTAATAGGGTTGGATTATAGGATAATTCAGGTTGGAGAGGGTCTCAGCAAGTCTCTACTTCAACTTGCAGCTCAAAGCAGGGTCAGACATGAGGTCAGATCAGATTGCTCAAGGCTTTATGCTGTTAGGTCCTGAAAACCAGGAATGGAGACTGCACAGCCTGCTTTATTTTCTCAGTTAATAAACAAGCAAGAAAAGGAATCTAGACGTCCTTTCAGTAACATATGAATGTTGCTGGAAAAAAAAGCACAACAAAAAACCAAAGAAAACTACCTAAATATAAAAGTGTAGGGAAGCTTAGCGCTGTTCATTGAATGATAAAAGACATACTTGATGGCTTTTAAAATGAGAGCCTATCTCTTTTTAGCAACAGTAAGTCTACATCACAGCCCTGTGAAGGAATTATGGTACACATGTGACAGGATTCATCTGTTCTTCCTTTGTATAGTACCTTTGATGTCTAGAGTGTATACATCTACACAGAACGAGTATTTCTGTGTACTGTTTAAAAAGAAATACAGTAATTTCACAGTACAGTAATTATAAGCTGCACCTGGTAGCCGGTTAGACCAAGGAATTTGTCCATATATAAGCCACACCTGAATATAAGATGCAATTTTTAATTTTTTAATTTTTTTTTTTATTATTTTTTTTAGTGAGGATCCATGTGTAACAAAGTAACAAACAAAGTAACAAATTAGTAACAGAATCGTGCCAGCACAGGGTTTGGTGTCAGGTGCTCACATTGCAACAGTTTTCATAGACCAGCGAAGCCTTTAAAGGCAGCCCCAGGCGCCCTACCTGGCCGGCTCTCACTTCCGGGCTGGCATTTCACTGGGATTTGTCCATAAATAAGCCGCACCTGAATATAAGCCGCACCACTTGGGTAGGTTGGATTCTTCAATTAAAATGGTGCGGCTTATAATCGTGAAATTACTGTACATACCTCTAAGGCATCATTCATTCAAGCTGCCTTAGACATCCACCTCATAGAGGTCAGGTGAATCCTAGTTGGGGAGTAGATAACATATATAGGTGGTCCCACACTCACCATCTACATGCATAAATAGGAACCTATGACATGATGTATGCAAATTTCAAGACCTAGTATAAAGTGTACCACGTTGTTTTGTATTTACTAACATGAATATGATTCCATGAAATATGACAGTGGGCAGTATACAGTGCATCTTTCCATTCTTAAAAACTTGCTTTAAACAGGAAAACAATCAGATTTAAATTGTAAAGCAAATTGTTTAGAGATCTGGAATGGGTGTCATGCAACAAAGTCTGGGGATTTTATTTAATCCAATTTTCTCCTGAAATGTAATTCTGTTTATAGAAGATGTATTAGTAAGACAGCAAATATAATTACATAGTCTATAAAAACCTAACAGGACTTCTCTAAGTTAGTAGGGATTTATATTTCTTTTTTTTTTATTGAGACCTAACACATATAATTCACAGGACTGGTGCTGCATGTTCTTTAGTTCTAGAGAAAACATTATTTCCATATATATATGGATATATAAAAATATATTTTATTTAAAAATAATGTGCCTCTTTATGTAAGATTGGGATCACCTGGTTTTCTGGTACAGAAGCTGAATCACAGCATAAACACTGAACCTGCATCCAGATGAAAATAACCTCTTTTTTATGAAAATAAAGTCCTTTCTGAATGAAACAACCTACCAAAATATTTTGATATAACTTGGTTTTAGTTTCAGAAGAATGTGATGCATTATGCCCATACTTTAATATGCCACACATTGCATTCATTTTTCCCAATCTGACTCTATTCTGTCTATTATGGTAACTGGCACATGATCTCCCTGATTCTACCTTGACCCTCGGGTTTTTCCATCTTATCCTCTCAAATGGTTCTGTGGAGAAGGGCAAGTGAAGAATGAGTTGCAGATAAGCGTCTTACATGCAACCAGGCTTGACTGTCACACTTTCACAAAGAGAGTTTATTTTTTCCCAATCCTTGCATTTTCCTCCTTATCTCTTCTGTTTCTATTATATCCTTTCTGAGAGGCCACAACATAAACAGTACTTCATACAAAAGATGTGGATTACCGTAGCATCAAACCACCCAGTCCTATAATGACACACTAAATTGTAATTCCTATTCCTTTTGTAGTAATTTCTGAAATTCTGCTTGCTTTTTGTGGATTCTTTGTTCCCTTTGACTCTGAGAGACCTATTCATAATGGATTGAGGAAATCATTAGGTTTGCTACTATGATATTTAGCAAATTTTCTGTTCATCGCGTATGTATCATTGGAATTCTTTCCTTATATCAATGGCTTTATGACAATTCTAAATATAATCGGACATTTTATTACCCAGTTACTCAGCTGTCATGAGATCATCCAACAACTCTTCTTAACTAACTTTAGTTTTTCCACACTGAACAGTTTTGTACCAGTTGCAAACTTTGCATTTTCTTCATAACTTTTAAATAATTCATGAGAGAATGATAATTTTTCATCACTGCACAACAATTTGTCTATTCAGTCCTCTGTTATACTATTTAACTATTAACCTATTCAATAACCTTTCCTTATTGTTGTTATTGTTATGAATTCTCTTTAATGAGATTTTTTCCCTTTACACTTTTAATTATTAAATATTTATTGATCAGTATTATAATTTACTTCTTCAAGAACATTTCTTGGTTGGTAAAGCATGACTTTCCTTCACCAAAGCTGTATGGATCTTCTCATTATATGATGTGTATTTGTGTATCTACTGATACTGCTCTTTATTATGGTATCTATTATTTTGCTTGTACTAGAGCTAGATTTATTCATCTACATTTCCTAAAATCATTGCTAAAGGCCTATCTAAAAACTGATGTCAGTTTAAATTACCAGCTTACATTCCTTTGATACTGAGACTTTTTTAGCCAGAAAGTTACAAACCATAGTCAATCTTTCAGCAATTTGACATGTGAGCTTCTCTGCAAGTCCTAGATGAATATCATGGGTCTCTACTGATTTATTGTTGCAGTAACAATTTTTCCTAATACTTCTTATCTTGACAGTTCAACTTGAGATCACTCCACAATTTATCCACTCAATCTGAACTCACTTCAGCACCTCAATATCTTTCTTAAAGTGAGGGGCCCAAGACTGGACACAGGATTGGTCACTCCTCACCTGTGCTGAGTAGCAAGGGAAAATCACTGCCCCAGCCCTTCTGGCCACGCTATTTTGGATGCAATCCAGGGTGTTACTGACCTTGTGGTCACCTGGGCACACACTGGCTTATGTTCAGCAGGCTGTTGACCAGCACCCCCAGGTCCTTTTCTGCTGGACCCCTTTCCAGCCTCTCTGTCTCCATCCTTTAAAGCTTCCTGAGGTGGTTGTGATCAAAGCGCCGGACCCAGCACTTGGTCTTGAGCCTCATATTGTTGATCCCTGCTTATTGATCCAGCCTGTCCAGATCCACAAACTAACTGAGGGTGAACTTGATCTCCTCACCCAGATCATGGATAAAGGCATTAAACAGGACTGCTGAGCCCCCTGGAACTCCACTGGTGACTGCCTGCTAACTGGATGCAGCACCATTCACCATCACGTTCCAGGCCCAGCCATCCAGCAAGTTTTTGAGTCAGTGAAAGAGTGCACACATTCAAGCTGTAGGCTGCCAGCTTCTCCTGGAGATTTCTGTGGGAGGCAATATCAAAGGCAGCACTCAGACATTCCAAAACAAGCATGGAGAGAAAAATCAGGAAATAAACTCTGCCAATTACACTAATTAATGGGCTAGCAAGAAACTAAAGGCACCATTTTGTGGAACATCCACTTGATTCTGGCCATGATGGGGAGCTGGCATAGTCTGAGCTGGTATGTCAGGAAGATTTGAGCACTGTGCTAGAGAGCACAGAAATGAACTGACCAGTGAGTAAGGGACACATGAGGACAGGGAGGAGGGTCTAGAATCTGGGCAGGAGTGCCAGATGGACATAGATCCTGTGCTCAAGGCATCCATCAATAGATGTAGTATTTTCACGATTATAAGCCGCATCTTTTTCTTTGAAGAATCCAGCTTACCCCAGTAGTGCAGCTAATCATCAGGTGCGGCTTATTTATGGACAAATCCCAGAGAAATGCCAACCCAGAAGTGAGAGCCGGCCGGGGAGGGCACCTGGGGCTGCCTTTAAAGGCTTGGCTGGTCTATGAAAACTGTTTGCAACTTGAGCACCTGACACCAAACCCGCGATTCTGTTACTAATTCATTAATTTGTTGCACACGGATCCTCTCTAAAAAAAAACCCAAAAAAATGCTGCTTATATTCAGGTGTGGCTTATAATTGTGAAATTACTGTACTTGTGAACGAGGATGTTTTGTGTGCACTTCTGTCTCTGCCAGCCCAACAGAAGGAGAGGTAATTGCTGTCTATGTTTATGTATTTAGGTGTTATTGAAAACAATATCTTATTGGTGGTTATCTCTGTGACCAGCCACGTCAGTGTCCTCTGTGTGTGTGCTCTGGACACACCTTCACTACTGATTAAATCTGCACACAGGGAAGAAACAGCTGTATTCCTCAACATGCTCAGGTCCCCAGGAAATTGTCCTGGGCTGTGTGGCCAGGCAGGAGGGATACCTGGATGAGAGCATCTGGGAAAGACAGACATGCTCCTAAATTTCTTAACATTCTTAACTGCCATCACTTTTGCTTTGTGAATTTTGACAGGTTTTTATTGGGTTGCTACTTGTTTGACTGGGATATTTTAGTCTGATTCTATTGCTCAAGTGATTTTTTGGAAAGAGTGGATTTTAACTGCAACTGGCAAGTGATGCATTCTATGTGGGCCTCTGGTTTTGTACATTTGATGTCCTATTTTACTATCTACTCTTAAAAACAGTCAAGATAATGGAAATAGCAGTGTAGACCTAGGTATAATTAAAAAAACTAAAGAGAAACTGTAGTGCATTTTCCTTTGTAAAACACTCCAAAGGTAAATGCATTTACTGAAAATGAAAGATCAATACTGAAACTCAGTTTGAGACTAACAGCCACAATTTATGTGGCTCTTAACAATGCATTCTTATTTAAGTTCCTATTTTAAATAAGGGGATCCTGTGGAGGGGAAAAAATCCCCAACAGTGGCTCAGTTCATTTATTTTAGAATAGGTTTTTGGTGTCATACTGATGATTTAATAGGATAACCTTTTATAAAGGCAGGATTCATATCTACAGAAGAGGATGGCAGAAGAGGAAATCTACATAGAAACCATACAAGAAATACAACCTAAATTTTTGTATATTTCAAAGACCATGTAAATGCATTTTTTTTCAGCAAATAGCCTGATTTCCAAAAGATTCCTCATTCCTATTTTTTTTTCAACTGTGGATCAGTAGTTCTGATTTTTTTTAGGTAACAATTTAAATTAAAAAAGCTTTTTATTTTCTTCATTTTTTTTTTGTTTTTTCATTATTTCTTCCTCACACTAAAAGATAAATGCCTTCAAATATGATGTAAAAGATGACGCTGTAATTTTGCAAATTTGATGTGCTCTAATACTAAGTCTTACACAGTCAGAAACCTTCAGTGAAATTATTTTTATTGGACAACTTTTGATATTAGGATTATACTTTCAATATCTCTACAGCATGATGAATTTAAACCATATGTGATGTACAGCGTGTGGTAAAGAACTTCTTTAGCAGAAGATTACTTTCAGCCCCAAGCACTTACACTACTCAGAGATTCCCCTAGCCATTATGATTAAAAAACTACACAAAGTGTAGGTTTTTCCAAAGCCAAGAACCATCAAAATGACTTTTTAGCCTGTGGATTAGTTCTTTTTTTAATGATGCACTGCCTATCTTTGCCAGTAACTTCTCTATTTCACACTTAATTTCCTTCACAACCCTCAAATGAATATTATCTGGTTTTAGTGATTTACTACACTTAATTTTTTAAGTTGCTCTATAACTTCCTCCTTGGAGGCTATCATTTTGTTAAGGCCACAGTGTAATTTCCCATGAAAAGTGCCTTTGGAAGAGTGATTTCCCTGTAGCCCTAGATAGTAAAGACGAATGCAAAAAATTAATTTAACTCCTCTGCTATTTTACCATCCTCTCTAATTGCTCCCCTCACTCCTTATTCTAATATATCCAGCATCGTGTGTCATCCAACTTTTTATGTGCAGCATAAAGTTTTATTATTTATATTGTTACACCAACCCGTGTAACACTGTGAAGTGCATGCTGTGGAAAAGCATGCAGAGCAATCTTGATGTTACTCAGTAGAAAACTTCTTGTGCCTCCTCAGTGACCTTGCCATTGTACTGACACTTAAATCCTTCCAAGGAGGGTAAAACACTTCAAAGTAAAGGTAGCATTTTATAAACGCTGCTGAATGAATGTAAGTAACTGTGGAACAAAACAGGAGAAGCTCTGTTGAACAAAATCCTTGTGGATATAAATGTTGAAAAAAAAAACTTGACCATTAAGTATCCTTGTCTGAACAGGAGAAATATGTTTCACAGTTCCTTTTTTCCCAAAGCCCTTGCTGACTGAGTGACTGCTAAAGGCACCTTCTCTGAAGTGTATTCAGCTGGGACATAGTAAAGCCTTAATTCTCTCACTGACTTCTTACAGCGTGACTCCTCTTTAAAGAGTATGGCAATGTGGAGAGAAGAGTGGATGCTGATGAAAGATGAATTCCAAAGCAATCAATATTCAGTCCCCTCATTCTATGGTCGAAAGTGATTCTGGACTGATGTCTCACAATGAAACATGCAGCCAGAAGAAATTTGCCTCCTCACTTGCAATGAGTCCTGACAAGCAGGACAGATGGTGGAGTCTGTAAATACGTATGTCTGTAAATATGATGTCTGCTCTTATCAGGGGGATGCCATGGCTGTGTGTGCCACTAACCCTGAGCTGGGTGTCGCTGGTTTAAAGCCTGTGCCAGTGCCAGTGACTTCAGCCTTCTCTGCCCCACCTCTGGAACTGCCCAGCTGGGAAGAGGTTGACATCCCCAGACACAGACACTGCCTGTAAAGCATAGCCCTTTGTGCCATGGGTATGGTGGGGATGGAGGCTGGACAGGGAGAGAGCTAGCAGAGACCTCACTCCCCTAGAAAAGCGGATGGAGGACACAGCATTTATTTTGTGAAACAGTTCATCCCATTTTGTTACTGAGGTTTTTCCTATGCTAGACAATTAGGACTCTTCAAAAATGAAGATATTAACAGGACCAATAAGCATTTGTTATCCATGCCTATCTGGTGTGGTCCCTTTGGCCCATTAAATCCCTTCCCCAATCAGCTCTGTCTTTTCATCACTTGAACATGGGTGTGAATTATGGGTCTGTGTAGATTGCAGGATGGGAAGGACAGGCTAATGATACACGTACACTACCAGCTGAAAAGCTAAAATTAGCTCTGGAAAACATCTCTATGAACAGTGTGGCTTCAACATGGATATAAATGCCAGTGGTCATTATATCATGTTTGCTTTATGCAGAGAAACTCTGCCCACTCTTAGGGAACCTGCTTTTAATCCTGAAGCAGTAGATACAGCATATTAATTTCTGCTGGCTTCATAGTTCCCTTCTTATGCATCTCATTCTTCAGAAGGGGATATTAATTACTGAGTATGAAAATAAGGATCAGATAAGCTCATGACACCGTGAAAAATTGATTTCATAGATTACCATGGAATCTTGTTGAAGATGTGAAGTTAATTGAAGTCTGCTGACAAGTTCAAGCTATAAAGAAATTAGAAATTTTGAAAGAGCAAAAAAACTGGGGGAAGATTGAGCCTCACGGGTATAATTGCAACCATTAAGCTAGGAATATGTGAAGGAAAAGGTTTTAGATAAATCCTTTATCTGCTTCCCTCAAAACACAGTTGGACAAAGTCCCAGGCAGATCTGATCTAAGCAGATCCTGCTCTCATTGTGGAATTGGACCAGATAAGCACTAGTAGTCTACTCTAGTCCATATAGTTTTATTGGTTTATGCTATTATTAAAAGACTATTTTTTATATCTTTGAACTTAAATAATGTTTAGAGAAACACACATGAGACGTTACAGGGTGTGGTCCCTCTTGCTAGAAACAAATATTGCTGATGGTTTTACCAATAGCGCTCTGGAAAAAAAAAGAAAGGACAGGCCATTCGAGAAAAAGATTTCCCTATTATGCAAGTGTTAAGTAAAATGTCCAATAACAATGAAACAAACAAACAAACAAGCAAACTTGGAAAAACCATAGACTAAAAATAATCCTGGTAATAGGTTTTTTGGTTAAGGTCTTTTGTAATACATGTATTTAACATTAATTTATGACTGGTGAGCTGAATGATTTTCTTTAAATGATAGTTCTGTAATCTTTATTATAAACCTAAATCATCCACTGGATATCCCCTTCCTGACATAAGAGATTTGAACAGATTCAATTGTATTTCTGCAATAATTACTATACTATTAGAACAAATATAATTTAATTGCTAATAGAAAACTTATATCATAGAAGTCAATCTGGTCCTTCTAAAGACAGTAGGAAGAGGATTGGATTGTAAATCAGTCATATACACTGTATTTTTTGATTGTCATTAAAAAGTTCATAAGTGGAATTGAGAAAGTGTTCTTGGCATTCTGTATTATGAATGTCCAGCACAGAATCTATTGTGTCCAATGGTCTTAAACTTTTCTTTAATGGCCACTGTTAACCATAGTGCAATACGTGATTTATTGTCCCTCCAATGCCAAAGAGATAATAGGGTAACATCCTCTGAATGACTAAATAACCAAAGCCTTACATCATGACAAATGTTGGAACACAGGGCAGAAATGTCAAAAGACAAGGCAAGGCTTTTAACAATAACTGCTTCCCTGCTAGTTTAATGCATGTACATTTTTATTTAAAGAAAAAGAAATCCAAAATATATGATAAGGCAATCCAGGCATTTTAATAACACAGAACAACTTTAATGAAGATATTCCAGATTGCAACAAAATGAACAACATATTTCAGGTTTCTCCCAGATGGGAGGCACACTACAATGTGTGTCAAACACATGACCTGGAGAAATAGATAAAAATATTGGGTGAGGAGGGAAAGCCCATACTCAATTCTCCCAGTGCCAAACTTTAAATATTTCTTAAGGCTTTTAACAATACAATTATCAAGAGCAGTAACTACAGAATAGTAGACAAAATTTGATATCTCTAAGGTCTAAATTGAAAAAGTATGTCAGGAAATGCTATTTCTCTGTATCAGTTCTCGGTAGAGTTGATTATATGCATTACATATATATACCCCAAACTCAATATTTGATCAGGATTTCTGAAGAAATAAGAGACCTTACAGAAAGTATCCAATTCCAAGAGAAATTTCACAATTATAAGCCGCACCTGATTATAAACCGCACATCCGGGTAGCCGGGTAGAGCACAGGATTTGTCCATATATAAGCCGCACCTGAATGTAAGCCACACTTTTTTTTTTTTTTTTTTTAAGCAATGATCCACGTGTAACAAAGTAACAAATTAGTAACAGAATCGCTCCAGCGCGGGGTTTGTTGTCAGGTGCTCAAGTTGCAAACAGTTTTCATAGACCAGCCAAGCCTTTAAAGGCAGCCCCAGGTGCCCTCCCTGGTCGGCTCTCACTTCAAAGTTGGCACACTCTTTTGATGGTGAGGGTACTGCTGGGGCAAAGCAGATCCCTGTAGAACTTATTCTACCAAAATTATAGTGTGTACAGTGCAGAGCTGTTACTTCAGTGATGGCAGCATAGTCATGAAAACATCCTTACATTTGTAGAGTTTAAGCAGATAATGCATCTGCTTAGTGTCCTGAATCGCGTAGGGAATGAAACTCATTAAAACTATTCACAAATAATATTACGGGATTGTTTTCTGTCAATAATTGAATATGTTATTTTTAAAATATACTTTTCTCATTAATTGAGGTACTTCTGAGATTAAAATATTTGATGTTTTTCCTGATTCATTGTGGCATTCAGAATTCTTTGGTAAATACATTCTGTGAGAAACTATTTCAGCCCCTTTTTAATGTTTGTGGGTTTTTTTGCACTAAGCTCTAAGTTATCTGAGTAATTGTCTCTGAGTTGCTTATTTAATTACAATTAATAGAGAAAAAGTAAAATTTGATTCTTCAGACCTATTATGCATTTTAATTATTTTGGAAACTAATGCCATTCTTCATAGTGGAAAAATAGAAAGGGAGAAACTTTCCATATGAAATACAGATTATCTGTTACAAATTTTATTAATATCTAGATTTTTTACATACAGATTTCATCTAATTACTTTAGAGTAAGAAGGGTTTCATTATAATAAACCTACAATAGCATGGATTAATAAACTTGTCAAAACACAAGTTATTTAATTTCTTGTGGCATGATCTACATGAAATGAATATTTGCACTTTTGTTCTCTGCTATGCATTGTTTGATACCAAGAAGAAGTTCTGCAAGAAAAGGTGAACAAATACATGTCTACTCTTTCTTTTCAGTGGGACAAATAGAAAGCTTTGTTTTAAACAATAATTTAGTTCTGCTAAAAAGGGGGAAATCTGTTGGTTTCTGCAGCTTTGTTGTTTGTTGGGTTTTTTCCTATTGACTTTGTTCTTTTGGGGTTTTTTTGCATTTTTAAAAAATTTTGGTTGTTTGGCTGTTTTTGTTTTGTTTGTATATGGCTGATTTTGGTTTCATTTTGCTTCAGTTTGGGGTTTAAGGTATTAAAGGGATTCAGTTTAATAGCTGAATTCAAAAGCTTTATATGTTCATAACCCTTATGCATGCACTGTCTTCTCCAGGTACTAATGAGACTTCCTTTTAATCCCTCCCATACACTGAAGGGCTATGGTTGGCCTAATTGTGTCTGTTTTGATGAAATTATTTAAATATACAACTCATTAGAAAAGTTGGTAGTGATAGAGAAATCAGGAGAAAAACATATCTATGCACCACTGTTCAAATCAAATGATAAAACTGGCCAGCTCCTTGCTCTAAAGTACTGCTTGCTTCTACCTCAATTTCAACTTGGTGAAGCCCTATATTACAATGAAAATTGCAATCTTCTATATGTCTTTCTTCAATCACTCTGTAGACAGCTCTTCAGAATAATGTATGTGCTCTGATGTTTGTGCTTTTGGTACTGACAACATTTTAGAAGTCATCATGTTTTTTTCTGTGATTCTCTAAGTGAAAAATTATCTTATAGTTCTTTTCTCTAATGCAATATTGCTATTGTCAGCTGAAGAAAACACAATTTTGAATTTCATATGGATAATAAGGTACTGCTGAATGAATAACCACAGCTGGAAATGCTGTAATGACCTCTCACCAGATGTCCATGATATTTCCATTTGAGATAGTCTTGTTACATTCCTAGATCTTGGTTCTTAATCTCTCACACATATACTCCTATCTCTGCAATCTTGCTGGTTGTTCTTTATTATCATTTTCTTACCTCAGAGATAGATGTGATATGCCTCTGGCTTTTGTGGATTATACTGCAGTCTGAATCCTACTCAGTTTGTCAAAAAAATAATTCCTTGCGGGTAGGCTTTTTCACTGTTTCTGACTATTGCAAATAAATCAGATATTATTTTGGTCTCAAAATAATGACTTACTGTCATTTAAACTTCAATTGCCACATTAAGTCCCTAAATAAATATATTAGCCAGTAAAAGTAGTCTCTGCTCCTGAATCTTCACTTACTTCAGAGGAGCTCTGCACAGACTAAAGCATTGGTTAATGATGACATGTTTGCTAGACTGCTTTCAACTCACACATAACTAAAATTTAGTTAGACAAGATCTGAATTAACTTGACTGGTAAACACTGAAAATCTGAATTATCAGCTCTAAAAAGATAATTAAGGAACCCGAAATGAAACTTAGAAATTAAAACTCTAACCCTGTTTCTCAAAAGATATTAGAAGTGTCTAAATGGTTACAATGCCTCATTTCCCACTTCAAATAGATAAAATTTGTTTTTGAACAAAGCTTCCTATTATGGGCAGTATAGAAAATTTAGCAGTGGTTTGGAATTAAGTCACTTTTTACCAAGGGAAAACGTATCATTACATTTTAAGAGGATATCAAATGACAGAAAACAAATTACTTGGCAAGATTTAAAAATAAAGAAAATAGAAACTTGTAGTGCTTACTTTACTGTTTAAGATTAAACTATGCAAGAAATTGATGAATTTGTCTTAAATCCTAATGGGGAAGATTTAAAGTCTTACGTCAAATATGTTAGCTACAAATTGATATCCTAGATTGGAAACTTTAGGAATATCATTAGCAGATTTCCTCTTGAAGTTGCTTTAACTGTCAACAATGGAAACTACATGTTTGATGAGACAACAAAAGTATAATTATAAATGTCCAGTCTGAGGATGAGTACACCTGAATGAGGGTTATGTGCAAACACCTCTACACAGGCTGTTCAGTGTAAGGCACATAGCATGGAAAACCACCAAATAATAAACTTGGATTGCTCGGTACACTATGTGATACCTTCATGGCAGAAGAGGGGAATTTGAGCCCCATGATACGGCAAAGGCAGCTGAAATTCCATTTCACAGCACAATGTAATGCACTAACTGCAAAAATGTTCAGCATATTAGGTCACAAGAGGAGGCTGATCCTTCTGCTTTGTTTCAGAACACACAGTTTCCATTTGATGTACTTAAAAAAAAAAAGTTATTTAACTTTAGGAAAAAAATAAAACTAGGAATCTAAATTGGAAGGAGATAAAATAGTTTCTCATACTGACAGAGTGGCTGTCCCTTAGAGCTGAAATTGTTGTACAATAGTCAGAATCACAAAGCATATCCAACAGTCATTTCCTTTTTGTGGGCAATAATATAACTGCCATTTTTTATTATTGAGTATTAGGCTATTATTAATATTATTATTATTGTTATGTGATTATATTATTATTATTAGGTAACAAGTTGTGGGTTTTTTGTGTATTTAAGAAGTGTTTAATTTTCTTTTGCCACTTTTGGTATCTCAGACATACAAAATTTATGTCTATAATTTAATGAAGGTATTAAAAATACAGTCATATATTTCACTAATTAGCTGTACAAAAATCTGAAGTAATCTACCATACAGAGGGAGAATGCTGTCACTTAGACCTTTAGCTCTGAATCAATGAGATTATTTCTGCGAGGTTTTATTCAGTATCAATCGACTTATTATAATAGAATTTCATGAGACATAAATAAGAATAGCACTGCACTCATTATATTTGTACAAATTTCAGCAAGGTTAGGTCTTTAGTGTTTGGAATATTACAGTAATTTCACAATTGGAAGCTGCACCTGATTATAAGCCGCACCTCCTGGTAGCCGGGCAGACCACGGGACTTGTCCATATATACGCCGCACCTGAATATAAGCCGCATTTTCTTTTTTGTTTAAGCGAGGATCCATATGCGACAAAGTAACGAATTAGTAAGTTTTCATAGATCAACAAAGCCTTTAAACGCAGCCCCAGGCGCCCTCCTGGCCGGCTCTCACTTCCGGGTTGCCATTTTGCTGGGATTTTGCACCTGATGATTAGCCGCACTACTGGGGTAGGCTGGATCCTTCAATGAAAAAGGTGCGGTTTATAATCATGAAATTACTCTACTAATTTTCAAGGCAACTTTTTTCTCTTAGAAAGAAAAATCACAGTAGAAATATCTCTTCTTGATAGCTGAATTCTTCATTTAAAATTTTGGTCAAAAGAAATAAGACTAATGAAGGATGTAAACTAGGGTCAAAATTTTCCCATTGATTCAGCAAGCATTCTAAACGTCAATGCTAATCTCAACTTTCATACATTTTGAAACAGAGAACGTTACCAACTCTCTGTTGAGGACATAGTCTCAAAAATATCAGCTGATTGTGAGAGATGCAAGTTCCCTAACATGTTACCCAGAAGTGTTATACCCCTGGGTGCTGCAGTATTGGATTAATCTCTTTTCTTGGATGGAATAGACTTGCTTCCTCCCCAGAGAGTCCAGCACACTAAGAACCATGCAAGTCATAGCTCCTGTAATGCTTTGTTCTTTACTGACACAATGTTTCACCAGAGCACAAAGGCAAGCAGTCCTGTGAGAGTTCTGTAACTCTGAGTGAGTATCTAATGTGGCTCTCTTACAGATTTCACTCACAATCTGGTGCTTTCTAGATGACAGCATAGGAGTGATAGGATGCTACATTCAACATATACCCAGCTTTTAAACAGCATCATAAAAGTGCTCTACAACCCTTGATAAAAATCTCTTTCTGAATTCTGAGAGTAGTGCTAGCAGCTGAGTATGCAATAAGAATTATTATTATCTTCAGAATAGAGATGAAACACAGGTGTAAGAAACAGTCACGAAGTGGCAACATGTACCAATTGATAAATCGAGTTAAAATGTATAAATTAATGTTTTCACTTGCCATAGGTGAGGTCATTTCACTTTTTAAATCCTGGTCTAACAAAATAAAGTAGTCTTGGAGAGTTAATAAGATTGTATAAGGACTACTTTGATAAATATTTGAAATCTTTACTCAGGGGATTTTAAGCTTTCTAAATTACAATTTCAAGGACTATAAGGAGGTGTTATCCATATAAAATACTTAACACACAGTTATAATTATTTAATGAGCGTCCTGTAGCTAAAAATATTTTTCTGTAATGATGACATGACATATTCTTATTATAGTATTATGAGAGGAAATTTTGGTTTACTTTTAGTCTTTTTAATTGTAGGACCAAATCACATTCCTGGTAAAGGAAGACAGAGCAAGGTAAATATTAAGAACTTTAAATTCCAAAATGGGAATTGTTGTTAAACATTCCTGAATATTTAGCACCCAGAAAAATATTATCTTTTCTGACAAAACTAAATACAAGTAAAATTTAACTGTCTGAAAATTATTAAGTTTTCCATATAAAAAACTTACTGAATGTGAGATTATAGTGTTTGGAAAATATCCCAATGCATTACTTAACATATCTGGTTTTAAATTCTTTCCATAAAAAACAGGTTCATCAAGAAAGTTTTTTGTGCTCAAAAATGCGAAAGAGATAATGAGTTATGCAAAAAAAAAAAAAAAGTTAGAAATAAACACTCAAACTCATAGATGGCTTGTGATTCTCAGATGTGTACAGATTTTATAGATAAATATGTAGTTTTCCTAAATTTAATGCATGCATTACGATTTGTTCTTTAAATATATATCTTCATATTAGTTTAATGTTCACAAATCATCTTGGCATCATTTTACAAAGAGAACAAAGTTGAAAAACCTCACCAAAGAGATGACTATTTTTAAAAAGCAACAAATAAGAGATATTTTCATCTTTTCACAGCACTAAAAAATATTCAGGCAGTAAACTGCAGGCTATAACTTGTATTAAATACATATGAAAATCTCCACAACATTTGAAATATTTTGAATACTGAAGTATGTTATGCACTGCTATAAAAAAAGAGAATGTAAATTAGTTTAAAGCTAGGATGATGTTGAAGATTAAAAAAAACTATATATCTTGTTTCTTAGTTTCTTCCAGAGACTAAACATACAAAGAAGAAACCACAAAAAACCCCCAGACTGAACAACTGAGTATTACTTCCCAAACAGATGTGTAATCACTCAAATTCTGATGCTAAGAACAAATCCATCATGCAAGTTAGTATGTGAAATGCCTGGACTTTGAAAAGATTCTGAAAGGTCTAAAAGTCTGAAGAAGTTAACACAAAATCAACCAACCAAACAAAATTAGATCTCATAAATTTCTCTGGGGCTTTACAACTCAATTGACCTTTCCTGGAGAATATTTTGTTATGTCACACGACCTTTTTGCATGCAATACCAACCAAACTTTTTGTTTTATTCATTCATTAAATACTTGAATCTAAAATCTCTCTGCACTAAGCAAATTAACATAAATTTCTTCATTAAATAGGTATTTTTAATATTAAATATTTAAATATCAATTTGGGCCCATAAAAATATCTTGACAAGCTTTTATAGAGGTGCTTTCAGAGACCTAATTACATCGTAATTCATACAACAAAGTATTTGAGGTTTCATTACAAAATTTTTTAGCCTGCTTTTCATCTTATTTTCTTTGTAATTTCATCATGTTTTCATATATGTACAGGACCAGCATTTCTTCTCTTAGAGAAGGTTTGAACAAGCCAATATTGCTTAGATTTTTCTTTATATGCAAGTAATTTTGGACCCTAAATAAAAGCCAGGCTATATTTCAAAATACAAAAAAGTTGTTAGAGTTTGGTTAATAAAATATTAGTATTTCTAAACTTCTCAAGAAATCATTATTCTTTATCTGTCCGTCATAAAATTCTTTGAATAGACTGAAGGCTGCTTTCTTTTTTCCTTTCTTGTATCTAAAGGAATTCCAAAGGATAATGTTGAATTGCAAAAGTGTGGAATATCTACTACTCTAGACCTTGTGAACTATGCATAAAGTGCTCATATGGCAACACAAAAAACTGCCACATATCAAAGGTACTCCTTCTAGATGTATGCTGTCCTCCTAAACAGAAAGCATCCCTTACAAACAAACAATGACCTAACAAAACACTTATGGGTCAAAAGTCACAAGTTTTTTGCCACTGATATATATGATGGGTAATATAATAAGAAGGGAAAAAAATCAGATCATCCTATGTTGCAACTTAAAACTTAAAAAAAGTAATTGAGCTTTAGATGATGAATTAGATTAGTGTTTGTCTTAGAAAGATTAGAAAAAGTAATACAGTAATTTCACAATTATTAGCTGCACCTGATTATAAGCCACACATCCCAGTAGCCGGGTAGAGCACAGGATTTGTCCATATATAAGCCGCACCTAAATATAAGCCACACCTTTTTTTAAATTTTTTTTTTTAAAGCGAGGATCCATGTGCGACAAAGTAAAGAGTCAGCAACAGAATCCCGCCAGCACAGGGTTTGGTGTCAGGTGCTCAAGTTGCAAACAGTTTTCATAGACCAGCGAAGCTTTTAAAGGCAGCCCCAGGCTCCCTCCCTGCCTGGCTCTCACTTCCAGGTTAGCATTTCACTGGGATTTGTCCATAAATAAGCCGCACCTGAATATAAGCCGCACTACTGGTGTAGGCTGGATTCTTCAATGAAAAAGGTGTGGCTTATAATAATGAAATTACTGTACTTTCTTTATAGAAAGATCAGTACCTACTTTACATATCTCCTTCCACCTCAATCTACAAAACAATGTGTATTTTTTAAGGCAATTATAAAATTCTGTTTTATGATAAAATTTGCATTGTAGAGAATATAGAAGAAATAGAAGACAATAAAGAGAATGCTTAAGTTCTGTCCCTATTTTTATGATCAAAGCACTTCATTTTACCCTGTAATTCATGCTTTTTGTTGTCAATATTTAATATTTCTTCCCTTGTATAATCAACCCTCTTAGATCTAAAAAGCAGAGGAATGCAAAATCCATTTTTTGCTAATGAAAATAATGAAGCTCTTTTCTGCTGTTTTCTTTGACAAATTTTAGAAAAAGGAATCTTAATTGTACTGATCCATCCATTGTGGATTTGCTGTAAATAATAATATAGGTATGAGTTCTAACCAAGTCTGGTACATAATCATAGTGTGATTTTGCTTATGAATATTTATTTTATAGATTTATGTTTTGGACAGAAGAAAACAAAACCAAGAAAAGCTATCATCACTGTCATTAATAAGATTCAATACCACTGCTATAGGATGAAATAAGACAATCCAAATCTCCTCAGATAAGTAAACATTTATCATGAATAGAATTTAGCATTATGTCTGTATAAACACATAAAAGTGCTTATTCAGAATTCTACTTAAGAGCTGGTTGGTTGTGTTATAAACATCATAAGTTGATTTTAAAATTTAGGTGTTTTGTGGTTTTGTTTGTTTTTTTTCTCTTAAGAGTAAACTAAATTCAGCTGATTATAAAAAATTCATTTATTACACAAAAGTAAGAAGAGATTTCTCTCTGAAAGTTCAAAAGATTTACCTGGAATGAGTACACGAAAAAAAGTTACATTTTCTTTTCCTGGGGAGCAAATCTGTGTTTAAATACAAATCCTGATACAGCTGTATTTGAGTGAAGAAAATGTTATTGTTTCCATCTCCTCTTCCATATTAAATCATGCTGGTATATTCTCTTTCTTATCATTAGTCCAGCTTCATTTTGTCCTTATCCTGAAGACAAGAAGTACCTTTACTTTATAATCAGGTAGTAGTAGTGATCAAAAATAATATACATATATGTAACATATTCACAAGCTGCACTATTTTTAAATGGGAAATGTCATAGACTAAATTTCATACTAGCTCTTGGAATATAGTATTGTTTTTCTTCATTGAAAGTTCTTACCTACAAATATTTCAAAAACATGTTCAGATGGTTACCTTGTTTTAGAACAAGGTAATTACATTTTTCAACAATTTAATTCTAAATGTTTTATATGGTTTGAAAGCAAAATACTTAATCTCAGTTTCTTGTTCTGGCTATATGAAAGTAAATAATTCTATGGTTTTTGGTTTTTGTGAGTATTTTGGTAGAGATTTTGTTGTAGTCTTTACCTACACTCATACCTCACTGCTCAAATCTTTTGTTCAGTTGCTCAGGGCCTTAAAATAGATCAGCTAAAAGGTCTGTGAAGATACATATCCTGGTGTTAATAACAAGGAACACACAAGAATAAGGCAAGCAGATAGTTATACTTACTATGAATATTCTTCCAAAGATCCATTAATCTATACTTCAGGCACTGTTTTAAACAAAGGTGTTCTTCTGACAGATAATACTACTCTCTACCAAGAATTACTCTCTTGGTCATGTCATCTCCATATTTCTTGGGACCTACAATAACATCAATGTAGAAATTGTGTCATTTCAGATCAAACTTAACTGCTACGGAATATGTGACAGAACATTTGCACAGACGCGGAAATTATACTTGCTGCATTTCTTTCTAAAGATAATAGCAGTATGGAGTTGTTTGAAAAGATTAGGGAATGTCTAAGTGCCTAATAGAGCTGATCATTATCTAATAAAGGAAAGCAAAAAATGTGTCTAATGACACAGATGATATAGAAATTTACAGTAGTTTCACGATTATAAACCGCACCTGAATATAAGCCGCACTTCCGGGTAGCTGGGAAGACCACGGGATTTGTCCATATATAAGCCGCACCCGAATATAAGCTGCGCCTTTTTTTTTTTTTTTTTTTTTTTTTAACTTCGCACGGCAGATGGGGCGGGGCGCTCCGGCCCGGCCCCACACAGCCCGGCTTCCCAGCGGCACCCCGTTCCTGGTGATCCCACGCTGCCGCCGGCTGCCGGTGGCACAGGGGCCGGCCCGCCCACTTGCCACTCTGCTTGGCCGGCTCTCACTTCCGGGTTGGCATTTCGCTGGGATTTGTCCATAGATAAGCCGCACCTGAATATAAGCCGCACCACTGGGGTAGGCTGGATTCTTCAATGAAAAAGGTGTGGCTTATATTTGTGAAACCACTGTATATACTTTGTGAGCTTAGTTTTTTTCCAGACTCAGCTCAGCAAGCTGATGTGCAGACACAAGTTCATGTGTAACCATTTTAGAATCTTGTCAGAACACAGGACTGTCTGCACGTTCCTGTATAGAAACCTTTTCTATTTGTACAGGTTCTTCAGACACATACAATGTTTTGTTTTTTCTTGAACATCTCATGCATTCATTGCAAATATAAAATTTAGATTTTGTAAATATGTTTGCACATTTAATTTTAATAGCACTTTTAAAAGATGTGTCTTTTCACAACTGTTCTTTTAAAAAAATGCTAAAACAAACAACAACAAAACATAACTTTCCCTAGGTTTAGTGTTTAAAGATACTCCTCAAAAGGAAACCAGATTATATGAACTAGAGGATGAAGATACTGTTTTCATATGTCAAACTACTCCCAAATTTTTATCAGTATTCTGGACAACTGAAATGTGGGTAACAGAACTCTCTCCTGGATGTTGATGATGCAAAAGAGAGTTTGGAAGATTGTAAAAAATCCTGAAAATTATATATTTGTCTTTACAAATTATGCCTTTGTGGCGGATCAGTTTTTACTCTGATAGAAATATCTTCTTAATATTATTAAATTTGGATTAGGTTTAGCAATTTTCACAAGTATTTTATAGGAGTGGGTGATATAGCATGGCTGAGGATTTGGGATCAAGGACAGGATATGATTCTTCTCTGTCACTTAGGTATTAAATATGAATTATAGAAGGTGATTACATCTGTCACCCTTGCCCGAAGCAATGATATCAAGGTTTTACAGAGCTATCAAGAACCTGCTGTGTCAGAGATTAGCATGATTTCAAATTATTTTCAAGCGTGAGAGCATAATACTTTGATTCAAACCTTATTTGAAGAAACATGGAAAATATAAAGAAGCTTCTATGTTGTCAACACTGTACTTAAATGGCAGCTCTTACAAAAAATGTGGGGTTATTTTCATTCCTGTTTTGATGCATACATAATGGGTTTTTTAAGTGTCTTAATAGATCAGAGTAGCCATCTTATTTTACAGACTGGAAAGAGAACATGTGATTCTGTTCAGCTAAATGTACCTATGTGAAAATTTGGTTCTGAGTCTAAGTTAGTTTCATAATCTTCTTTTACATTACTCCACTTGGGAAAGACAGAGGATAGAAGACAAAAAAGTCTTCTTTTATGTGTAAAAGACAAGGGAAAGATGCGCTGAGTGAGAAAATTAAACCGGCTTGAACTTTTCCCTTTCCCCCACTATAAGGCCCCTTGCTCTATGAGTCACTTAAAGGGATTACAGTTTTTCATGTGATCTGAGCCAGACTCGTTGGAGAAATACCAACAAGATAATCTCAACAGGAAAAACAACAAAAAAAAAATTACCAGAAACTTTAGGAAATCAGAGAACGTTGGCAAAAGTTTTAGAGAGGCATTCAGTCAATGATGTGGGGGCAATGGAATTAAACAGTACTAGAAACTCTGCTTTCCTCTATAACTTTGAGATAAGCACATAGCTGATAGATATTAAAAATGTGAAGGGTCCAGATCAGAACAATCACCATCAACGAATACCTTATGGTAGTGATCTGCTATCTCTATGCAGACCACACATTAAGAAAGGATTGATTGGCAAAACCTTCCTCAATTCAAAGGTCTGCACTCTCTGGTTCCCTGACTGAAGGACTTCAGTTAAACTGTTACTATACTTGCATTTGTTGGGAAAATAATACAGTGGCACATAAGCAATTCAGGACATCTCTGAAGTGTATCAAGGACAAATTCCTTATTCAGTTGTTGAATATGTCAGCTAGGAGGGGTGCTCTTCTAGACATAAATATAAAGAAAGGTTGTTTCAAAACATGACCATCAGTGGCAATCTTGGTTTCACTGACAGTGAGATCACAATTTTAAGATCTGAAAGACCATGAGAAAAATAAGTGGACTAAAGATCTGCAATTCAGAGTGACAGAAATTCTTCAGAGAGTGACCCCTGGGAATCATGAAGGACAAACAAGCTAAGGAATACTGAGAGAATTTCAGAAACTTCTTTCATAAAGGATCAGTCCACCCACTCAGCCAGAGAAGGAACAAGCATAACATAATGACCAGCATGGTTAGTAAAAGAATTGAAAAACCAAAGCAAATAAGCAAACAGCAACGACAAAAGAAAAACAAAACCAAATCAGCCAAAAAAACCCCAAATCAAACTAAAACCCTAAAAACAAAGCAACTGAAAACTCTACCAAAATAAGACAAACCAAAACCATAACAAGCATGGAAAAGCTTCAAAAGAGGTATATAGAAATAGTGACTGAGCATTCACAGGTGATATTTAAAGGCCAAAATCTCAGCTGGAGCTCAAACTTGTAAGAGAAATGAAAAAAACCCAAAAGTTCTCTACCTATGTTAGTGGATAATATATGTGAAAAGATTATGCAGGTCCATTTCTCAATGGGAGTACCAAATCAGTCACAAATAGCATTAAAATGTTGAGGTACTTAATGCCCTTTTGCTTCAGTCTTCATAGTTAAGGTCAGTTCCAAATTTTCTTTGCCAAGAGCAAAGATGAAGACAAGAACAAAGGATGATCAAGAGAACATCTGAGCAATTTGGACATATACACACCTGCAGGGCCTGACAGGATATGTCAGGGTGCTAAGAGAGCTGTATAACATCCTTGCAAAATCACTCTCTGTCACCTCTGAAACAGTTATAGGGTCCAAGGGGAATCCTGAATTACTCTGTAAAGGAAAAGAAAACATCCATCTATACATAGGGTATAAAGAAAGATCCAGGAAACTGCAGGCCAGTTAGCATCACATCAGTCACTATGAAAATTAATGAATAGGTGCTCATGGACGAAAATTCCCAGTACATGAAAGACAAAGCAAAGAGTAAAAAGTGATGGGGAAAGACAACACAGATTTACCAAAGGTAAATTTTGTTTGACCAACCCCATTGTCTTCTGTGATGTTTGGTGGATGAAGTCAGAGCAGTGGATATCGAGTCTTGATTTAAGCAAAGCATTTGACATGGTCTCCCACGACATTTTTGTTGGCCAGCTGGTCCAGATAGAGATTGTAAAGGAAGACCACAGAACAGATAGAAAACACCCTAAATTACCAGGCTGAATGGGAGGCATTCAATATTCCAAACAATAACTTGTTCATGAGTGGAGTTTTTCAGAGATTGATGCTGTATCTGTTAATATTCATATCTTTATATACGGTCATGATGATGAAATTGAATGCACCCTCTAAGAGAGACTCCTCCAATACTTAAAAACAATTAGAGAGGAGGTGAAAAAAGATACATAGTGATAGGTAAGAGGGAAAATGCATAAGCTAATTCAGGGAATATTCTGTCTGAAAATATGAAGAAATTTTCATTGTGAAGACCATTATACATAGCATTAGGTCACTCAGAAAACTGGGGAAATCTTTCCTCCAAAAATTATTCCAGAATTGGCTTGATGCTGCATGACCTAATCCAAGGCTATTCTTTCAAAGTTCAGATCAGATGGTTTTCTAGACATTACTTCCAGAATAGACTTTTATATGTTTCTTATGAAATCTGCAAGAAATATCTCTTAGAAAACTATGTCTCTGTGTATAAACTAGAAAGAACTTAGAAGATTCAAAATACACTCAAAAACGAGATTAGATGTTGACGCCAAAGAAAAAAAAGGGATGTATTTTATTTAAGAGGAGAGGAGAGGAGAGGAGAGGAGAGGAGAGGAGAGGAGAGGAGAGGAGAGGAGAGGAGAGGAGAGGAGAGGAGAGGAGAGGAGAGGAGAGGAGAGGAGAGGAGAGGAGAGGAGAGGAGAGGAGAGGATGGTGGCGTGGAGGTTCAGGGAAGAGGGCTAGGTGGAAGCATATCACCTATCCAAGGATCCCAGGGATGTCTTGTTGTTCCTCTCTATCTGCTCTTCCTGGTGGTGAGGGTCCCCCATTGCTGCACCACACCACTTGGCAGAGTACAGAATTCCATGGAATTCACACATTTTGGGCAGGTGGGAATGCCCAGGTGCCTCTCTCGCAGGGAGCCTGTTTAACACTGTCCCTGGCAACACTGAGGGTTTGTCCCATCATCTGCGCTGCTCTGTTGCAGGTCTGGGGACCCCTTTGTGGGTCCTTTGATGGCCCGTGCCACCCCCTCTGCTGTGGATGAGCTTTTCCCAGGGTGAAGGGCCTGCTATAATAGGCAAAAGTCTTCCATGGGAATGCTTAAGTCATAAACTGTAATATTTCAGTTTCTGACACCAAGGAAAAGTAATTATGTCTTGTAAAATATTAATTCTGATTTTTTTTCTGAAAGGGAATAAATTCAAAAAGGGATGCACCATGCACAGATTCAGGTTCTGACTCTGAGAAAACAAATGGGTTCAGATATTTAGGCAGTGTTTTTTATGGGGTGTTCAACACAATGTTACTAAGACCATTATGGGGCTGTATAGAATCTGCTAGTAATGGAAAAAAAATCTTATCAGAGAGAGAAAGATAGTAGATTTAAGCCTTTGACAAGACAAATGTTTTTAAGACTAGGAAAAGAAACCCACAACTGTTTTGTGTGAATAGAGTGCATAGGTTTAATTCCTGCTGTTCCAGGCCTTTATGTCTTTTTTGTTGGATTTTTTTCTACCTAATATAGTCGAATTTATCTCTGGTTTATAGTATAATCGTTTTGATTGGTTCTAAGGGAATATTCAATATTTTAAATGGTCTGTGACATGCTTAAAAATAAGCAATTTAACATAGAATAGTCCTTGCCTTGAGAACTACTTGATTTATTCTTTGCCAGCAGTTCTGCACCTAAGGTCTTATTTAAGATATGTTGTCCACTCTTTCTGCCTTTAGTCCTTTAGTTTATTTCAAGGGGAGCCAGAATTGTTTGCCTTGGGCTTTCCACATGATTGTGATCCTTTGCTTTTCAGGTTGGCTCCTGAGGCAAGACATATAACCACTGCAAATCTTTAGAAACAATACTTTATTGGCTCCAGAACAACGTGCTTTATTTTCAGGAACAAGTATAAGGCAGAACACATAGAATCTGTGGCTGCATTGATCAGTTGGGTTTAAAAGACCATTATTGCTTCTTATTATTTTTAGAAGGGGCTTTGGAACATGGACAAATTGGCAAAATGAGATCTGTATGTACTGGGCAATTTTGCAAATTTGCATCTCAGTTACCTAAATGGTAATTCTAAGAATTAGAATTCTAATAATTTTAAAATTATACCTTGTTTATGCATTCTGGACTCTTGAAAACGCAGTTCTGTTATTTGTGATCCATATGCAAAACAATATCTAAAATTACATCCATTATGTAATTCTCTTAGATACATGGATGTTCTTATCCTTGATTTTTCAGTCAAATCATATTAAGCAAATGATAACTGTAAGTCTGAGAGAAAAAAGAACAATACACCTAGATTGTTCAGCTCCTTAGCCTTTCCTAGCTCACTTTTTAGCCAAACTGAAAATTGTATTATGATCTATTTTTACATGCATGACATTCTTTTGCAATAACTGAGGCCCTTACTTCTATTGTCATCTGAGCTGGGCAAATTAGTAAACATGTTCTTAATTAATTTATTCTTATAAAAAAATCTTATTAAGAAGTACAAGAAGGAGGCAGAATGTAGCAATAATATCAAGAACAAATTTTTTCAGTTATTGTGGTGTTGTGTGTTGACTTAATTGACCCCCAAGTGCCCACTCTATCCTTATTGCGTTTCTCAACAGGAGACAGGGAGAAAATATGAGGAAGAGCTTGTGGATCAAGATGAAGAGCACATGCTAGTTACTGTCACAAGAAAACATGACTTAGCTTAGGGAAATTAATTCAATTTATTTCCAATTAATCGAAATAGGATAATGAATAAATTAACCCAAATGTTAAAAACACCTTTCTCCCACCCCTTCCTTCTCCCCATGCTCAATTTCCCTTCTGATTCCTCCACCTACTCCCATCTGAGTGGCATGTGTAGATGAGGAATGGGGGATTGTGGTCAGCTCATAGCATATTATCTCTGCTACTTCTTTCTCCTCACACTCCTCTGATAAATTGTGGTGTTTCCCCCATAAAGATGCTCATGAACTTCTCCAGTGTCAGTCCCTACCACAGGCCATGGTTCCTCATCAACTGCCCCATGTTGGTCTCCCCTCCACAGTGCCACGCATTCTGCCAGGAGCCCGCTCCTTAGCAGGCTCTTCACAAGATTGAATCTTCCTTTGGCAGCATCCTTCTGCTCCAGTGTGAGCTTCTCCCTGGGCTGCAGGGGCTATTGGCTCCACCATGGACCTCCATGGGCTGCAGAGGGGCAACCTCCATCAGTTCCCAGTGTCTTCTCATGGAAGTGACCTGCACAGCACCCTCTACTATCAAACTTTGCTACATAAACCATGGACACAGCGTAGGGACTGTCAGAAGTCTTTAGACTCTAAAAAAGTGTAATCTGAAATTGTAGACTCAAGCTGACATGTCAGATATAAATCTGTGTACTACGTCTTCAGCCAATGTCATATCTGCTTAGGTTTTGCAGCAATACAAAATAAATCAAAGTGGTTTTACAAAGCAGCACTTCTCAGTTAAGAATCTCCATTATTAAATAACCAATTTGCAAGGAGCAAGATATATGGGCTTCATGTCTCTCAGAGTCCTGTATCATCTCTTTTTTTTACTATCACATCATCTTCACAGAAAATGACTTCCACTTAGAGTCATCAATGCTTGTCAGAGTAAGAGGTTATTCTATAACAGGGATTAGTATTCCAGTGCAACTGTAAAATAGATTTCTACTTTGTTTCCCATATTTTCTTACATATATTATGTTCAATACATTTCTGAAAGTTTCATGATGTTTTTTGTCATGAAGTCAAAGTAGCATTCATTATAAAAAACAGAACTGAAAAGCAGAAAGCATTTTTGTGGTTTGCATACATTAAAGAAGCACAGATGCGGACTCTTGCTAGCAACAAATCACAGTATTTTTATGGACAAATCTAAATCTAATGCTCAGCCTAAATATGATTATGTTTGTTTTCTCTGTTGGTTGCATCTGGTACTTGCAAGGATTTTATTCTCAAGTGTTAATTTACATCAACAGAATAATTTATAATTGTTGTAAGTTATTTGATAATATATATCATTGTGTTTTGAGTTTGAAACAACACACACACAGTCCTGGATGAAACTAAATATCTTGCATCTGTGCTCCCAATTTATGCAAATTGTATAGGCTGCTAAATTTAGCTGTTTACAGGCCACTTTATGTGACTACATGGGTTGCCTTCCTCGTACGTGCATGCGCTTGCAGAAATTACTGACAATGCATCTTTGCTTCTCCTCTCTGACACACTCTGGAAAACAGAGGCCTCACTTTCGCTGTTCTGGTTCTCTCCCTCATCCCACAGGAGTGGCATAGCCAGTGACAGGATGGAAGCTTAGCTGTCAACTGGGGTCAACCCACCACAAGAACATAATTGTCCTGGCTACAGAAAATAATTTAGCATTGTGCTACAATGAGTGTAAAGCCATAGTCTGCACGAGTAATATATGAGTCTAGAGAGATTTGTGGAGAAATAATTAGATGGCCTCACTAGTAATAAATGAGGTCTGTTAGTGAGAAGTGATATACTAGATTTTATAAGGACTTTTATGGACTTGTACATATTGGCAGAGCCTTGAGATCTTTTCATAATGATTCATATTCTTGTTTTACTTATGAAGTGGAAAATACTTATTTTCAAGATAATTTGCTTCCTGAGATTTTTTAACATGTTAGCTTATGATCTCCATGCAGGATATAGTTTTTTTAAGGGATGAATTGGAATGCATTTTGCCTTCTCCTCCCAGTGCGAGGAGTAAATCACTATTTGTTCATATGCCTTTGTAATTAATACTCCCACCCCTTGAAGGCAAGGTAGCTGAGGTTCTTTTTACTAAAGACCCTTGGAGCAGATTAGAATAGTGAATGGCCAGTGCATATACACAGATTTATCAAAGAAAGAAAAAGATAGGAGTGTGCATAGATAGTGCAGAGGAAAAATGCAAAGTGACAGGACCAGGAATGCTCACTGGGAGCATTTGACCTCTGGGAGCTGACATTGTTCCCTTGACTTTAAACAAGTCTCTCTCATCCTACACTACTTAACTTAGCCTGATTACTGACTGCTGTTCATCCTTGAAGTGCAGTTATTCTGACCTTAATGGGGCCAAACTGATCATCACTGAAAGGATGCTTACTTTGGAAAAGTGGGTATGTTGAAAACTTAACACCTTTATAAATATATATAAAGAGAGGCAGGTAGAGATAGATGTAGATATACTTTATATGAATAATATTTTCTGTGGTATTGCAGATGAAAAAGTGATGAAGGTAAATCTAAAAATTTTAAGCCTGCAATAAAAAAGGAAAGTTGGTATTGATTTATTCAGAGACAGTGTGTTCACATGGAATTCTTAGCTTTCCAAATACAATCTTAAAAATTGTTCAGGTTCTATATATTTCTGTCCACAGTTAAACTCAATAGCACTATTGGCCTAATTTTTCTGGATTCAGTTTGCACACATTCTGCCTTAATAGCAAGATCTGTGTGCCTGCCACAAGCTATACTATTCTCAAAAATCATCATATAAGAAGAATTATGCGTAGAGATGAGAAAGAGCGTGCTAATCAGGAAGCAGAATAGAATCATAGCAACAGAATACGCTGAGTTGGAAGGTACCCATCAGAATCATTGAGTCCAACTCCTGGCCCATCAGGTCCATCACCAAGAATCCCACTGTGTATGCCTGAGAATGTTGTCCAGGCGCTTCTGGAGCTCAGACAGGCTTGGTGATGTGATCACTTCCCTGGGGAGCCTGTTCCAGTGCTCAAGCGCCCTCTGGGAGAAATACTTTTTCCTGATCTCCAGCCTAAACTTCCCCTCTCAGCTTCAAGCTTTTTCTTCAAGTCTTGTCATGGGTCATGGAAATGAAAAGATTGATACCTGCCCCTCTGCTTAAGCATTGAAGACATGACTACACATGGATATGAAATGGAATTCAGGTTAATTTTGCCTAATCCAGCATTCAATTCCCTGACACCGGAGATACAGATTCATCATTATCCTACCGTCAGAGGCTCTGACTTCTTATATAAAGATACAAATGGAAAGTATTGCTATTTAAGGCTCTTCCAAAACATCCAGTTTAATAGCTTATTGAAAGAGGTTTTGTTTTTATTTTGGTGTCTGCATGATAAATAAATAGGACAGAAGAGGTGGTAATGAGGTTCTGGAAATTCATAAGCTTATATGGATGGTTTTGAACTGTTTCACTTAATTTGTATGTGTTTCTTGTTAGGTGCTATTTCTAAAAAATCCAATAAACCGTTCAAAATTATTTTTTACTGACTGGGCCTGAGAACAGTTTAAAGAGATTGCTTGTGAATCAGTAGGTAAGTTTTTATTTTTATACAGTAATGCAGCAACTTGTTTGTTTTATCCAGCTAGTGCTAGGATACATATTTCAAAAGAATCTCCAATGACTTCTGCATGCAAAATTCTAATACAGAACCTGAATAGCATTAATGTGATGCAGCATACTTTTAGGCAGATAGCCATTCCTACCAAAAAATCTAGAATGTGATTCAATTTTTTGCATGACAGGTAAGTTACTATTTAGTTATATTTCATAAAGGCTGTCGGGTAAATTGATTGTCATATCTGGGTCTGATTCGAAGAAAAGAGGAAAAGGAAAATCTGTGTATTTTCATCTCAGAGGATTAAAGGAAAGAAGAAAAATATAATTCTTTATATCAGTTTCTGATCTTCCAAAAAATCTAATATATTTTTCACTCTTTAGCATGACAGTCTCTGATACAAATGCTAGCATATTTTTGATTCGTGAGATATTTGGCAAATACCTTTTGTTTGCTTGTCCTAGTAGTCCTTGAGAGCTAGATCCTAAAATAAAGAAATCATTATTCATAAGGAAACAGCCCATCTACATATTCTTCTACAGTAACCTTTTCCCCAAATTCACCCAACTACTATGAAGACATGAATAAATGTCTCTATATGTTTTTCTGACCCCTACTCTTTTGTCAAAATAATATATTAGTTCATAAATGGAAGGCAAATTTTAAAGAATAAGTGGATATTTTGGGTCCTAATCAACAGTAGCTAAGCAAAAAATTGTTATGCCCTTTTTTCTGCAACAAAAGATAAATAGCATTCACTGGCCACGTGGTCAGTGTGCTGGGCTGCACTGCACACCAGATGGTGTATTAGGGTACAAACAGGATTAGAAAAGGTTAGATGACTTTGTTTCCTCAAGATCCCAAATTTAGGACTTTAGAGCAAACAATAAAAAATATTATAAAAGCTTTGCATGAAATTTACTGGAAGAGTTTTTATTCAGTGCCTAACCAGGTAAGTATTGCTTCAAGGTGCGCAAGGAGTTTTCAGGCAAATGGTGTTCCAAATACTCAAAAACATTTTCTCTTTATTTTTTACTTGCTTTCTATCTTTCTCTCTTTCTCCCTTTCTTTCTCTCTTTCTCTAAATTGTATTCTGTAGCAGCAAAAAATATTTGGTATGCTTTGTGCATTGTCTACAGGCTCATTTCTTTTTACTTCTCGTTGCAGCACACAGAGGTGTAATTCAGAGACAGCACATAATAAGGTGGCATACCACCAGATGAATTAGGTATCTGGAAAAGATATCATGCTGAACTATCCTTTAGCACAAAGTTGTACCTTGAAGGAATGTCCAAGTCTTTAAAAATCTTTTCTGTTACCTTCAGTGAGAGCACATCTGAAGGCAAAGCCTGCTCTCAGCAGGTGTTTGGCACCTTGCAGTATTAAGCTTTACTGAATATTTCATCAATGATATGAGCTCTTTTTCATGTGATATGAGATTTAATACGTGTTTCTAACAATCGCTCAGTCTATCTGTCTGACCATAGCATTTCTGCAGTTGTGACTCTGGACTGTGATTACTTCTTTTTATGACCATCATATATCTTACCTTAAGTCACAGTGTGCCAATTAAACTGCTCTTTCCAGAAGGTTTTCTTGGCATCAGAATTTATGATATATCATTTTGGGTCAATCAATAACCACATCTTCTACTATTTTGTTTAAAATATATATACAAAAAAAAACCTCCTACATTTCTACTTCATCAAGAAAAAGTTACATAAATAAATATAGATTCTCAATCGTGTCATTATGAAAGGAGGGCAAAAGCTGACAGAAGGAAATTAAAGCAGGGAGTGGTGTTGCCTTAAAAGATTACATATAAGCGTTGCTTATTTCTACTTTCATTTAAAGAATCCAGGGTTCAATCTGATCAATTCAAACTGTGGTGCTGAAAATAGCAAAAGGCACCCCACAGTTATTGAGAAATATTGACTATTAGAGTTTACTGAATAGTGGCTCAAACTTTGTCTGCTTGAAAGCCCTGTTCATTCTGTTAAGCTCTGCTGGTATGATACTATTCCTAACAGAAAAGTGATCTTTAAACTATAAATTGCCTTTAAAATTACCTGCAGAACTCTCATTGACTTGAATGGGAGTTCTGAGTGCAGTTGAACTCAGCTCAGAAATGTGGCAGGACACACTTAGCTAGGCCTTCTTAGTGAATTTTGCCTCATAACCATTTTGGGGATGAGATAATAGGATAACCATTTGGAGATTTATATGGAGATGCAGAGATTGATGACAAGCAAAACATATTCAAATAATTTTGGGGTTGGTTTGATTTGAGTTTTTCAATGAAAAATAGTATCATCTAAAAAAAGTACTGGTCAAAATGAGAATATTATCATACTTTTTACAGGATATAATTAACCATTTTTACCCTTGCTGAGCTTCTTTGTGACCAAGACAAGTGGAATAGTAACAGAATGTCATGGTTTTATTGCAACTGAAAACAAGTACAGTAATTTCACAATTCTAAGCCACACCTGATTATAATCCACACCTCCCAGTAGCCGGGTAGACCACGGGATTTTTCCATAAATAAGCCGCACCTGAATATAAGCCACACTAACGGGGTAGGCTGGATTCTTCAATGAAAAGGGTGCGGCTTATAATCGTGAAATTACTGTAATAATTGTAAAATCAAGATTATTATTAACTTTGTTTATCTGAATTTTGCATGAAAAAAACAATGCAGCATGATTGCCCTAAAATATCAATCTGTGAACCCTAAAAATACATCTCCCTAGACATATGCGTTGCATTTTAATTGTATTTGCATTATTTATTCCTTTTTAACAACTTTTTGCCTTATTATGACAAGATTCATTTCAAACATCAGGATAAAGTCTTAATATGGGCAATATTCTTACCTGTAATTCTTGCATATATTTTTTGTGGTTTCAAATTCACATCAGAGGATACTGTATAACATCAGTGATAGCATTATTACAGTTTGATTTTCTATTTTCTTATTAAATAAAAATATTGTAGAAAAATGTCCTAAGGGAAAAAATTAAACAAAACAAAAATCCCCAAACTTTATTTTCCTTTTTTTACTGGCAAAGAAGGTCACTACATTTGTAAAGAAAAGATAACCTCTACATATCAGCATACCCAAAATACAATTTTTTTACCTCGGAATTAAAAGTTCAAAGTTTTACTTTCATATTTTTGATGTGAAAGTAACTTGGCAGCTATTTGTGAAGCACCAATCTTTTTAATGGGGGAGCAGAAAAAGTAAAAAAGGCCTTGAGAGTCATTGCATGGTGATTAATTGAATCCTAGTGCAATCACAAATCCTGATATATTCAGTGAAAACTTTGCTTTAATATAAGAAATTCCATCACAGACTACCAGGCTTGGAGAAATTTGGCCAAAAAAAGTACTAAATACCCAAAAATTTGTTATCCAGATAATACATTTTTGTATTTAATCTATTGCTTAAGTCCTACTTGTCCTGTTAAATGGGGATAATATTTCACATAATTTGCTGTTTATGATAATAAATGAAGAACTTGAACTATAAGGATGAATGGCCCAAGAGAAACAGCATCAAGTGACTAATTCTGTGGATATATGCTAGTGTTTCTTCCTTAGGCACCAAGTTTTCCTAAAATTTTAGAAGCTGAGTGAAATAGTTCTTCTCAATTAAATGTTTATGTTCCTTATACCACTGGTGGAGGGAACTTGACTGCACAGAACAGTTGAGAGAGGGCTAGGATAATACCAGTTTTTGATTTTCTGCCGTACTTTTAGTTATTTTGTTGGTTATTCAATTTTTTTCTTTTTAATATATTATATGGCTTTACATGGTGTGCAGTATCACAGTGTACAAAATGCATATTAATTAAATGTGCCTCTGTTCAATTTTACTACTCCATTTTATTACAGAGGCACAGCTGGAGCTTGAATGACTGAAATTGTGAAGGATTTTAATGTAATGCATTGCTCTGTACAATAATTTAATTTACCAAACACGACTTACTTGTTTTTTAATTTAGCTTTTCTCTAAAGAACGTCTTCTTTAGAGAAAGACAGCCAAATTATGCTGCATTATCATTCATAAATCATACTTTCTTTTTATGCCTAATTAAGCATGAAGTGTCACTAGAATATGGTAAAAAGCTTATTTCTTACTGCTTATACATTTTCTTCCT
>VRYO01002297.1:75601470-75623368 GCA_009812075.1 Sialia sialis | reverse complement strand
AAAGGTGTGGCTTATAATCATGAAATTACTGTACTTTTATTATTTTTATTATTTTCAAGGCAATGACTTAATAAAACTTTTGCAACATTATCTGATTATAGAAAATTTTTTCCTTGTCATTGTTTGTATAAGTCAGAATTTTCCAGCTTGGTGATTGGAAATCAGCTCTTTAACTGGTTTTTGTTTCTTTCATTTTCTAAAGATTTTTTTCTCCATTTCTCAAAAGGAGTATCAATGTTGTTGCTCCATTTTGGTAACAAACCTGTAGTCTCATCAAAAACATAAGATTTCAACTGGCTGTGGAGACCCTCTCCATCCCTTGGTATAACTTGTTTGCTCTCATCCATGCGGCCATGAATAATATTACCAGGGGAGACTCAGAGAATATCAGTAGGAGCACAGAATCCAGGGGGGTAGTGTGAAAGGCAGGGGGACCCAAGCTGTGGAAGATAGGTTCTAAGGATAGCACAGAAGTCAATCTTTCCCAATAAATTACTGCTGTGCTGATTACTGAGGAGTGGAAACACCTTGCCTGCCCAATGAGGATGGGGGTTATAAAAGGGTGGACTTAGCTAGCTGAGAGTGAGTTTTAGTTGCAGTTAGAGATGAAGATTCAGGGTCTGCTGCCTGTGCTGTGAGGATGGAGGGATATGCAAGAGATGGATAAGGTAAGAAGATGTTGTGTGAGGGACAGATAGGGTTGGGTGGCTGGGTAAGGAACAGCTTGGGGTCTAGCCAGTCATGTAGAAGGGAGAAGGAAACTTGCAGAGAGGATTGAAGGAGTCAGTGGTGTCTGGGGCTGCCTATGAAGGAAGGAGTCAGAGTTACCTGAAAGAAGTCCACTGCAAGGAGGCATGAAAAGTTTAGTAGATGTGTTGGTGCTGGTCTTGTCTCTCTCAACTCAAATATGGCACCAAGTGATGGTGGGTTTGACCCCAGTGAAATGGAGAAATTTGAACAGTGATGGATGCATCTTTTGAGTCAGAACCTGGCTACCCAAACATTGCTGCAGGAAGGACTGTGGCTTAACAATCACAGTGCCCTTGCTGTGTGGGGAGAGCATCTAAGGAGAGAGAGTATCTAGATGACAAGCAGGGACAAAGTCTGGTTAATTAGTCAAAAACTTAATGAAGCTTTGTGATAGGTTTAGGAAAAAAAATGGTGACTAAATACTGAAGAGTAGTTGTATATCAGACAACTGTGAGAAGGTAGTCAGGAAATGATATTATGTAGGTGGTGGTCACATTTCTAACAAATTAGTGCTTGTAAATGTACAGTATGGGAAAAAATACAATGAAATTAGAGCTCTGTGTTTGTTCAGAGCATTCCTTGCTTTGGGATCAGGGAGTTATGATGTGTTTACCAAGAACCAGTCAGGTTACAAAGGAAGAGAAGCACTGTCTGGTTTCAACCAGACACCCAAGTGAAAAAGTAGGAAACGAGTTTTTAAAGAGATATAGAATGAAATAAGCATATTTTGCAGAATATTAGAACAGAAATTTAAGTTTTCTTTACTCCATACTTTTTTTTAATGCAATAATAATTTTTCAGTGAATGAAAGTTAGATTCTGATGAAACCAACTGTAAGTTTTTGAAATATAGCTTTCTTAAACAAGTAGTAGCGTTTGACTATGTGCCCTTTCATCAGAAATTGTTGGATCTAGTAATCCAAACTTTTTTTTACTCAACCTAAAAAGTGTTTAGACTAATGCAATGTATATTAAAATTAGATTTAGGCCATTTACAGTGAGGCAGTGTGGCTATGGAGTCACATATGCTCTCAGTGAAAACCAATTGCTATCAAATAAAAGGTGCATTGCCTCATAAGAGAGAGGAAGATCTGAGTTTTGGTTCTTTTTCACATCTTACAACACCAGGAAGGATGCTATTTGATATTGGTGGTTTAAATATGGAGAGACCTATAGCTCATTCTTCATGAGCAGTAACACAGGCCATCTATCAGATGGTAATGACTTTCAGTCACAACTAACATGGAATTAATTAAAACCAGAAACCCAGTAGTATAATCATGTACATTATCAATCAGGAAGCCTATTAAACTAGGCTAAGTTCATATAAGAAGAGAGTGGCACATTCAAGCAATGAGGCTGCTCTAAAAATTGGGTGGTATTGATCAATATTGAAAAAAGGACCTGAAAAAGGATCAGAGTACCAGCATATAGCTTGCTTTTAAACAGTGAAAAAAGTAAAAACTTTACTTAGTTAAGGGTCCTTAATTTGGTGACGTTAGAAACAATATATTAATATTTTATTAAGGAGTGACATAAATGACTTGCTTAAGAAACAAGGCAACATTTTTTTCTTCTACATTGAGAAATTGATAAAAACACTTAAAGGATGTGAATTTTAGGAAATGATTTGAGATGATAGGTTTTTAAAATATGGAGGACATCTCCAGTTGATGGAGCAGTCTGTAGTTTTCCTATCAATGCTGCCTCTGCATACACAGAGGGAAGTTCAAACATCCATGAATGACATTTTGAAGTCTTTTTAAAGAATTAAGAAAGGTTACAAAGTTAAGGAAGTAAATCCAAGTATTTCTGAACTAAGTATCACTACTCAGAAATAATGAAAGAAAAGACACTCATATGGGGAACTAAGAAAGTAATAGAGGATATGAGGATGGGGAGGGAAGTGTCAAATTGCATAAAGTATAGAGTACTGAGAAGATTATGATGTAAAGTCAAGCAATTTATAAAACCTAGAAGCGGCATGGGAGGATTGCCCAGCAAGAGATGCAAATAGTAAAAAAAAATTCACATGTAATGTGTTTGACAGAGAAATACAGTCAGTATGCAAATCAGGGGGCTCCTACTCAGGATGCCTGGAGAGCTCTCAAAATCCTTATCTCACCAGCGGGGTCCATTCTGTCATAGAGAAGTCTTCTGTACTTTTAATTTTACTTCCTTTTCCCAGTGCCTTAAATATCTCTTGGAATTCTTATTTCTAATTTTGCTCTTCACAAACAAGTGCATAACAGTATCTTTAATGCACAAGGAAGTTACTAAACAGGAAAAAGTTATGTTGTCATCTCTTAAAATAAGAATAAAATAACTCTCCTATGCCTAGAGCATCCTCCCATAATGGATTCAAGATGAAGATGACAGTTCGTTTTCAAGAGATCAGACAACAAATTGATACTGTAAATGTGATAATAAATATAATATTGAGAATATAATTAGGATACTCCTCCAATAACTGCAATTCAGAGCAACAATGAACAACCATGAATTATCATGATATTTCATAAAAAAGGAAAGTTCTTGTCAAAGTAATGATAATGGGTGATGAAGACAGGCACAAAAGGAGTTGTGTAGAGCTTTGCAAGCACAGCAAGGCTGGAGTGGGGTAATGTAAAAGCTGAAAAGGTCCTTTACATCAGGACTACTTCATTTAAACCTAAAGTAGACAGGTAACTTCTTCTGAACAAGTTCATTAATACAATTGTTTTGCTGTGCAGTGTGTGCATGAGCATACTTGTCTCAGATAACAACTTCCTTTGGTCTGGCACAAAGACTGCAGCAGGAAAAGAGGTCACAAGGATTCCTTGAAGAACAGGTTTTATACCCATTTTTCCAGTTTGGAAGCATTTACCAGTATAAAAGACTGATACATATGGTTAGTTGAATTGGACTTCACAACCAAAATACAACTAAATTTTATTACCAATAATGGGAATATAGGAGTCAGGATGAAGGGAGCAATATATTTTGTACTCTTGTAACTATCTGAGAATTCAAGTTGTTGAAAAATGTTGGCTATTAGTACTGAATCTGTGAACTAATTCCTCCCCTGTGACCTGTTATGGAGATTATTTAATCCATTAGTGTACTGTCAGGACCTTCTATTGTTTATCTTATTCTGTAGTGTACAAGATGTCTGTGGAAATAGTGAAATAGTTATAGTGCATTTGATGACAAGAGGATGTTGGGCTATTCTGCTTGATTATTGTACATACAATATCTAAGCTGTTTTTCTTTTTAACAATCTATTTTCCTTTTTTCAAATTTCTTTGCACTTTGAAGAAACTGAATCTTTAGATATTATTACATGTAATATAAAATATAGGCAGTGCAGCATTAAAATATTCCAAATATGCTAAGGTAGAAAAACATTATTAGAAAGAAATAATGTGTTCAAATGCAGTGCCTTGGTGAAATTATGATTGGCTAAAATAGAAGCATTTTGTTGTGAAGATGTGAAATAGGTTGATTTTTATAAGGCTGAAGCATGGCATTAGACATACAGACAGGTATACACATGCAATTTCATCAGCCTTGCACTCTTTCACAGAGGTGCAAAATATATTTAAATGATCATTAAGACTGGAACCAGCATATGTCTGTTAATGTGCAAGTTAGCATGTGTCTGTGCACTATTTTACTGTTTGGGTTTTTTAATGCCTAAATGCACAGGAGTCATGTTATTTTCTATATAACACAGGCCTCTTCCTTGTCTTTTGGAAAAATATTTGTTTCTGTTATTTTTCTGTTATATTTCTAACTTTTAAGAGTATGTGAGATGTGTATATGTCTCATTTTGTCCAGTTAGGATTTTTAGTTTTTTCCCTAGAAAAAGATCTCCTGAATCATGTGATTTTAATTTATTTATTTGTTTGTTTTGGTTTTTTTAGTATTTATACAAGTCCTTCTCTTCGTCTCTCTTCCTGCTCCCCACCCTCCCACTTCTCTTTCTTCCCCTCTCCTTTCTTGATGGTGTGCTATTTGTGGACCTGTAAGAAAGTACGAGACAAGGCTTGCTGTACTTCAGATGCAGTGTGCAAAGTTGAAGCTGGCATTCTTAGAACATGAGACATTTTCTTAAGGGGTTCTATCTACCACCGTGACATATGTTTAAAGACACCTTTGTGTCTCTGTGATCTAATCCTTTTCAGAGAGATAACACTTTTATCTCTCATTCTGGTGGATGATATAAAGTACATTAAGACAACTGGAAGTGAGTAGTGAGTTGTTTTGTTCTTTTTAAGCATTTCAGCATTTAGCACTAAGCTCCTCCAAAACTACTAGGAGGAATTATTAGTGACAGAAAATCAAATACTATAACATGTTAGATCAACAGACACCTATAATTAACAGAATATCTAGTGCTGTACTGGATAAATTGCTCTTTCTAGAAGTCTGTGAACAGCTAGTTCACAGTGGTCCTACCATGGCCTCTGCACAATTAAGCAATTTATCTGAGAACTTTGCAAGGTGAAACACTAAGTGGAACAATAAAATCCTCTCAAAGCTGGCTTGTAGATTTTCACGACTCAGGACCTGCTTGTCTTTTCTACATGTGAAGTTGCATTAGGGAAGGAACTTACTGTTTAATTTACTTGGGCAAGATTGGAACTTGGCTAATAGGAAGACAAAAGTTATTGTTAAGAATGTGTGTGCATCCACACATAGTAGTATTATGCATGACACTAAGATAAATGTGAACTGACCTTAGTAAGATGAAAGCTTAAGGGAAACTTAATTCATAGGGAATACTGGAAGAGATCTCCATAAATATCCCATTATTCTCCTACTAGTCTTCACAAAGGCTGTAGGAAAAACAAATGACCTTTTCTTTACAGTATCAAAATTTGCAGATATATAAACAGCATCATTGCTCTATTTTCTGCTGTTGCAGGAAGTTTAGCGGTATATTTTCCACCAGAGGCCCATTATTTCTTATTTTTGAAGGAAAAAACTGCCTATTACCCCCTAATTCACTCCTTAGCAGAGATAACTAACTCAGGACCCTGAGCAAGACTCAGGTGTGGTTCATAAATTGGATATGGGGATGCTGTTGCTTTGGATTAGGAAGTAAATAATTTAAAATAACAAATTTGCAAGCTGCTGACAGCCAATTTCAATACTGTTGGATTTGTTTTTCCAAAGTAATTTGCAAATCATATTCATCTTCTGTTTCCTCTTTGTAAGTAGTTGATTAAAATTTTTCAATATTTGGCTTTTGAATTCAGTTCATAATTTATTATTAAATAGATAGGCAACAGGATTTCTGTGTACTCACACATAGGGGAAAATAATTTGGAAGCAAAAGTGAATGAAGGCAGTGCTGGAGCTGTGAAGGGTTTAAGACTGTTGAGAAAAATCTCACAGAGGAAAGAACTCAGAAAAAGGCCAAAAAGGCCTGAGTAATAAGTGCTTTCCTATCACTGCTCTTTCATTATTAAAATGTCTCTTAAAGATTCACTGTTTGCTGTTTCTCTGATAGAAACAAAATTAGATTTTTGTGTTTATGAAGCATGAAACCCGTGGGATTTAGGATGTGTTTTCTGCATCTTTGGCACCTGCTAATTATTTTGCAAGCCTTTTGGAAAATATTTTCTGTGTCTCTGGCAAGATAATCAGAAATAGAAACAATTTCTGACATACACACTATAACAGTCAAGATTTCCTTCCAGTTATAATCAACTATATAAAATGAAAGGTACCAGGGAACTACAGTGTGCTCACATACAGTAGCTCATAGTATTCAACTGTATTTCTAACTGTTGTTAATGGCTGAGAAATAGTGACAAGTTGCCATCAAAGAGATACCCGAAAAAGGATTTCACAACCCTGTTGGCTGCCTCAGAGCTGAAAATTAAAAGGAGCAGATTAGGCATATGTTGTACTCCTTTTCATTCCCAAGCATCTAATTCCAGGCCGACTGAAAATGTCTTCCTCCACTCAGCTGTGAGACACCTCAACTATAAGGCAGATAAAATGAGTGCGCAAGATTACTTTTAATTGAGGGTATTTTGACAAGTGTGTAAAAATGTAATTGAGTATGGCCATGTACTCAACTGAGTTTGTATGATGCTCCTTCCAAGCATGGTATTATAAGCTGTAGACAGTGTACTGACAGTGAAATATCTGCTGGGAGCACCCTGGGCAAGGGCTTTTGGTAACGATACCAGATGAAAAATTGTCTACACCTGATGAACTAACAAAATGCTTATTCAAAGCTCACCAGCCCATGGAACTGCACAATACCCATTGTGTAAGAAGGAAAACTGGAAGGCAACCAGCCCCAGTCCTCTGCTAGCTTTGAGGTCAGAGTCAGTCAGCTATGACTTTGGGTCACCAACAGCAAGGGACCACCAAAGAGACACCCAGGACAGAAGAACGCACACATAAAGGGGAAGGATAATATGCAAATGATTTTGGGGAAATCATCATATGTATATTTTTTTCTGGGACAATCAATATGTATGTTTGTAAAACATAGGTTATAAACAGAAACTTTCCTGTACTCGGCATGTACAATTTTCAGAGGAGGTATCCCATCGAAAATCTGGCCAAATAGAGTGTCAGTTTCTTAATTCTATGTTGGTGTTGAAGTGTGTTTTTCTATTTTTACTGCATTTTCAGTAACAATTTTATAGGGATGGATGTGACTGGATCCATCTCCATCCTAACAAAAAATAGGATGGCAAAATATTGCTGTGTTGTTTTCATTCTTGTAATGATTTTAAGAGAGTATTAAACCACGCGGCACCAGTGGTTAGACTACAATCACCTCATTTGGAGTACCATTTTAGTTAAGAAAGTATACAATGGCTCAGAATCACAGTGTATTATTCTTTGAGATAACTATGTTGTGTTCCTCTTCTTCAGCCTTTGGAACAGGATTCTCAGGAAAGTGGTTGAGACACCATCACATATTTAACAGATGTATAAATGTGACACAAAAGGACATGGTTTAGCAGTGGACTTGACAGTGCAGGGTTAATGGTTGGATTCAAAGGTCGGTTCTGATTCTATTCTTTTCTGGATATTTCTTCTTTATACACTCTTTAGATTGGCTATCATTGTTCTATGGAAAATGATAGATGAAGTAGTTAATGGAAGATTCATAGATGAAACACGATGACGTGTGCCTGCATTAAGATCATTAAACTTCTGGCAACTGCTCTTTTGGATTTTTACAATCCAGGATCACAGGTTTTAGATGTATAGGCACTTTACATGAATCCAATAAACATTTCACCATTACAACAGGAAGAAATTGTTGCTCAAGGCTGTGTTTTCAATGGTTTGAGTCATCTGTTTGCAAGCCAGCATGCATGTTTCACTTCCATGCTTTTGAAAACAAAAAGAAAAATATTTGTAATTCTGTCAAGTGTGTTTAGAAACCCTATTCTAGTTAATCTACATGTATTAAAAACATGAGTACCTTTGTACCACAGTCTTTGGCCTTACACCTTTCCTTGCTGCTGTTGTAACTACTTTTTCCACTACATCAATCACAACTGGCTATCACTTTCAGGCATGTTTGGAGTATCTTCATTGTACTTTACATTTATTTGGTCCTTTTAATGGATATAGTCAGCTGGACTATAATACCTGAAAGCTGCATTTCCCTTCTACCACTTAGACACCAAGCATGGCATATTTGTGAATGAGGCGGGGTGGGGAGGGAAATCAAACATACCTTGGCCTTAATACCCCCACAAAAAAAGTGTATCTAAAATAAAAGTTACTACTTATAGTAGTAATCACTTGCTATTTTCTCTAATAAAAATGACTGAATTAACTTTTGGCCCTATATTTCGGGTATAAATATACTTTTGTGTTGTAAAATAGATATTCATTTTCTCATTTTGCAGTCTGTGTGAAATGAAGACTTCCCATTATAGTTACACATTAATGTATTCTCTTATTTTTAATCTTCACTGGCGCTGAAGGCAGAAGAAGAATACATTAGGCAGAAGAGAGAGGGATTAGGATCACATGTTTTGCAGTAATGAGGACTTAGATCAGCTTATATTTGACTTGAAGTGGAATTTCTGCAGTCTGCCTTTATTCTACCCATGGACTTTGTCACTTGCAGATGTATGTAGTATTATAGACTTTCTTTTTTTTTTTCTAATTTATAGTCCCCCTGAAATTCCAACACTGGGATATGGGATATATTGTATCCTAAGGCAAGTGGAAAAAAAATCCATTAATTTGGTCTGAAATTGCATGTAAATGTGTTTCCAACTTATTCTAATTTAGCTGTGAGTCACCTGATTGGAGACTTGGAATTATCTCTGATTCATCTGAGGGAATGTGAATAAGTACTTCTGTTGAAGTAATCTGAAAGGTATGTTCTAAAAACAAGAGTTTATGTATACAAAGAAAGAAGCTGAAAAAATAAATCTTGGTTTAAAACAAGATTGTGTATGTATAGCTGGCACTGGAGTTTGGTGAGACAGAATAAAATGCAATATTTTTCAGCTGATTCATTTTTGAAAACCTTGGCTTACTGGAGAGGATATTTGTCAGCAAGTAATTTCTATTTTTACTTTAGTTTGATTGTGAGAGAGCTTTTCCCACCCACTTTCTTGAGGACAATATAATTAAGACCTAGCAAAATTATTTTTAAATTTTTTTCAGAATTAAATTCTGGTTGCACCAAAATTCCCACAAGTTCAATGATATCCATAATTGGTAATTATTAGGTGATATGAAAGAATGTCTTTTGCTGTGTTCAGTATAGGATAAGGCACACTCAGTTGTAAAATTTTTGGCAATATTTTGGGGAGTGAATTTAAAAAAGTAATTGGCTCTAAATTTGGGAGATTTTGCTTTGTACTTTATTATCAGATTGATTGTGATTTTTAAAATTTTTACTTAGGTTGTCTTTATCTTTCATTAACAGCATCTGGAAATATTTCTTGCATCCTCATTGGCTTCCTTTATTATTTATTAGTGAATGTCTTTTTTAATTCTTAAGTTGGTTTCTGGTTGTATTAAATTTGACAACAGTGGACAGAGTATGAAAACTGTCTTTCATGCCACCACATATCTTGAGAAATATCAAAATTTGTTTTCTGTGTCATTTTTCTTGTTGTATTTGAGTAAGAAGATTGAGAATTCAAGACAATTCTACCCAGCTTACTTCTCCTGCCAATGAATGTTAGACAAAATGTTTCTTGCATGGTACCTTGTAGTTTTCAGAAGAGATTATTATATCACCTCTCAATAGTGAAATGAATGTTTTAAAAATCAAGAAACATTTCAAGAGAACTATTAAAATAATCTTTACACAAATGTATGTAATACTCTGGTTGCTACAGCTATAATATGGCTATTGTGAGCACAATAAAAACAGTATAACACATTGTTTTTAACTGCTCAGAGTTGCCTCTGTCCCTGTATGCTGAAGAAGCTTCTCATATTCCCTTTGTGCCCTTCCAACACTCCTTTTTATCATGATGCTGTTGAGAACTATTTGATGAAGTGCTTTGAATTCCAAATGAGCAGATGTTAGCTCTATGGAAGACATGTTATCCTCCTTGGTGGTTGGACACATAACTTCTAAAGGGAGGGATTGTTCAATAAATAATTAATAACAAGAAGCTTTCCTATGTAGATGAGAGACAGATCCTGCTTAAAATGATTTTCTCTCAGTGGTTGATCTGTCTAATTCCAGAGTTATTTTATCTCATTCTTGTATTAGTTCTGCTTCAATTAGCATTTTAGTCCCCAGTGGGGCACTGCTGATTAATTAGTTATTGTTCAGTAGCTTCATCTTCTGGCCCTGACTCCAATCATTCAGTCCAGTGTGCATTGATCAGCCTCTGGATCCATGGCATGATCTTTTTAGGGATGCTAAATAACTGATTAGTCTGAGATATTGACCTTGATTTCAAGTCAGTAATGTATTTAAGCACATACCTATGTCTAAGAAGGAGAATAATGCAACATTCAACTATTACTTTCTGCCTAAGGTTTGGCAGACACTGCTGCTATGTGGCAGCTGGAGCTTTAGATGATTGACTTACTAGGGAAGTGTCCTAGCTGGCTTGAGGAGTAAAAACACTGAGACTTGGACAATTTTTATCCATCTTAAACTTTGAGTCATATCTTATGTATCATGTGTATATGAATGGACAAAAATTTTTGTCATGGACAAATCACTCATAGGAGTTTTTTCTTTCTAAAACTTTGGTGTCTAATATTTTGTGAAGGCCTCAACACAATGTTTTCAAAATATACTTGTATTCATTTCTCCTTATTGGTGAAAAGGGATTGGTTAAAACTACAAGGGGAGGAGGGACACTCATTTTACAGTGTTTGCTCTTAAATTGTCTTAAACCAATACAAGAAGAAACAAAGTTTTGGTCCCAGGAAGATTAGACCTCGTGTAGTTTTGTTTGGTTTTTTTTATTAACTACCTGGGGCCCATCCAATCCAGCTGTGGAAGTGTGACTGAGGATCTTAGGAATTAGTGGTTCTGACTCATTATATAAACAGCGCATTTATACAGTAAAATTAATATGTGCTCTGAAAGTGTGGCAGAATTTCAGGGGAATATATTTTGTCTAGAAGTATATCTTCCTCCATTCATTGTCTTTAACAGTCATAAATATCTCTTTTATGTGCTTTGTGTGAGTGGCATTTCCTTAGCTTTGGCTAGGGAAATTACTTCCAATGCCCAGGAAACCAAAGTGAAGAAAACTGTATGCTGGGGAAGCAGTGTCTGAAAGTTTCCATAGGATATGTAAGCTCAGAAGAACTGCTAACTCTGCAGGAATGGATCATCTTGGGAGACTGAGAATCTCCACACATGGTTGTTGCTTGATTGTGCAACTTTGGCTGCATCCAAGATGCAGCACCTGAATGCAGCTGAAGGCTGTAGGGTCATAAATGTAGTGGTGAAACAGACCTCTGAAGGCCAGTAACTCTTTGTTCTTGCGTCTGCTGCTCAGAGTCCAAACTGACACCCAGGCCAAAAAAAATGTGAATACCTCTGCACGTGAACCTTGTGTGACTAAATAAGTGTATATGTGGTTTTTTAATGTTTTGTTATTAATAATTCTATTGCTAATAACAACTTAGTGTTTAAAAGCTTTCATAAGAAATACCGTGATCTGTGCCTCCCCTCGGAAAATTTTTGATCCCCATTTTTCTGATCTTAGATAGCCCCTATTAATTTAAAAAAATACCTTGAATCCTGAGGAGTTACTGGGATAATAATTTTTTAAAAGTCTAGTATTCTCATAATTGGGGTAGTGATGAATACTGGACATCTGTGCTATCTATGTAAAAGTCCATTTTAGCTTGAGTTTTGCTTAGCAGAATGCGATACTTTTAGAAGAAATGGAATCAATGCTCTTCAAAGAAATTTTGATTATGTGCTCATAAGAACAACTTTTTAATGTCCAGGAATATTTTGAAATGGAACCTAAAGAGTCATTAATGTGCTAAGTTGTGTTTTTATTTTACCCATGATGTGGAAAGTCTAGTATGTATCATAGAAAATTCAAAGCAAGTATCATTTTATTAACCTGCGAAAAATGTCCTAAACACCTGAAATATTGTTCTTTTTGGGATTGTCTGCACTGATTTAAGTCTTAAATTACAGAAGGGGAATGGAAACCTCATCCAGATGCAGTCCAATTCCTGTCCAAATTTTGGTGAGTCCTTCAAAAAAGTGACTTTCTGAAGAGATGGATTCAGAGCCCAGTCCTATACAAGCATTTGATCACTCTCCATTCTATTTTCTCCATCCTACCTTTTGTTAACAAATTCAGTGTCAATTTTTGCTGCTAGAAAAACAAATAGAAGCCCTCCCCTCACCTTTTATTTGGTGTTCTAAAATAAAATAGTTATTAAAATCCAAGAATTCTCTCAAATCTCAAAAAAAAACCCAACAAAAAAACCCAAAAACTTAAAAATATCCTGAGGTCTAGTTAGTAGGCTATGTAAGCAGATATAATGTTTGATTTAAGTAATTAAAGCTTTCTATAAATAATGATTTTTGGAAAACAGTTGAAAAAATTGTTTTGCAGACATTTAATTTGATTTTTTCATTTTCAACATAGAACAAATTTTATCAGGAATACAGAAGGCATATTGAAAACCCCTTAACTTAGGGAGTGAACATTTCAATTCAGTGTTGTGCATAGGATAGTTTTCCTTATTACAGAAAATGCTAAATGCTATAGGTCTTTTTCATATTATTATGTTGGGATTTTTTTTTGTATTAGATAATCATAGTTGAAAACTTGACTAACAATAAAGAGTTTCAAGTGAATGCTGCTGTGAGGAAAGCCAAGAAACAGCATGATAAATAAAAATCATGTTTATTCAAATCCATGACACTTAACCTGAAACTGCTGCAAGGCAGTCTGGCATAAAACAGAACCACCCAAGAACCACAATATATATTTTACTAGTGTACAAAAATACATGTAAAAATTTATTACAAAGGTTAAAACAATCATCCATTGAATTAGATATAATTTGCTGCACTGACCAGATTATTTATGAAAGGTTCAAACTAGTTTCTTACATAGTAAGTCAGAAGTGAAACTGCAGTGCTGTTAGATGAGGGTGGTTAGATGGATGACTGGGCAATTGTCCAGGATCTTCAGTCTACAGAGGGCCTGCAGACAGAAATACTAAAATGGCATCTAGAAGTTTTCTTATATTGAGAAACAAATTTCTGCTATCTTGATGGTCAGATTCTTTAATGTTATGAACTACATTTTGATGGGAATTTTCTAGTGAAAAATGGCATGTATCGTAAGTCTTAACATTAGCATTGTGCACGCCGCCATGTTTTTTAGTATTTGTTACATTTGTCTGTGATGTGGTTACTTTGTGGAGAGCAACAAGCCCCCCAAAAAATCTCTCTTAAATGACATGAATTCTTGAGACCGTGTTGACTTAGCATCTCTCCAAAGTGTTACCAAGGAAATAACATCTCTGATCACCTTTTCTTGTCTTTGATAAATAATAACCTATTAGATTGGAAAAATAAATAATTTGGAAGAGTTATCAAAGTTTCCTCTTCCATTGTAGAAGAGCCATTTATGTTCAAGAACCTCCCAGTGGCTTAATTGCTCTGCTAAAACAATGGAAATAGGTTTTTCTGTCTTTAGTTTTTCTCTCATTCATCAAAAATCTACTTACTTCACCTACTGTTGCTGAAGGAAACTGAACTGTTAAGAATAAGAATGAAGAAAAGACATCCCTACCATTGTTGATATCCTGGATAAATAAAAGCACTTATAGCAAGCCAAAAAAATTACTGCACTCCCCACTTACGGATCTTACATATAAGATGAACTCACCATTTTCTTCTTCTCCCATCCCACTGCTACATGTGCTCCTCCCATGGTAATCTGATAAAGGGCAGCCACTCCAGCAAATAGTGTCAAGAGGTTTTTTTCATTTCCACAGGTTAATGTCATCCCTGTGTTTGTGTAGTGTCTTTGAAATTTTCTATTTCAGTTGCAAGTCCTGAGCTTAGTTCTGTCTTAGAAAAGGTGTTTTTTTTCTGGGATTATGAATGTTCACAGAGAAAATATAAAGAAGGGAATAAGCAAAATAATCACAACTACTGCAACTTAAATTTATGCTGCTTCACTTTCAGATTTTCTTATTTTTAGTACCTTTTGTTAAAATACTGGGTGACTCGTGATTCATTTTCTTGCCCTTCAGCAGAGTACTGTTTGTGTAAGATGAGTATGTCTCAAATTTAGGAACAGTTTGATTTTTTTTTTTGAATGTTAGCATGTTATGACATGAAGCGATATCTGCATATCCAAACTATCTCATGTATTACAGTAATTTCACACTCATAAGCTGCACCTGGTTATCAGCTGCACTTCCGGGTAGCCTGGAAGACCACAGAATTTGTCCATAAATAAGACACACCAGGTGATAAGATGCACTTTTTTTTTTGAGGGCGAGGATTGATGTGCAACACAGCAATGAGTTAATAACAGAATCACGCGAGCACAGGGTTTGCTGTCAGGTGCACAATTTGTGAACAGTTTTCATAGACTGGTGAAGCCTTTAAACTCACCCCAGGTGCCCTCCCTGTGCTGTGGGCCCCGGCGCTGGCTGCCTTAGTTCCCTGCGCCACTCAAAAGAGACGGCTCGGCGTGCTGGCAGCGCGAAGCTGGCAAAAACCAGCGGCAAAGCCGTGGGAAAACGGTTCGGCTTCGTGCAAAGGTGGCAAAGCGGTGGCTCACTCTCAGTCCGGCTCACATTTCCGGATTGGCATTTTGCCGGAATTTGTCTATAAATAAGCCACATCTGGTGATTGGCTGCACTTCCAGGATCGGCTCGATTCTTCACTGAAATAGATGCGGCTTCTCAGTGTGAAATTAGTGTACTTGGTAATTTCTTTTTAATTGAACAATGCATATTATGATGCTGGTAATGCTTTAGGAAATGCACATAGCCATAAATATTGTAATGTAGCCATGAGAAGTAGTGTTTTTATGTCCTCATAGCAGAGAATTAGTTTTTAAATTGTTTTTAAAATTTGTTATGAAGAAACAATGGGTATCTGACTTGCCAAATACCTTTGTAAATTAATTTTAAAAATAAATATGCCTGGTAGAAACTAGTGTTAACAACTTTACTGACACTACCTATGTATTGTTTTGCCATTTGAATATTAAACTACAGATGTAATTATTACATCCTTTGCAGATTTTTCTCTCTCTATGCAGACCTGAACAGGCAGAATAGATATGTGAAGGATTTAGACTCACTCAAAAATGTAGATTTTGAAAGGCAACAGTGGTTGCACTCAGGTGTAAAACATAAAATTTCCAATTCCTATGAAAGCAAGCAAGCAAGAAAGAAGACTTACCACATAATGCAAATATTTCTTCAACAATACACTGATATATTCTCCTGGTTTCTTTTATAGTCAAGAATAGGTGGTACTGGATTGAGAACTGAAAATAAAGGTGTATCTAGATTGAGAATTGCATGAACTCTGTCAGATATATAACTGAGGATATATTTAATAGTGCTTTAAAACTCTTCCCTTCCACAGAATACAAAAGAAGCCTATATTCAAATCTAAATAATTCAGGTAATACATTTCCACAATAGATTTCTGAAGTCAAGTGAGATTCTTTTTGTGGGTGAAATACCAATTTTTGTGGATGCCTTTTGACTGTTCGTTTTATTTATGGTTTTTGTTGGGGTTTTTTTCCACATTAAAGACATTTTAGTCCAAATGCATTAGAAGTCCTTTTATGGAACACAAAGAGTGTCACTAAAATTTGCTTAGCTCTTGTTTGCAGCAAGACATTTTCAAATTCATACTTTAGGTATTTCTGAAGCTAGTTTTTTCCATGTTTTCTGGTCACATTTTCAAGTTTAAATACTACACATACTGCAAGAATTTTATCATTATAGACATAATCTTAATTCAATTATAGTAAAGAGAAAAAGACAAAAACTCCTGATATGAAAGAAAATAATGTATGATCTTATGCACAACTTTTATGGTTAAGGCAACCTTTTATGAGGGTGTATTGAAATATTTATTAATTCTTGAAGTTTATCATGTAAAATTCAACTGTAGTGCCTGAAGCAATAAGAGACACTAAAAATTCTTCCTTCCTAAGCTTATGTTCTTACTTCAGTCATGTTCAATTGCTTCAACCATGTTCTTGCTCCCTCATGTCTTTTTTTTCTTCTTTTCTAAAGTGAGTAGTCATAAGGGGTACTTTGAGGATAATGGTGCCCCATTGTATTTTACAGCATGTAGTCTACAGTTGTTTTAAGGAGACTGAAAGATTTGCATCATTGTCAAAAAAAGCAAGATATTGATTCTTGGTCTTTGAATGTGACTGACTATTCCAACTTTGGGTGACCACAAGATAAGTCCCTAGAGAATGTAAGCCCTTTCAGATGTTTGGACTTAATTTCACCAACACCCAGAAAACCATGGTTGCGCTCAGTGTGCTGATTAAATTATTGTTTTGGTTCACACATTTTTCCAAGGAAGTCCAAGCCAAATTTTTTAACTAAACTTGCTAAATTTTTCACTCTGTCTATGGGGTGAAGTCTAAGAATCCAGGTTCTTTGCTTTGCTATTTTTAAATCATCCAAAAGTTAAAACCACTGTTCTGAAGGACAATCAAATGTACAGTAATTTCGTGATTATAAGCTGCACCTTTTTCATTGAAGAATCCAGTCTACCCCAGTAGTGCGGCTTATATTCAGGTGCGGCTTATTTATGGACAAATCCCAGCGAGATGCCAACATGGAAGTGAGAGCCGGCCGGGGCGGGTGCCTTGGGCTGCCTTTAAAGGCTTTGCTGCTCTATGAAAACTGTTTGCAACTTGAGCACCTGACACCAAACCCCGCGCTGGTGCTATTCTGTTACTAATTTGTTATTTGGTTGCAGATGGATCCTAGCCTTTAAAAAAAAAAAAAAGTGCGGCTTATATATGGACAAATCCCGTGGTCTACCCTGCTACCCAGATGTGTGGCTTATAATTGTGAAATTACTGTATATGGGACCCAGTGAAACAAACAGTCTGCATTGAATTCTCAGTCAAGTAGTGTGATGTGTTGGTGTTTCAGAACATTTCTATCATGAAGATGGCTGCCGATAGAACGTGCATGCATAGATACAATCCTTATTAACATATCTTATTCGTGAAGGTTAATGCGGTGCTTTACTGAAGGGTGCACAGCTCTTGACATGAGAAGATTCAAGCAAATGCAAATTAAACCTGGGGTTACCTCATTTCTCCTACAGACTTTACAAACTATGGAAATGCACTTTAATAAAAGCAGACAGGTACCGACTTTCTTTGTCTTCAGGTAAGGGAGTCTGAACTTTTAGTATGTGCATTATTTAAAGTGGTACTTGTTTCCTTTCTGATGGATGTAATGTTCTTGGGGTTATAAAAATTTCTGCATTACTGCTAGTATGATCTGCATAGAAAAAGTAAAATCCATTAACACATCAACTATTTAATAGAACACTGTGGTGTATATGTGACTTCAAATGTTGTTGATTGAATTCAATGCATGTTAGTTCAGTGATGTCATTTCACAACAAAGTTAGGTGACTTAAATGTGTTTTCTAACACTTCCTTTGTTAAGTTCTCTTTAAAATTATATTGTCTTCTAGAGACAAACATGTACTTCACAGAGGTGGTGTGAAGGAGAAAATTATTTCTTAAAACTAAAGCCAAAAGTCTCTAATAGAAAAAAATCTATTTATTGCTGAATTGTTCAAAGAAGCAGACCTGAAAGACACTACAAATAAACTGAACTAAATCCAGTCAGATTAGTTTTCCAAACCAGAAATTATGTGTATCAGAGCTGTACAAACAGATAGGGGAGATAACAAAAATGTTATATAATGTAAAAAAATTAAAAATTTATTGAACTGCATTGTTCTTAAAAACCACACATGAAAAAGAAAAGCAAACTTTTGTCTGTATGTCATTAAGTTGGCAGAAAATTCCTTCATTCCTTTAGCAATGCCAGTCAGTGACTATATATCAATATAGGAGAATTTGTTACTCTAAGTTGAAATTGATTAAAATTGAACATACAATGTGTTGGTAAAATCAGATGACAATTCCTGGTCTTGAACAATGCGTTTGAATGAGATGTATCCTGAAATAATGTTACGGAGATGCAATTTAGCTGCACTGTTGGACAGCGTACAGGAAAGTGGACTGGTGTTTTTTTTTTGAGAACCTTGCTGTTTGTGAAATACATCTGACTCCTTCAATAATAATTTGTTCTACTTTCTTCTTGTATTGCTGATGATGTGAATTACTCCCACATATTTTGTAAATGTCATCTAAAACATTTTAAGCACCATTTTAAAGCAATTTAAGCACCAGAAAGAATAAGGCACCAAGGTCAGAGCTCAGCTGAACTCTTGTCTAACCACTTTGAGACAAATGAATGCACGTGAGTTATTGCACCCAAACGTACCATGTGTAGCAAAGCAAATATGTCCTCAGATAGCTTTTTTTTTTTTTTTTTAGTCAAGTTCCATTGAATTTCACTACACAGTATCCAACGATAACCTATCCACATGTTCCGGACTGTTGGTGTTCTCTAATGGATGTTGTGATTTATCCATTTCTATGTCCATGTAAATCTAAATGAGAATGACCTATAGAGTCATTTTAATTAAAACTCTCATTGCCCACTTGTTGGCCTCTATGATTCATGCATCTTTACTAGTACTTTGACAAGATACTGTAGATACACATGTGATTGCAGTTTTTACAATTTAAATTTTACTGAGAGAAGACTTGCAAACAAGGATCTTTTTAATATATTCACGCCGTTTCCAGTCCTAGAAACTCTCCTGATTTACTAAAAATTGGAGATTTTCAGTACTGGTTATTTTACTGTTTCTTTGAAGAGGTTTCTTCTTTTTCTTTTTTTAATCTTCATAAATAAAATACCTTAATGAATCCTTTCATCCTGACTCATTAAAAAATCAGTCCATTTTAATTATCAACTTCCTCATTCCAAATTTTTTCAAAGGGGTAAGATAGAAATAAAATTATCATCTGCTTTACAAGTATTTCTATATGTAGGAACAAGCAGCAAGTATTAAGGCCATTCAAAAACTCTTTCAGAAGAGAAGTTCCTTTAGAAAAATTATGTAATTTACCTGAGTAAAGAAAATTCAGAGTATGTGAAGAAAATGAGAAAATTTCAACTAGAAGCTGAGCTAGATAAAAAGGAGACTTCTAACAGTTATTGAGGTAGTAGCTTTTATAATAGCTGAAGTGGTGTTCCAGCAAAATATCATGTATGATGTAAAACTGTAGTGCATAACTCTTGTTGAGGCTTAAAAATAGAATAAACATCCATATGAAGACAAATTAAAGGAGAATTATAATTCAATACCCACAAACAGACAGGTAATGTGCTTCCTTATTGAGAAAAAAAAAAAAATGTAATTAGTCTTGTTCAGAACTGGAGAGTAGGTCTCTTGGTGCATATGTTGATAAGCCAAACCCATTGATTAAGGCTAGACTTTAGAAATAAAAGTATATGTAAAGAATGTCAAATATGACATTATGGGTCACATACAGACCAGCATGAGTAGAACAGGAAGACTGGACATGTTGACCTCCAAAAGTCCTTTCCAATCTCACCTTTCTCAAATTCTGAGATTCTGTATGGGTGGAGGATATGACTTTTATGATTATGGGGTTAAACATCCTAGTAACACCTATGAGGTCTTTCTCAAAATCTGTGTGACACTGAAGGAAATCAAATTCTTGAGTGTTCTATTTGATTCCAAAATAAACCATAGTTAAATCAAAGAGCTGGACCCAGTGGAAAAATTTTTTATGGTGATGGCCAAATTCAACTAGAATTCAGCTTCTTGTATTCTACTTCAAACATCAAGAAAGAAATATTGTAAGGAGCACCAAGAAACTGATCTTTCTGGACAATATTACCAAGAGTATCTAATTGTTTTGCTTTTTTTCTGCATGTAGTCATATTTATATTGACATAGAGTGAGTTTTTCTTCCATCAAAACTCATTAGAGTATGCAAATTAATCCTTAAAGTCTACAACATTTTGATAATAATCTTTCATAGGCAATGCATTTGACTTTAGTGGCACTTATAGCTTATCTAATGAAAATTCAGATTCTGGGTTTTTTTTGTACTGAAATGAAACTAGTTTATACACTTCAGTATTAAAGAATTCATGTTCATAGAACTGCTTACGCCGAGTGCTACAGAACACTTTCTTAGTAGTATTTGACAAGTTGAAGAGCTTTCAATATTACTGAAAATATTTTCATTACTTGAAAGGAATAGCAAACACTGTTCTGTAACAGAATGCAAAGCATTTTTATATCACTTTCTGATAAGATGACCTCTCCAATTAGTCTTCTGTAGCTGGATTCTCAATCATGGCATTGATCGTTGTGGTTCAGTATTGCCAGCGAGGATGAAGGAGCTTTAAAGATTTAATCTGATTCACTTTTCACAAGTGAAGTATCTCACTGAGGATGTGTACAGAACTGCTTAGATAGGAATGGTCTGTGTGGGAAGGCAAGACCCTTAGTGTAACCATTTAAAAAAAAAATCTATTAATGTTATGCTACCATTGAGAAGATTTTTCTAGAAAAATAGCTTCTAGATATGATTACAGATGAAATAATTTCAAAATTTTTCTTTTAGTGGAGATTAAAAGAAAAACCTGAATTACTTGATATTTGGATCTTTATAATCTCGGTGTTTTGTTCTCTGAAATTCAATGTATTTTAGGTCTTTACTTTCATTCCACACTGTCTTGCATGTCACTTTAGTCATTTTCATGGTAATATTGCAATACAATTTACTCTGAGAATGTTCCCTCAGCTGTCTCCGATTTTCTACTTAAATTTCAATTTGTTACATACAGATAGCAAGGAAAAAAACCCTTCTCCCTTTGCGTATAAGAGTTAGTATTATCTAAAAAGAACCAATATTGTCAATCATTCCATTAGGTTTCTCTTCAATTAGAAGTTTGATCAACCAAGACCTCTAAAAAAAAATTTCCTGCGCACAGGATTTCCATATATTTTTCCAGAATATTGAGTGTCACACAGAGGTTTAACAATGGTTCATAGGTGGTTCTTGCAATTGTGAACTACTATTTCTGCTGAAGCATGTTTTTTGGTTGTTTTGGGCTTTTTTGGGGTTTGTTCTTTGTTTGTTTTTCTTTTGGAGGTTTTTTTGGGTTCTTTGTTTTTTGGGGGTTGGTTTGTTTGTGGGTTTGGTTTGGTTTTGGGGTTTTTTTGCAATAATGCTTAAGAATGTTTTAAGAAAAATGATGGTTTATGCAGTTAGTGAAGCCTTTACATTTAAATTGTCTCATTTGAAATGAAAATTATTTTCCATCATCTTCCTGACATGCAAAAGGAAAGAAGTGAAATTAAATTTCAATATTTTTTTTTCTTTTTTTTTGACTGTATATTTTCATCCCAGTATGCTTAACTGGAAATAGAGACCCAACGCAACTAACTAAAAAATCAAACCTCCAACAACCTTTTACTTGTCCAAGCCCCAACAAGTACATGGAAGTTGGAATACAGATACAATTCTTAAAGAAATTAAAAAATTACTACAGTAATTTCA
>VRYO01002297.1:75582190-75600470 GCA_009812075.1 Sialia sialis | reverse complement strand
TGGTCTACCCGACTACTGGGACGTGCGGCTTATAATTGTGAAATTACTGTATTCTGTATATAAGCTGTTCTTTTCTTTTCTTGGACAGTTTTTTTTTTCATTCCTACCCAAGTTATACTCTTCAGATTATTGTAGACTTCCCTTTAGGAAGGATAAGTGTGTAGAACCACAAAATTTATTTTGCTTAATCGTTAATCAAAGTAGGAATTTTACAAAGCCTGCTCAAGAAATAGAGTGTTCTAAGTTGAGAAAGTGAAAGAAAATAATAGGTCCTGGAAAATACCAGGAAAGAATGGAAAGAAAGGGACAAATATGGGCTTACTAAGTGGTAAGTATGGTAATGTATATTATAAAGATGGAGTATAAGCAGTTAAGCAGAAAGACTAATGTAAAATAATATGGTTTTGTTTTGATCAGTCTGTCGAAGTATAGGAATTGCTTCCTTCTTACATCTTGAATATGTTAGTGCTGTAATCTGCACAAACAAAATTGTCCTTGTCATAGCCTGCGGTGATTCCTTGTGAAAGAACTGCGATCTTTGGACAGAGAATTTACTGGACCAGAAGCAATCTGTGGTACAACACTGACAGAAGGAACAGCAAAACCCCAGGGAAACAATGGACATTGACAAGTATACAAGACTAGTCCAGGGAGTACAAGCCACAAATAAGCACTGCATTTGCTGTTCTCAAAACAAACAAACAGGCAAGCAGCAAAACCCATCAGGTCACAGTGCCCTAATGTTGCAATAAAGCCATTTCTTTTTGTATAAGGAAGCTACTCTTAAGTACAATAAAGAAAGATAGCTTTTTACTGTGCATATAGAAATACAGATAGACTGTCTTTTCTCCACTGAATATTTCTAATTTTATCCTTGAGGATAAATGTCACGTTTACTTGGTCAGAAGCAGTATGGCTAAAAAGTAGTTTTCCTATAATAAACAAAGATGAAAAAGCTTCACCAAATTTTTCTAAACTTTTTAGATGTGCTTCTCTATTTGTCCATACTTTGTATAGTTCACATCTGAACAAAGACAGTGAAAAGTGTGTATAGTAAGCCACGAAAATTAGACTTTTCATATTCCTTTGCCAAAATGAATAAACAATAAAGCAAGCCTGGATGCAATTTATAATTTTTAATATTCTAGCTCTGTTTCTAATGAATTATAAATGTATGAATCTAAATCTCAGTTCAAGCTTTCAAGAATTGTAGGGGTTTTTTGTGTTTTGGTGGCTTGGTTTGGTTTTGGCTTTTTTATTGTTGGGGGGTTTTTTTTGTTTGTTTGTTTGGTTTGGTTTTTTTTGGTTTTTTTTACCTAGGATATAATCTATGAAGAAAAATGGAACCCTTCCCTTCCCTTTGCTTTCTGACAATGCTTTGATTAGAGTACTAACCGACTCAGGGTAAAGTCCAATATTACAATATTGTTTGCAGCAAACACTGTTTAAGCAGCTGCCCTGTTCCTCTTGCAGACACCTGCCTCTTCAGTTGATCTTGTGAAACTTACTGGAAGACTCACATTGGTCTATGACACTAATCCAGATCAGGGAAATGGTAACTTAAAACACTTCCACATACAGGGTTTCCTTCCCACCCCCTCTATAAAAACAGTACTTGGACCAATTCTGGCTTGGTTCCTTAATCAAAGTTCACAAGTTACACTTATGGGAACTTTCTTACCGTTTATTTTTATATACAAGGAAAGTGGTTTACTCTAGCAGGATACTAGGATGTATGGAATTGAGGGTGCAAGGAAATGTGTATGACTTGAAATTCTTATTCTACACACTAGGATTTCATGTGAAATGCTAATGTACCAGCATCCACAAAGAGTGTAAGTAAGAGCTTTAAGTAGGGTTTAAAACCCATGAATTGATTATTTTCTCTTGAGAAAAAAATTCCTCTGATTAAGAATGTTAATGCTTATTTAATTGAATTTTCTTTCTGCCTTAGTCTCAGTGACTGTACTTTGAAGATTGACTGTTCGCTTGCTATTAAACTCCATTTCATTGACTCACTGAAAGGAAGATCTGCACTTCCTTTCTGGGGAAGCCACAAGAGAGGGAGAGGGACTTTTTACAAGAGCTTGTAGTGATAGGACAAAGGGGTAAGATCTTTGAACTGAATGAGAGTTGGTTTAGACACTAGGAAGAAATTTTTTACTGTGAGCATAATGAGGCACTGGAACAGGTTCCCAGGGAAGTTGTGGATGCCCAGATGGTTGGTTAGGTCCCTAGGAACCTGGAAGGTGTCCCTGTCCAGGGCAGGGGATTTGGAACTAGTCTTGGAGGTCCCTCCCAACTCAGACCTTTCTATTATTCTTTGATTAACAATGAAACAGCATAATATATTTTTAACTTATTCTTCAAATGATTGGTAGTTAAGTCTTCAGTGATTTTTCTTCCTGCATTTTAGTAATATTATACAAGTTTTCTTGAAAAAACCTAATGAATGGAACTGTAATGGGGATTTAGGCACCAAAAATCTCTTCAGACACTAAAATTAGTCAGTGTTACTACTCACCTTATCCTTTGAAGTTTAATAGTTGATCCTAACTACCAACACCTTCAATTTAATTATCTTTGTAACTTAAAGAACACAGGAACAAATAAAGTTTATGCAAGTTTAATCAACCTGAGAAAAAATGTTTAACAAACTTTTATATTTGGGTATAATTACCTGACTCTTGAAGAGTGTAAAAACTATATTTTTGCTAAAAGGACCTAACTTCACTCTTTCAGCTGCTAGATAAATATTCTAACAACAGAATACAGCAACAACAAGCATGTCAGATTTAAATTGTTTATCTTCTGTGTCACAGTTAAGAGATAAATTAAAGAAGAGCAAGAACATTGTTGTCTATCAATGCTCTAACTACTGGAGGAGATGATTATTCTAACAATCAACACACTTCTCTATTGAATATTTATTTATTTATTTCAGGACCTGCTTATCCTCTGCTTTCTTAAGGCTTCTGAAAATGTGGTGTTATATGGATCTTCCAAAATCTACAGTTGTCTCTGAACTTAGATAAAATATAGAGACATTATTTCATAGTGAAATTACAGTAATTTCACGATTTTAAGCCGCACCTTTTTCATGGAAGAATCCAGCCTACCCCAGTAGTGCGGCTAATCATCAGGTGCGGCTTATTTATGGACAAATCCCAGTGAAATGCCAACCCAGAAGTGAGAGCCGGGTGGGGAGGGCGCCTGGGGCTGCCTTTAAAGGCTTGGCTGGTCTATGAAAACTGTTTGCAACTTGAGCACCTGACACCAAACCCCGCACTGATGTGGTTCTGTTACTGACTCGTTACTTTGTCGCACATGGATCATCACTTAAAAAAAAAAAAATAAAAAAATAAAAAAGCGGCTTATATATGGACAAATCCCATGGTCTACCTGGCTACCTGGATGTGTGGCTTATAATCAGGTGTGGCTTATGATTGCGAAATTACTGTACTTTTTCTTCACATAAACACTACTTGCATTTATCTGCATGGTTCTACATTACATTTTCAAGTGAGAAATTTCGTATTGTATACAATCAAGCTTGAAGGGCAATAGCTTTACATAATGGAGGTTTTTGGCCTTCAGCCCAAGTGTGAGGAACCTGAAATAAAAAAGCTTCTCACAGCTTTGACTCATCCTATCAAAACACTGTTGGATCAGGAATGTGCAAGTGACCACTATACATCATTTGATTTGATTGGGTGCAAAACTGACCTTGGCACTGGATTCCTCTAAGGCTCTTACTGACTGATTGTTCAATACCATTATCTAATAGATGACAAATAATGACTTTGTAATATAATTTTAAAACAAATCCAACTAGAATGTCTGAAGTTAGAGATCTTCACTCTTGCTTCAATGAAGAGTAGACATTTCTTTTCAGATCAGTTGGCTGAATCTGAATTGTCCTTACAGTTATAACTTTTTTTTTTTCCTCATTTGTTATAAAACCTGTAATTAATATAATTTCACTTTAATACTATCAGATGCTACTGTATTGGGAAAATTATTGGATGCACATTCTCTAAAAACCTAATCTGTAGCTGCTAAAAATTGAATCTACTACAGTTTTGGTTTTTTTTGTACTACACATCCTAACAGTTTTTAGAGTCTTCACTTTAAAAACATAAGGTCCTTACTTTAGGTTGCATTTGAATTGGGTACTGGGATAGCAAATTGCTTTGGAAAAATAAGGCAAATATATAAGTAGTTTTATGGTAAGCATTTTAGGTCTGCATGCCTTGTCATGTTTTTCTCAATCCATCAGTTACTGATAGACAAGTCAGTGACTGTCTAGCTTGTCAATTTATTTTTTATGGTCTGTAATTCTTCCTCCTCCCATGTAGAAAGAGATGGTAAATATTTTTTGTCATATTCAGACTGATATTTGGCTATTCAACTCATCAAAAGTTAACAGTTCAATTTTTTAAAATTATCTACTATAGTAAAAAAAATAGTATTTTTTATCATAATAGAGTAAAATTTTAAATAGAGTAATAGAGACAAGTAGTCAAGCAAACGAGTATGTGTCATAGACTTTTGAGAAGAAATAAATGTGCAGTGTACATCAAATAATTCTTAGAGCATTTATTTTGTTGATTTTCCCCTTTAAGCCTTCATTCAGGGTCAGTGGAGAAATAAAGATAATTAACCAGTATGGTGATAAATTAATAATGACATTTTTCACTAAACTATTTAAAATCTTATGTTTGTGGAGAAGAAAATCAGTTTACATCCTTTCGCTGAACACACATAAATAATTATGTTTATATTTTTATTTCACAATATCAATCTCATACAATAGTAAATTATCCAAAAACTAGCAGTTATCTACAATGTATTATTTCCATTTACACAAAATCTTATATAATTTTCCAATTGGCTCTTTGATTACATATTGATTTTGATCATCTATTCCATGTATATATCTCATATTTTTTAATAGCTTTGTAGTCCTGCTACTGTCATCAAATCCTACAATTATTTACCCTAAAATATTGATCAAATCTCTGTTACAATCTTTTTTATTTACTCATCTCTTTGTGAAACAGGTCTAGGACAGTGCAGCTTCATCTTTATTTTCTCTATTAACTTCCTATCTCTGTTTATTTATATTTTTCTGCTTCTGTTGTTTTTCAGAACCTTTTTAGCTGTTATTTTCTCCACTTGAGAAAATTGAGATTTTCTCCACTCCCATTTCTTTCCTTATGTCACCACTCAGTAACCTATATCTTAAATAAGATGTTTTGCTCCCTTCTCTATTTTTGAGCACCTGACACCAAACCCCACGCTGGCATGATTCTGTTACTAGCTCATTACTTTGTAACACATGGATCCTCCCTTAAAAAAAAAAAATAATAAAGTGCGGCTTATATATGGACAAATCCTGTGGTCTACCTGGATGTGTGGCTAATAATCAGGTGCAGCTTATAATTGTGAAATTACTGTACTTGTATTCTAAGTGCATTAGCATCCTAGCAAGTAGAGATTGTGCTGTCTAAATAATCAGAGGGGTTTGTAATTAGCAATTTCATATTTTAATGATGAATATCTTCAAGAGGATCCTGTGCTTTATAACCAGTAGGGAAGAATTATTCTGCTTGAAGTATTCTGCTAACTGCACAGTGGAGTGGGAAGGACTATGTAATATAATATACAGCATGTAAATATGCTGTGACGTCTCTTCTTCAACAAGATTTCTATTCAACATTTCCTGAATTTATCTTTGCAATTTATTTTGAACATCTGACTATGAAATACAAAGATAATGCAATGTGACTATACTGTTAAAATTACATAATGAAACCATGCTATCCTACCAGCTTAAATAACCCATTTTTTGTGGGGGGAGAAAAAATCTTGTTCATTTGCATTAAAATTATTTGAAGAAATCCAAACCAAACACTTTAGCAGTATGACAGAACTATTTTTTTGTAATTTTTTTTTTTTCTGAGTTGGAAATTGTAATGCAAATGTTAGAGATTAAACTGTTGAACTTGCCAGTTCCGAAACACACTGCCAAGGGGAAAATTCTGCTCTAAGCAGAGAAATATGTCTCATGGGAAGGAGGCACTGTATGCCTTGCCTCAATTGCTAAAACATGCATTTTTAATATGCTGCTGAGGGGAAAAATATGTCTCCCAGCAGAACATGACATGATTCTGCCCACTTTATTTTATGCTTCCAATCTACTGCTTCATAGACTGTTAAGAATGAAGCCATGTTGAAATTTATGGTTTCACTCACCTGTAATTTTAATAAAGTAGCTGGTTGAAGAGATTCATCCAAGCATGAATATATACGAAATACAGAAAAATCTTTGTAATAAATAAATCCTGTAAACATATATTTATTGCCTTTACAAGGTTATGGGAATATATGTATAATATACATATTGAGTATTCTTTAAAAGCACCATAATAAAATAATTTTTCTGTTATGATTATTTAACTTGTTTAATTGTTTTGGTTTTTTTAATAAACCAAATTAAAAATAAATAAAATTTGGCATAGCACGGTGCTATATTTTTATCTCCAAGTTAAAAGGTCATTAATAAAGCATCTAGTGCAAATTAATATTTCTCTAGGGAATAACTAACAAGGATAAATGCTAAAAACAAAACACCTTGATGTATCTAGACCTCTGATTAGTGAAACAATCATGCCAATGAGCTTCACAGAAGCCTGATTAAAACAAAGTATTATAAGAAAACATTTAAAGCGTTTTTAGTGTGACTCTTGTTTTAATAGGGCAGAAAATGCACACAGTTAAAATTGAATTGCCAATAAACAGTTTGATAAACCAATAAGATTATAAGGTTGTCATTTCATAATAGTGCTGCACATTGAAAACACAAAGAAGCCTAAGAGTTAGAAAATTACTTTATCCAATACTGAGTTAGGGTAAAGGCAGCACAGGAATAAAGCTCACTTGTAAAGTAGCAGTATCTTGGTGAATGTTAGTGAACCATCTCAGTCAGATTACATTTATTTATCATATGATGTATATTAACAAAGAAATAAATTAAGGGCTCCTGAGACCAAATCTGGGAGAATATTTGCATATGGTGATATCCACTGTCCATATTGCCAATATTTATGCATTTTCTATGGAAAATATGGGTAGAATTAAGGATTGTGTTCTGGTGGCCAAGTTCTTAATGATGAAGTCATAATTTTTATTACAGCTAACACAGTTGTAAAATCAGAGTGGTTTCTCTTTAAATAATCCCTTGATGCAACAGGTTTGAAAGAGAAATTAACAACTTCAAAATGAGCTATGAGTTAAGAGCAATTGTTCTAAATTTAACTAGATTAAATAATCTATCTCCCCAGTGAGAGAAGAAAACTTAATCCAAATGGCAGGAGCAACTGTGAATTCATAGCATTTCTATTATTGATATTCTCCACAAAATTCGTGTACCCATCTTGGATCCTGCTTTAGTCTATGAAGACAACAAACAAGTTGTTACACTTCTTCCAGGACTCAAAATTTGTTGGACATAACTCTCTGAACACCATGCTAATGTTTTCCAAATCTTTACAACACTTCTGGACCAGTTAATCTATTTTGGTTTTGCCTTAGGACCAAAATATTTTCTCATGTTAAAAACTTCATTTAAAGGTAGTCCCCATGAGACAAAATTTTGGCTTTAGTGCCCTGATTTATATTCAGCATTTTAGTTAATGTTTGAAATGTTAGATATGGTTGGAGGTATGATATTTGTGTTTAATAAAGCAAGCAAAGACCTCACGTCAACAGTAATTTCACACTCATAAGCCGCACCTGGTTATAAACTGCACTTCCAGGTAGCCAGGATGACCACGGAACTTGTTCATAAATAAGCCACACCAGGTGATAAGCTGCCCTTTTTTTTTTTCTTTTTTTTTTAAGTGAGGATCCATGTGCAACAAAGTAACGATTTAGTAACAGAATTGCGGGAGCGTGGGGTTTGGTGTCAGGTGCTCAATTTGCAAACAGTTTTCACAGACCAGCAAAGCCTTTAAACTCAGCCCCAGGCACACTCTCTGTGCTGCGTGACCGGCACTACCGCCCCTGGCGCTGGCTGCTGCAGCTCCCCGCCTGCTCGGCGGCAGCGGCTCTCCACACCACTCAAAAGAGGCGGCTCGCTGTATTGGCGGGCAAAGCCAGCGGTGGCTCGGTGGGCTGGCCGCCCGCTTGCCAGTGGTTCTGGCTCGCCGCCCACCCAGCAGAGGCTCCAAGGCAGCTCCCTGCCCAGCAGTGTCTCCGCGGCAGCTACCTCCCCGGCCGACTCGCACGTCTGGGTTGGCATTTCACCGGAATTTGTCCATAAATAAGCTGCACCTGGTGATTAGCCGCACTTCTGGGATCAGCTTGATTCTTCAGTGAAATAGGTGCAGCTTATCAGTGTGAAATTACTGTAGATTGTTTGCTTTGACTGATAGAGAAGGCTTCCATAAGATATTCTAGTCACTTCTTAAAATATTTTGAACTTGCTTCTCAATGATAAGGTTTAGGAAAAGATTAATTCATCTTATGTTATATGTATGACAAAATTATATCTATTTCTTCTCTTGGTAATATTTTATTTCCTAATAATATTTTTTCTTTTTTTCTTTTTTTTTTTTAATGGAACATTTAAAGGAGTTCTTTTCTGAAATTATATCAATCAATGATCTGGAAAGAATCAGAAGATCAGGTGACCAGTTTATGTTCATTACATTTCTTAAGAAGAAGAAGAGATTGATGGTAATTCAGATTAATGAGGAATAGCTAGTAGTCATAAGTAAATAGACAAAGTGCTAAAATATTCTGTTATTGTGCAGTTTCTCAGTCACTGCTAAAATTACCTTGGTAGTAGGGAAGTAATCTTTTTTCCTAAAAAAAAAATCTCTGCTATAACTAGAAAAAAATTAAAATCACACTGGAGCATCTTCTGAATATTTCTATTGAAGATGCTTATTAAGTAAGTATTTAGATGTTCTATGAAATTTAAATCTTACCCACTTCTTAGGAAAAGGGACAAATCACTTTCATATTGAAATAGACAGGAAATACACCTATAAACTGATATTTATGTCAGTTTGAAAGCAGTAAATATATTAGCTTAAGCAAAAGAAGACAGCACAGAAAACCTAACATGGTTAAGGCAAAAAGAATATGCAATAGCAAGCTCAGGATTTGTTCTCTTGGTGCAAATAGAACTTTATTGTTGGTATAGTCACTGTTAGTGTGAAACAGTAGTTCCATAGAGATCTGTTGAGTAGATTAGGCCTTTCCTCTGCTTATACAAGTTTTAATAAATGTTTGTTGTATATAAAAATTTCAGTGTTAACAATCTGAGTCCTGTGTGCATGACCATTACACCTGTTTGGTTTAGATGCTGCCATGTGAATCTGTAATTGTGGTAGCATACCAAATGTCAGGTAACTTGGCTAGGAGACATAGGTCTGTGAATGAGCATCGTTACAAACACAAAGCTGAAATCTACTGTGAAGTTAAGGTTTTGATACTGAAACTACAGTGTACTGTAAAGAGAAGAAGGTTTTCAGTTCAGGAGCTCAGTATTAGCTTGTATTCAATCTTTATTGGATCGTGCTGCCTAAAAATGTTATGAAGATTTGCCTCATTTTATATAGTTGTTGAACAATAGGATTTATATATCATATTGGATTAATTAAATAGTTAGAAGGGTTATATTATACCTTGCTCTTGAATGAGCTTGTGCGAAATTGAATGCAAAAGAACATCTCCTCTAAACAGCCTCCATCATTGCATCAAGTACAGGTTATAAGCAAGGATCACAAAGACAGGGATTAGTTCAGCAATACTTAGATTACTGTTCTGTTCCCTTGTATAGCCCTATTTATTGAGCTAAAGATCCTCATTTTTTTTATACAGTATAGTATTTTTGTGACTTTATACCAAGCCTGGAAGAAGCTATAAGAAATAATCAATAGCCATTTATTCCAGTACCTGGTAATGTATCTTTTTAAAACACACAGGTTTTGCCAACTCCAGTAAATGAGAGGCTTCAAGCACTAAATATGACACTACTTGGCACATATTTGATTGTAGCTTCACGGCTAAACTCTCCTCCCAACCAAAAAATGGTGATGGTATCCAAACTACCTTTGAGAATTAAATATGTCCTGTCCTGAGCCCATCTGAACATTTGATGAGAGACTGCTAAAAAGCCCGGGCCAAAATACAGCACAGAACTTGATCACCGTTTGCCAGTCTTCATGTCAGGAATCTGGATCTGTAGTCATAGCAAGAAATTATCCTAACTCTGTTTCCAATAGCTCTGCCTCTGAAACTGGGCCCAACACAAAAAATTAAGGATTAAGGAGTTACATCTCTCATGAAAGAAAGAAGAGAAAATTCTTCTTCTTAAGGAACAGTTTTATGAAAGCAGGTCTGAAAACAGAAATATTATTAGGTTTTTGCATGGAGCAGAGTAGGATTCTGCAATATGGTAGAAGAGTGCATGAGAATTTTCTGTTTAAATTTCCTTGCTGATTCAAGGATTCATGTAGTAAGGCAATTGCCTATTTGAGAACTGTAGGAATATTAAGTGTATCTTTTCAAACTCAAATTCAACAGAACTTTGGTCCCTTTGCTGACTGTGAGAGAAAGGGATTTAAATATTGGCACTACTTTTTCATATGAATTCTATAATTAAATTAGTGAGGCAGTAGGAGAGATGAAATATGCAAAGCAAAGTTTATGTCAATTTATAAATTTACACATTTGTGCATTTGTATAAATTCTGAAATGTATACTCTTTATCATGAGTAACAGTGAAAAAGAGCTGTACATGATTAATTTTAGACTCAGAGCCTAAGAGGAGTCTGCTTGTCACAATGGAGTTGCCCTGCTTGCAGCACAAGTGTATGAACACTGTTTACACAGAAATGAGCAATGATCATGTATGTTGGGCAAAGGCAGGGAAAAGTACTTAATTCAACAGAAAGACTGAACAGCCATGTGAGTGACTTGAAAATATGGGACATCCTTGAAAAATATGTTCTTAATCCTGAGATTTAGAAATTTGCCATCAGAACTGTTTCTAGATTATAGCACTTCCTTCTGAAACAATTTATGCTACTATTGTATTCCATAAGGAAATAGTAAGGTCATTCTCACTATAAATCTTTTTGCATACAAGAAGAAGGATTGTATAGAGATTTATAGAGTTGATGCTCATTCATGAGCACCCAACCCTGTCTTGACATGCCATCTGTGAGGCTTTATCTTCCTCTTCAGAATGGCACAAGTCTTTCATCCATTATCAGTATGTGGATGTCTTGAATACCCATACTGTTTGAGAAAATCAACTGAGCTTGGATAGCTAATGCATATGATTGAACTTTTTTTCACAGTGGATGATGAAGCAAGAACAATCTGTGTTTTTTATAACCTACAGAAGTTACTTCCAATTTTACAGATTCTCCATGTTCTTTGGTCGACTACCTGCAGGAGCCATTTGAATAACTAGCTAGAGATGTAACCTATCCTTCATGGCTGAGTATCCATACTAAGATTTAGAGCCACCACCTATCATCCATAGAGTTTTACTGGAGAGTGCAACTATCTCATTAAGTATTATACAGTCTGACAGAGAAGTAATTTATGATGATACAGCTTGTTCTTTTTCTTTTCAAACAGTAACTGAAAATATTGCATATGGACTGCTGTACCTTTTAGCACAGGCGTATCATATTAATTCCTTTGGTATTTTCCAATGGGCACGCAGCCACTCAATGGAAAAAAATATTGTATTTTCAGAGAATATTAAATGTACAGGACCCCATTCATAGTAGAGCTTCTGTTGTTCCATATGCCAGCTTTTCTGTTCATTGTTAAATGTTCTCTGTCTGGCCAGCATACCCACAAGCTGCATAAATGCCATAGGGAGCAGCTAGAAACGTAAGGATATTAATTTCACAAGAAAAAGACAGAGAAATGCCTTTGAATAGGCAGTAGTCTGGTGAATCTTACCTCCTGGAAAGCTGCTGTACTCAGTTACACACTGTGTCTGCCTGAATAAGCAAGGCTTTTTAGTCTGCAGAATACTTTTCACTATAATATAGAGGGACATGGCCTACTTTACATAGCAGATATTCTGTAATCAGGAAAGATAAAATAACATTTGTAAATTAAAAATCCATAAGAGCCTAGGTTTAGGAAACATCCCTGTTTAAGGATTTTGAAGCAACATGTCTATCTAAAATTAACTGCATATAAAACAGCCAACATGGCACACACAGAAAAGAGTTGATACAATCTAATAGTTTGAATCTGAATTTTTCTTCACCCAAATTACTTTTTTCAGGCCCTAATCTGAAAAATAAGACTAAAAAGAAGAAAAAAAAGACTGAATTTTTGAATTAAATATACAGACTTAATAGGCCTTCAGATAAAAAGGGAAAAATGTTCTCTGTAATTAGGACAAAGAAAAATAAAATATCACAAGTCCTGGGAAAAATTTTCTCAGACTATTAATTTCCAGAGGAGAAAAATATGCTGAAATAATAAATCAAAATTTCTGGTAGGTAAAGTAGATGTAACCAAAGAAAGTATGATTACAGTAATTTCACTACTATAAGGAGCACTTTTTTGGCTAAAATTTTGATCGAAACCCAGACATGTGCCTTATAATCCAGTGTGCCTTATAGATGGACACAGTTAGGAAATTTGCCAACCAGGAAGTGCAAGCTGCGGAGCAGAGTTGTGGCAGCTGCAAGCCGAGCTGAGCCGTGGCAGCCGGTGCCAGGGGTGAGCGGGAATGCCGAGGCCTGCGGCTAGGGGAGGGCACCTGGGGCTGAGTTTAAAGGCTATGCCAACCCGTGAAAATTGTGTGCAAATTGAGCACCTGCCAGTAAACCCCACTATCGAGTGAGTCTGTTACTTTGCTGTGCGCAGATCCTCCCTGCAAAAGAAAGTGTGCCTTATAGTCCAGTGGGCTTTATATGTGGACAAAGTTCGTAAGTTTGCTGACAGTCCAGAAGTGCAACTTATAATCCCGTGCGCCTTATAGCTGTGAAATTACTGTAGTTGGACTACTAAGTTTGAAAATGCATTATGAGACTTTGAATATGTCTTCTTAAACAGAACTATTTTTACCATTTTGTTAAATATATAATACCATACAATTTCACCTTTAGTTTTACCAAAATAATAAATTCTTTCTCTTATTCTCTCTCAACAGTGGAATGCAATTAAGTAGCATTCAGTGAGACAGAATCTTTTCTCATTTCATCTGCAACCTTTTTTCATTTACCAGCAGCAATACTCCTGCCTTTGGATGATGCTTAAGTTTACCTAAAATAGGGAGTTATCATGCACAATTTATAAATGTATTGTGCTGAATTGAATAATGGTTTATTCATAATTCTGAGGCTACATTTATATATGGAAAACCTTTATGTTTCTACTTCTAAAAGTAAAAATATTGCTAAAATGCAAGACTTTTTTCTTTAATGAACTGTGGGAACATCAAGGAAATATGTCCAGAACTCACATCTATTAAGTCTTCAGTAGCATGAAAATGAGAAAAATAATCTGAGTCATACTGTTTTGCTATTTAGAATTTTTTTGAGTAAGGGTTTGGCTCTAGAGCCTTCTTCCTGTCTTCAGGAAATTAAGTTCTAAAATATTCCTTCAGCATTTATATAAAACTTTTAAGATGTTTCATAGCCACCTTTAGGAAATATAATCTTCCCTATAACTTCAGTACATATTAAGAAGTTGTATTGATAGCTAATACTTAGAATATTCAGTGCACTTCTAGCTTCTCATATGCTCTTCACTGAATATGATCAAGTGTCTAATAATTTATATGTGCAGAACCTTGCTAAGTATTCTGTTGACTTTTGTTGTCTGAGTGAATAGAAAGTTGAACAGTAGAATTCAGTGTTGAAAATTTATAGAGAAAATACCATATTTTTCATATGTATAAGGCTTCCATTAAAACATTAACGGAAGCTCTACCTACTAATTTGACTTACTACCCTTCAGAGACTATCACACCATTTTTTTTTCTTTTTTTAATCCTCCATTTCTTGTGTTCTTCTATTAGAGTTACACCTGCTTAGCAGTTTTCCCAGAATTTTCCACAACACATTGCTTGTCAGGGTCTAGAGAGAGTCATATCCTGGCAGCCTACGCATTTAATAGAGACTGCAGAAGCTTCTGCAAATTTTTGTGATCACTGCTTACTTTATTTTAAATTTAACTTAAAAGTAATGTTAATTAAATATATCTGTTTTAAGATTCCTTTGGCTGCTTGTTTATCATGTTGCATAAAAGGGACGTGAATTCATTTTGAGACAGCTATAGACGGACACATATAGCCTGACAGATGAAACTAAGAACATATTTTGTGATACAGAGTTCACCTTTCTTTAATTGCTTTCTAAGATATTTATAAGAAGTAAGACTTTTTGCTCTGTGAAGGAGTAGCCATGCATGAAAATAGAAATATTTGAATGATTGTCCAATACTTAGAAAAATTAGACTAGCTTTTCTGTAGAATTTATTCTTTACTTCAGCGTTTATTAAATATTCATAGCTGTATTGTGTATTAGGAGTTTTATAGCAGAATTTTACTTCTTTTATTATTGTGCAAAGACCCCTGAGGCACTACTTCTGTGGAATGCTATTTTAAACATGTAATGAGCGACACATCAGCTAAAAATGATTGAGAATTAATTTTCTCTCTCTCTTTTTTTAGCAAGCTCTTTTTCCTGCATGTTGTCTTGCAAATTCATCATATGCATCAGTAAAATGGTCTTGTGCTGATCACATCAAACCAGGATTTCTATTGCTTTTATATTATACTATGCAATCATACGAGAATTTTTTAATTTTTTTGTAATATTTTGAAGGGTCTTTTTTTTTCCTTTTAGCAGCTGCTTTTCACCAGTTCATGCATTAAGACACTTTCAGGGACATTGGTCAGACTGTCTCCCATTCTCTATTTCTGAACACTTTAGCCTCTCATATCCTAATTTTAGTGTCGTTCAAAATTCCCTGGCTGGGGCATTAGCTCAGTACTAACTTAAATAGAAAAGTGTCTCCCAGTGAGTCAGTAGCACTAAAAAACTTGCTACAGCACTGAAATGTTCCTTAGAGGAATCCCGCTCTTCTGTTAATTCAACCTGAATGTGCTTAGCTTGTTAGGACTGACAGGATACAATCCATGGTAGCACAACTGCCTGAGTTCACAGAAGTCTGTGGAAGATTTGACAGTGTTTTTTCCAGAGAATATCTTTCCAGTGCAAGATTGGTCATTCCAACATGGATTGACTAAAAATCCCAAATTATATAAATTTCTTTATAAAAAAGTTCACAGTAATAATTTATTTTTATGATGTGGAATCATATTAAAAATCTTCATTACAACATATTTTATTTTATAATTATAATATAATATAATATAATATAATACATAATAATATAATTAAAGCTTCAAATAGAAAGCATTTATTAATTTATTATACATCGTATATCTAAATTTATAGATTTTAGATGAAAAGGAGTGAAAACATCTTGCAAAACAGTGGATTCATATTACATCTTAAACCTCAGGTTTTCTATATTCTTTTAAATATGTCTTAACATTTACTGATGTATCTGAATTGAGTAGTCACTCTGAAGAATGGTAAGAATTGGTACAAATTAGGTCTGAATAATCCTGATAATCTGTCTCTAAGTAGTCTTGTCTAACAGGTATTTTCCTCGTTACTTTACTAAATTGAGTCATTAATGCACTCTCTAAGAGCACGGATAGTCTTAGTGATTTCTATACAGTTAAAGACCATTGAAAAAATTTTGTAGAAAACCTTAATGGCCTTTGAGGAAACATAAAAGATTATTGAGTATTGTAATTTATGAAGCAAAATGAAAACTGGTAGCAGCAGTAGTACTCTTGACTGTGTTAGTATTGCTGGAACAAGAAAGGTGAATGGCATCCTGTGACCTAAGCTGTGCTAATTGTATTTGTTAATTATTATAACAGATCCATAATTACACTAACAGAAATGGCCCACACTTCTGGAGAAGTACTCATTCTCTGTTAAACGTGCTAAGCATGACAGAAACAGAATTTATCATTATTTTGCAGAACTTATTCCCGAAACTCAGTTTTTTGAGTATTTGGAGATTCATGATAACTTTTCTCAAGCATATGACAAAAATCCATGAAGTACCTCTAGAGCTTCAGTTGTCTTTTGTAATCTGACATATGAACTCATGTCCCTTACAAAACCTTGAAATCCACTCATTCTTCTCATCTATAGTGGTAAAGTTACAATGCTTATCTCTTATAACCGCAGTTTTTATCAGAACGTCTCATATTCTGATATAATAGCTGAAGCCACATGTATAACAGAGGTAGCCAACTTTAGTTCTTTAAATAATTTCCATACAAAATATGTTCCTGAATTGATGAGCAAATGAAAGCTGCTTTTTTTCTCACACAGAAGTGGTACTTCTTACTGCTTTACAATATTGAGACATTGGTTATATGTTCTGTAGAGTCTTTTTGTGTTGGTTTTTCTTTACATGAGTTTGACTAACTATCAAGAAACTCCAGTTGATGCCACTTATTTACAGAAGACACTCTTTTAATAGCTTCTCTGACTGCAGCTGCTTTCCAGAAATGGCATACTGTAAACCTTAATTTATTTGACATTATGGCAGCCTCATACTGCTTGAATGAAAAAGGGTCCTATACTTCCAGGGTAATCAAGTCATTATTTCTGATGTAGAAGAAAATATGTATTGTCCCACTCAGTTTCTGTTTTCTATTTAGTTAATATGTTAAAGACTTAAGAACCAAAAGTACTCTGTAGAGCAAACAAGCACCATAAAGTGGCCTTTCTTTCATATAGAGCTAAACCCCAAGTTTTTAGCAGTATATGCCCAGTTTTCTTTGTTCTCATAATAAATCCCAGTTCTCTAAAGAAAAAAAAAAAAAAATATCTATGCATGTCTAAAAAAATGTACTGGTCAAAAGATTTTGCTCCATGTCTGCTCAAGTTTTGTATTACATGTTTTCCTTTAGGTAAAATTTTAAAAATATTTTTTGAGGTATCATAGCCTAACACCATCCAGCAACCAAACACCACACAGCTGCTTCATTGATTCATTTGCCAGTGGGATGGGGGCAAAATCACATGGGCAAAAGCTGGAAATCCTGTGGATTGGGATAAAGATAGTTTACTAAGGAAAGCAAAACCTCACATGCAAATAACTCACTGCCTCCCAAGGGCAGGCAGGTGTTCAACCATCTGCAGGAGAGCAGGGCTCCATCACATGTAACAGTGACTTGAGAAGACAAACTCCATCGCTCCAAATGTTTCCCCATCCTTCTCCTTCCCCCACTTTAAATGCTGAGCATGATGTCACATAGTATGGAATATCCTTTTGGTCAGTTTGGGTCTCCTGTCCTGGCTCTGTCTCCTCCCCATCCTCACATGTATTCCCAGCCTCCCTGACAGTGTGGCAGTAGGAAAAGCAGAAAAGGCTTTGCCTCCGTGTAGTCCTACTTAGCAATAGAATACCCCTCTATATTATCAACCCCGTGCTCAGCACAAATCCAAAGCCTAACCTGCTACCAGCTACTGTGAGGAAACTTAACTCTTACCCAGTCAAAACCAGCATAAATGGTTTGACCTTTCTCTTACTTCTGCATTTTAAAATGTTTGGTGGTGTAATGGCATAAACAAAGTTTGTATTGCTAAAGGAAGATAAGGGCAATGACATTGATTTTGAAGTAGGGTACATATATACACATCTGCTCTCTTTTAAGAAGGTTGTTATTGCTCTGATAATATTCTAGCAGGTTGCCTGAAATAAAAAGGAGTGAAATTTTTTTCTGTATCTGTACATATTTTTCTATTGTTCATTTGGAGAGAGAACAGTTGGAAATTTTATGTTTTAGAAAGAGATGTAAAAATACAGTTGTCAAAATATGTACAATAGTGCACTTAACAAGAACCTTGTAGAGTTAGGAAGTTACATGTTTGTATAACAATTATGTTAAATTATGAATACACAGATTATCTAAAAAAAGGATTACTTATTATAAAAAAAGTTTCTATTAAAACCAACTTCCAATTCATCATGTTGTGATAAATTTTCATTGTAAGTCAATGATCAGCCTACATATATTTTTCCCTCAGCAAAAGTCACATCTGTTTTGATGTATAATGCTGAGCTTTCCCTTCTCTAGCATAAATGTATGGAGTTTAATTTTTTAAATTAAATGTATGGATAA
>VRYO01002297.1:75557383-75581190 GCA_009812075.1 Sialia sialis | reverse complement strand
CTTTAATGTGTGCCCTATAGTAGTGAAATTACTGTATTTTATTTACGTTAAGCAGAAGTGAAGCAACAGAGGATAGAACTAAGATATCTTTTTCTAAGCCTGAACATTCAAAGTGAAGCTTCATGTTCTCCTTAATCTGACATCCATTTTTGAGAGTAGATTTAAGGACATTTGCATGTTATTTAACTGGTTGTGGGTGTTGCTAAAGACTTACATATCTACATTCTTAGCTGAGGGCAGCAAACAGCTGCCAGCAAGAAATTGGTGGGACCATTGCTTGAAATAACCTGGTGCTATGAGCAAAGTCTAATGATACAAGCAAAAAAATAAACTCATAAAAATATTAGAAGCTCATAAGTAAACACTGGTTATCTAACACTAGCAAGGTTTTAGAATCCAGGTAGAACAGGAATAAGTATCCTTACAGGCTCACTCTTCTGTACATCCACATGAGTCCTTAATAGGACCTAAGAGCTCCAGTCTGACCTCAAAGTCCAAAGCAAGGGCAAAAATCAATATTGATCTTCTTGTTTTTGTTTTTTTTTTAAAGTTAGCATCTCCACCATTAACACTACAGATCGCACAATGTTGCTAGGAGCTGTCCAAGGTACCAGCTCATTGAAAAGGAAGCTATAGCCTGAAATGAGCACTTCCACATAATAAGGCATGGAGAACAAAGCTTTCCAGAACAGGATTACAGCAATGATGCAGCAAAAAATGTATAAAGCTGCTCATTTGCCAGACCTGTAGTGTTGACCTAAAAACCTATACTATCTGTTCCTTTGCAAAGTAACTCTAAGTGGGAGGATGCCACTATTTAAGACTCATAACTTCCACAGTTGTCTTGAATTAAGCTTTGTTACCAACAGCTAGTGAAATTAGTTGTAAATTTAAAAAAAAATTTCTTACAAGAGGATTTTTTTCCTTCTGTTTTTACAGAATTACACAGAATTAGAATTCTAATTTATAGAATTGGAATTTTTATAGAGCTGGGAGAAAAGAAAAGCCTTAGAAACAAAAATTCTTATATGCTTATAAATTTCCAGAGGTCTTTTGCTCATTCAGAAATGTTCTTTGGAAAACCCCATTCTGTCTGCAGCTCTGTGTGTCAACCTCTAGCACTGCAAGCACATACTAGTGCAGTAGCAGTAGGAGGATTTTAATGAAAAATATATGTTTGAACATATTTTTTCCTAGTTCTTTCTCCTTTGACATTAAGATTTACTGAGAAACTAGGTCTTTGTCTCCTAAATGAGCTCACACAGTAACAGAATATAGTAACAGAAAATCATTCAGAAAAAATATTTTCTTAAAATATGAGTCTATGTCTATGATTAATGAAAACTGGATTCTAGGGACATGTTTTAAGTGTTCGTATTGGAATTCATTGCATGTTTTTTTCCTTTTTAAAGTTTTTTTGAACAGTATGTTGTTTTAGATTTTTTATATTATTTTAGATATTTCTTTCAGCAAATATCTTTTTTCGTTCTCTCCTTACAGAAGATTTTTTATGTATTGAGATTTTTTAAACCTTTTAATAGCAATGAAGATATTTTGTAGCGATTAAAGAAGTGCAAAAAAAAAGAAGCAAAATGAAGCAGCAAGTGTAAGATAGGAACATGCATTAGCTGCATGCTTATGTGACAGGATGTAAATATGGTGTGATGTTGTTACACAGATATTGATAATGATAGCATATTATGCCAATCTTTCTGACAGCAACAGTATGGTCAAGCTGAAATTTATCAGTGCTCACAGGGGTAAACTGTCAGTCACAGCAAACAGGTGTCAAAGGAGGAGAGAACACTGGACACCAAGACAAGATGGTCTTTCTGTGGCATGTCATGGCAAATACAGGTATGGTTTCTGTGTAGAGCAGTGAGGATACAAGAAATACTGTCATGGGATAAAACTGTGAGTGTGTTTAGGACTGATGCACAGTACTGTTGCAGCAAAACTGGGGGAAGGCAAATAAAAACTGGATTAAAATATGCAGTGAGTATGGGTACATATAGTAAATGCTGTAGATGATGTGGCTTCCCAATTTCAGTAGATTGATTCCATACCCTGTTGGCTTCCTGTTGTTTTTGTGGAAATGGCCTTTCCAGTTTTTGGTGTTTTTACATTTTATGAACTTCCCCACTGTAGAGTTTGAGCAATAATTCTAATTCAAAACATTAAGAATATATTAATGTTTTGTTAGTTATAACACAATTTCAGTGACACTTCCAGTCAGTAAATACCTGTGACTCTTCAAAAATTGCTGTTCCATGTTTGCTGTTGCCAAAGTGTTTTAGGATATTTACCAGACCATGACCTCTGCAGCACAGGTTCTTTAAGCTATATCAGAACCCAAGCAGAGTGAAATCAATGTTATTGCAAACTTGTAATGCTATGGTTAATTATAGATGTCATTTAAAGCAGGTGATATACCCATAGCTGTTGCAACAGTCATCATGGTATTAACTCTTTATTAGAATTAGTTTAGCAGTCAAAAACAAATCCTAGGTCCTGATTTCACTTTTGGTGTTCAAGACCTTAGAAGATTATATAAAATAGATGTCCTACAATGTCTATTTCTGCTATAAGAGAATAATTTTCTACAGAAATTGTTTGCCACCTTCTACATAGTATTGAGGATACTAAAGAATATGTACAGTAATATCACGACTATAAGCCACACCTTTTTCATTGAAGAATCCAGCCTACCCCAGTAGTGTGGCTAATCATCAGGTGCGGCTTATTTATGGACAAATCCCAGGGAAATGCCAACCCGGAAGTGAGAGCCGGCCAGGGAGGGCGCCTGGGGCTGCCTTTAAAGTCTTTGCTGGTCTATGAAAACTGTTTGCAACTTGAGCACCTGACACCAAACCCCGCGCTGACGCTATCCTGTTACTAACTCGTTACTTTGTCGCACATGGATCCTCATTTTAAAAAAGAAAATAGTGCGGCTTATATTTAGGTGTGGGTTATATATGGACAAATCCCGTGGTCTACCTACCTGGATGTGCGGCTTATAATCAGGTGCGGCTTATAATTGTGAAATTACTGTAAATACTTTTCATGGAGCCTGAAGAAGCCAGATTCAGCTTTCTATTCACATTTCCCACTTTCAGAAGATATTCCACAGAAGGAGTTTTTGTTTTAATATTAAATATTTTTACTGGAATATTGATTTAATAATACAGCAGTTCACTGAAATTTAAAAAAAACAACAAAAAACAAACAAACAAACAACAAAAAGCCAAGCACAACAGAGTAATTTCAGTACATGATTGGATCACAATACAAACCTGATTCTCATTACTAGTCTCTGTTTGTTTGTGGTCATGATTCTGGGTTCAGTCACTGAGAAAGAATACATGGTCTGAAGCCAGTTCAGACCTGCTGTCCTCTTCAAAATTCATTCTGCTTGCTCAGTTTTATACTCTGTGTTTTTCTGAGCCAGTTCCCCCATGCTGGTCTGGCTCACTCAGGAAACTTTCACACTCTGATTAAGCTGGGAAGGCTACACACAGAGCCAACTGATCCCAGTCAACTCATTCAGCCATGTATCCACCCTCTGGTCCTCTGGTCAGTTTTAAGCACATTAATAGTAAGGTTTTCATGTATTATCCTGCCAAGCTTATTAAAACTCTGCATAGACTAACAACAATTTTATAGATCAATATTTATGTTGCTTTTTTTCCCTTTTCATCCGTAATAAGATTTGTGTGTGACAGACTACTGTACACTTTTATAATTTGTGTGTTGGTCATTATTGTGTTAATAGGTGGGACATTACATTTAGTGCAATACTAGTCATAAAGATTAAAATTCTACCCTTTTTTTTAATACTAAAAATTAAATTGAGCAAAGCAATCTTTACACTAAATTTTCATACAGCCTTTTCATCTAATAGATGTGTCTGAGGAAGTGAAAATATATTTTTTTTAAATGAAATCTTATCTGAAACAATTTCTTTGTCATCCAGTGACATAGTACATTATTAGCCTTTGATTAGATAAAATATATTTTAATCTTGTTTATTTTACATGGAAACAAGGATCTGAACCCTATTTTAATATGTTGTCTCTGCACATTCATAGTACGTATTTCTTTAATGCATGTATCAATGAAAGAAATGAGGTAGTTTGAAAAGTAACAGAAGTGAATTAGAAAAATAACGATTAAAGCCATTTGACCTCAAAGGATACTCTAAAAGTGTATTTTCTAACTCAAAAACTTAAGCCTATGTAGACAATTATGAAACAATTATAAAACTGTTAAGAGCAGGCAATTATGTTAACACGACATCAGTTCTCTCCAAGGATCAATATTAATAATACTAAATTGTATTAGGTGAAAGTAAAAGAAATTCCCCACACAAGATGTATTAGGCTTTATTTCTGTTTATGAATTAGCTTACATAAGGAAAACACTGACATGGGTGGGAATAATTTGGAAGTGTTTTGTATACCAGCATGGTGTAGTACTGTGTACAGCTTATTTCATCACAGCTCTCCTGAAACTAAAGCTATGATTTATTAGCTATATTTTGCTTGATTGGAAGTAAAGGGATTTAATGTATGTTCCTGAAGTCAACCTTTAGCATGATGCCATAAGAAGGCAGTGTAGTCAGCAAGAATCCTGAACTTCTAACACATCCTTTTGCTTTTTTCCATCAACCTAACTGTATCCAATAATTCAATCTGTCAGAAACTGCAGAAGAGCATACATCTGTGTCCTGTGTGACTAGTAAGTTAAGTTGTCATCTTTCACAGTAATAATTTATTAATTAGTTGGAAAAACAAGTAGATGAAAATAAATGTACTCAGGTAACAAAAAGCAGATGGTAATTTAGCTCTGCTTCCCTCATTTCAGAATCAATATTTTAGAAAAGTGAAGAGAAAAATAAGGGAAAATCTTCATATTCTCCATACCTATTCTATAGCAAACAATAAAGACTTTACTAGCCTCTGAAGCAAGAGAGTGTAAGGATTTCTGGAAGAGTATCAGCCATGGCAGGTTTGACAATTACTGCCTGCTACCTTGGACTTGATGATTTATTTATACATTGAGAAGCTTCAAATTTTGAAACTTCAAATTAATATATGCAAGGAAAACAATAAAAGTACACTTCCAATTAGTTTAAATTACGCATACAGAAATATTTGGGATCCTAAAAATGCACCAAGGACTTTTCAGATACTTTTGAGAGTTAGGTAAATAAACATTATATCAGTTTTTCATTGCAACAATAAATATATGGATAATGAAACAACCTTAAAATTTTGGACGCTATTAATCTGGTCCAAGTCAACAAAATTAACAGAAGTAAAGCTTTTACTGCTGATTTCAATGTGTTTTGAAACACATTCGGTGTCTCTTTCAAATCATTATATTATTTAAGAAGCAGCTCCATCAGTCCACAGAATGCTCACACTTTTCATTAAACCAAATTTAATTTGACCAGTCTTGTGTAGAAATAACAATTTTTCTATTCAGATTCTGCTTAAGAAGCCTAACTATTGAGAATACAAGAGTCATGTTTTAAAGAATTCATAACTTCTTCCTAAACCATCAGAAATGCATAATCAGAATAAAATCATTTTTTCATTATTTTTGAAAAATCAAATGTTGTGACTGCATATAATCTTAAACAAAAGACATTGATTGCTATGGCTTATGTAATGGAAAAACAGTTGGTGTAAGAGAAAGGGTTAAAGTAGTTGATATTCAGGAACAAGGACCTTGTCAATGCTAATGAGTTGCTATGACATTTACTTAGTGCAGAAATAAGACAAAGAGATATTTGCTTTTCTCAGTAGCCCAGCTACCAAGTAGGACACGAAGTGAGAACATCTGTGATGCTGAAAGTGATATGCTTTCCTGATTTATTCTAGTTTCTTCACACTGAATAGTTGGCTCCGGCTCAATAAGCCTTCATGGATACATGTCACTGTGAGCAAGGGTAAGAAAATAACCCCTTACACTGAAACAAATATTAGTGTGCTATTAATGGCTGCTCCAATAAAATGGTAATTGTTCTCACACCATCACCTGTTTGCTTCCACATCCACAATACAATAGATTTCACAAGCTGTAGCCTCCTAATTTTACTGATTTGGAGGTCTTGGAAAATGAAAGGGGGGAAAAAAAATCAAGAAACTAATGAAGCATTGGGAGAAATGGGAAATATGTTTTTGAATCAGAAGAATGAGAGAATATTATGAGGAGCGAGGTGTTGTGTGCATTGGGACCCAAACCCCTTTCAAAGGCTGAATTACAGATACAGTCCTTCTCATACCTACCAGCTTTTGCTGTCATGAGGATGTTCATTTTCATTAGCTAAAATAAGTTACAGAATGTAGAAGGCAAAGGAGGAAATCTGACCCTGGCATTTGATCTTGCAACTTCTCACTTTCTACTTTTAACAAAATAAGATACAGTAAGGAAATCAAACCACTCATCTGAAAACAAGCAGAGATTAGCTCCAAATTCCTGAAGCTAGGTCACAGTAATTTCTGTCCCATACTATGGATCGGGACTGCAGAATAAGAAATTGGAATTAAAAATAGGAGTAATGACACAAAAATTCTTCTTGAACAACTTCTGATCCAGATATGTTTGTAGAAAATATGTGATGTATATTTTCCATCAAGAAACCAAAAACAAACAAAAATACACAGACATAATTAAAGAATCTGTGGAAAGTAACCTTGCGATACACATAATTTAATAAGCAAATAAACTTGCAGGATATCCAGAAAAAACAGAAAATCATGTATGATTGAGAAATACCTCCTTTATATAGTGGTGAATTTATTAAAAATTACATTAATTGATGAAACAAGGAAATTTTTACTCAGAAAATCTTTAACCTGGTACTTTCATATATTCCACATGTGGAAGGCTTAATATTTTTAATCAAATTTATTTATACAAAGATAATTGGTATTGCTTGGGATTTTTGATTTATCAGTGGTTAAAAATATATTCACAAATTAATATAAATAAAGGTTAATTTTAACAAAATACAGCAATATCAATAGACAGTTGGATCACAGCACCAACATGTTACCCATTACTGGTATCTATAATACTGTAAGGATGCTGGGAGTCCCCAGCTGCTGGAAAGGAAAATGTGGGTTGAAGCCATCTCAAACTTACTGTCTTTTAAATCCTATTGACACTTGTCTTGTTTTAGGCTCTATGTTTAGCTGAGCCACATATTCACTACCCCATGCTGATCTGGATAGCTCAGGGAAACAGACAAATCTTCAGTGAACTTGGGATAAGCATTCATAAAGCCAGCAGATCCACGTAACTGTTGATAGGTTCTCATCTAAAATAAAGGCCACCTTTTCTTTCCCTTTGTGGTGAGAAAAAGTTAGCTTTGTAACACCTGTGGTCAGTCCCACCCTGCATAACTTTCTGGTCTTCATGGACACATTGCTCTTGCTTATCTCCTCTGAGTCTTTTTTCCATGTCAGGGGTTTACTTGTCAGTCACATAAATAGAATGCAACAAACCTCTAAAAGAGAATGAATGTGCTGTGTCAATGACATCTAGAATCTGATAAATAGTTAAGATCCAACATAACAGTCATTGTGAAAATGACAAAGAATAAATTGCAAAATATTTCTTTCAGATTTTCTAATCTAAATTGGTAATATTATTAATCCTTAGTGTCTTTTTAGGAAATTAATAATCCTAAAATTTTCAACTGGCAGTGACTGAACCTTCTTCAAGTGAGCAGAGTAGAAATGTCTTAAAGGGAACACTCTGCATTATAGGTAATTGATGGCTATGTAGCATTTTTTCATAGCTTAGTTACCATAGTGATTATATTTTTTGTCTTTTTGCTGCATGATATCAAACAAAAGTTCCAGGATTTCCTTTTAAATGTGAGATGGCATGTTCAGATACAGTGATCATGAGATGTTTACAATGCAATATTAATAGAAAGCAGAGAGAAGTCCAAAAGTCAGTAAGGTTCTCATGCCAGCTGGTTAAAGTATTCACTTCGGATGAGAAAGGTCTAGATTGCTTCAAGAGGTACTTGTACATTATCCAGTGTCTGTCTCATGTAAAATATATGGTTTTTGGAATACAGAACAGAATCCTGGTCTCTATTCTCAAGAGAGATTTTGAACCAGTGGGCTACTGAGTTGTTGTTATGCTTTGCTCTCTTTCAGATCCTATAAATTTTAATTATTTTCTGCACAGTGAAACAGCTTCCAAAAAAATAGTCCTAACCTCAGTATAGCCTACATCCCAAATATCAGTTTTAGAGGCTTGGATGTGATGTTGGACCTATTCTTTACTGATTATTATACCTCTACCAGTATGTGTAAATGGGAACACATTTTGGGTATGTACATGTGGCTTTTTCTCTCAGTTGTGCTCCAGAAAGGGAAGGGATGATTTTTGAGCTGTATGTATGAGCAGTATATTGAACAATTCTGGAAAGTATTTGGAGAAATTACCAAGTCTTCCATTTTCATTGTACTTATGTATTTAATGACTTCTGAAACATTCTAAAGATCAGGATATATGTGTATACACAAAAAAAAGAATGTGAAAATACATGGGAAAATAATTGTCAAAACTTGAAGCATATATTGAGTTTTATATTATGACTAACAGGATGAATTATATCCACAGTTTGCATAAATCACTTGTATATCTCATGTGAAAGCCTTAATTTTCTAAGTGATTTGCTTAGAGTTGAATTTTCTCTGGGTTTTTTTTTCTCTTTTTAAGGGAAAAATTGGCTTAGCTTCTTTTCAACCAGAGTTTTTGATTTTTGAATAGCTCTGTTGCTAACCCATAGATGCATACTAACCTGAGCACTTAAAATTTTTCATTATATCACTTTCAGATACAGTGAAAGTGAGTGAAATGCATAAATTTTATTCATGCTATTTTACCAAATTTCTTCTAATTTATATGGACATGTCTATCTGTCCTTATTAACTAAACATTGTATGATCATACCCACTATCATAAAGAAATATGCAGTCAAAAGTATAAAAATTACCCTTTAAAATAATCAGGGTATTTTTCAAATTCAAGCTGACTGGAAATAAAATATTAGCTATTAATTTAATTATTGAGAACAAATAGTAAGAATTTAAAGTAATGAAGTTCCATAGAATTAGCTGGGCACGGGAATCTTCTAACTTTATAACTACAATTGTAATCCCCATATACTAAAGTCTAATGAAGTTAAAACTCTAGATTAGTAATTTTTAGTAACTTTAGTTAACTTTAGTTCCTTTTAGTAACTTTAGTATTTTTTTTGCCTCATGTGTTATCCTTGTGGTTGTCTTATGACCATGTATTTTGAATTTGTCTCCTTGCCAGGGTGCTTGTTTAATTCCATGGGCAAAGATGAAAATAAAGTCAGGACCCTCTGAAGAGAAAGTGGTTAAGTGTGCCTGCTCTAGGATTTCTTGATTACTTACTTCCAACCTTACTTGAAGCCACTTTTTGTTGTCATTTATTAGGTTGAGGAGCTGAGAACATTTACAGTAATTTCTCAATTATAAGCCGCACCTGATTATAAGCCGCAGGTCTTGGTAGCCGGGCAGACCACGGGATTTGTCCGTACATAAGCCGCACTGCTGGGGTAGGCTGGATTCTTCAATGAAAAAGGTGCGGCTTATAATCATGAAATTACTGTAATTTCTCAGACTGAAGGCTCTCAGTCCTTCATTACTGATAACAAAATTACAGTGGACCCAGTGGAATATTGGGTAAATGACAGGTTTTGCATGAAATTTTACATTACGCCACCCTAGTCTGTTGCAAAATTTGTCACTGAAAAAATAAGGTCACTTCTGCAGGTGAGTCTGAAACTCAAAAATTGCCCACTGGGCCTGTTATACACTACAAATCATAGAATTATTCAGGTTGAAAGGGACCTCAAGGTGTAAATCAATCATCTTCTGTTTAAAACAATGTCACTACAGGTTCAGATCAGGTCACTCAGAATTTTGTACAGGTGCATTTTGAGAATCCTCAAGGACCAACATGGCACAACCGTTCTAGGATACCTGCTCTGCTGCTAGAAAAAGTGTTTATTGCTTATCTAGTTTTATACTGGATGTAACAATACAATGACTGGCCATTTCAGCAAACAACCAAACAAATAAAAATCCAAATTGTAACTTTATCTGTGTTAAAATTACAGGATAGATTCATAGAATAATTGAGGTTGGGAGGGACCTCAAAATGGAGTCAGTCATGTAATTGGACCAGGTTTATCAATGCCTTTGCTTAGTTGGACTATTTTCTCATTTGGCAGGCATTTGCTCTCAGTAAATATCACAGAATTGTAAAGAAAACACACCATGCTTTCTGAATGCTATGCCTTGTGTATTTTATTCTGGGAAATTATCCGTATGATACCATACCCTTTATGTTAAGCTGCTTGATTAAGTTGAAAAGGCAGAATGTGTTATTCAGCTAACCATCATTTTCCATCTCTTCATTTGGATATCTGCTTGCAGCTGATGTCCCTAATGTCATTTTGTTATTGGTTTTCACTTATTCTTTTATGATTTTATTTGTTAAATGGAAGTGACAAGTGTTAGTTATAGAAGTAATGGTGGCATAGTAGAGAATGAACTTGTGGAGTGAGACAGATTTACAGAAGCTATAGCAGTGTGATTGTCACTTCTTTGTGCTTGTTGTTTCATGCAACTTCTGAGGAGATAAAAATGTAATAGTTGAATTGATCTTCTGAAGGAGAAATTTGAATTTAAAGTTTAAAAAATTCCTTGATTTGAAAAATTCCTTGATACCCATTTTAATAAATATTGCATATGGTATATCTTTAACTCATTTTCACATCCACCAAAAGAAACAAGCTGTAACTGTGTAACCCACTCTGTCCTTGAAATTTTGACTGGAAACTTTGAGACCTTTTTAAAAAATTATGTCCTATATGGAAGGGCAGAATACTGCTAACATGTCAGCCAGCAAGTTCACATCTGTTTTCAACAGAAAGGATGCAAAACTCCCCTGCTGATTTTGCCTAAAGCCTTTTTCATTCTTTTGACTTTTTACCTGTGTAAGTTGATAATTAGAAAAGCAGATAGCTTTTTAAATTACAAAAGTCTTAAAATAATGGGGTAAATAAAAAGAAATGTTGTCTCTTTCTTTTCTGTCTTAATACATATGACTTCAGCTATTCTATGATTTTGTAATTATTCCTATGAGGTGCAGTGTACAAGCTGTTTATATGAGATGAATGGAAGCATGAAAGGTAAATGCTCCATTACACTCATAGTGTATTGCTTCTTAATTTATATCTTGCTTTGGGCAATGCAGGGGATTATTTTGGCAATTTCTGTATGGCTGTTTCAAATTCTGTAGATTTATCTCCCAAGGCTGTTTTTATTTCTGATTTGAAAAGCTTTTGGTAGACAGAAATTTCACCATGCGTTTGTCAGATAAATTTCCTAGTTATCTTATTTTGCTTATGGCAACATAGTGGTTTAAGGGGGGAGAGAAGCATAATGACCGTGACTTTCTTTAATGGGAGAGGAAAATGTAGAGCTTGAAGACAAAGAATATAATTACATTTTTATGAGCAATCATATAAATATATTGTTAATTTTTTTCTCTTAAGCAACATATTTAAAAAGGAGAATAAAAGTTACTAAAATCAGCCTGGATAGATCTTCTGTATATTTCCCAGAGTATTCCTTCTGCCTAATCTAAACCTAGTACCATTGGAAACCATTACTTAAATGAACCTTAATCAGGATAGGCAAATACTTTTGTATACAAAGTTGTTTTCTCAGTATGAGTCACATTAGATGTGAAAACCACTTTGATAGGAAACAACAGCCTGACAAAGAAAAGAGAGCTATTCTTAAGATTCACTTTCTCCATTTGAAGTAGAATATGTTGTGCATCTCTAGCATTCATTTAAATATTTTTTGTCCAGAGGAATTACTCTTTCCTCAATCCATTGAAAGATCGGGTTAAAATAGAGAAGACCACCACTCCATGCATAAAAATACAATTGCTGCTTGCTGCTTGTGTTGGTTTTGGGTCAGATAGAGTAAAATTTCTTCATAGTAGTTCATATGGGGTTATCTTTTGTATTTGTGTTTAAAACATTGTTAATAGCAGTCCAGTGGTTTTAAGGTTTTCTCTCCTTCTCACACCACACTGTCAGTGAGAAGGCTGGAAGGAAACAAGAAGCTGGGAGGGGGCACAGACAGGAGAGCTGACCCCAAGTGACCAAAGGACTGGTCCATACTATATGTCATCATGTTCAATGACAAAAGCTGCAGGAAGGAGGGAAGGAGGGACATTTGGAGACACGGCATTTTTCTTCCCAAGTCACTGGTCTGTGTGAGGAAATCTCTTCCTCCTGGAGATGGCTGTGTCTGCCTGCCAGTGAGACGCAGTAAATTAAATCCTTGGTTTCCTTTGCTTTTGCTTTACCTTTTAAACTATCTTTATCTCAGTATGTGAATTTTCTCACTTTTACCCTTACAATCCTCTTCCCCACACCAATGGGGGCTTGTCAGCAAGAGGCTGTGTATGATGTGTTACCTGGGGTTAGATCATGACGTCTCTATGACTGTGAAAACATGAAGAAAGCAAATGTTGCAAAGTCACAACTGCATTATGAAGACTTTCAATTTCTCTACCATGTAAGCACAGTTTTCTTTTCGAATAGGTTACTTAAGCAAAGATAACCAACACAGATCTTCAAGTTACAGACATAGTGTTTTGGTGCTGATCTATTTTAGCTGACTTAAGATCTCTGGAAAAAAATGACTAAGTTAGGAGCTCAACTAAACCTGAATTAATTTCTGAAAAACCTGTCATATTCCTTCAACCAGTGAATAAGACAAGTGTCTAAACTACATAGTTATTTGTATAATGTCAGATGGGATGAAAACTGTCCCTTTGTTAAACTCCACAGCTGAAATACCTGTAAATTTTTTTTTTTTAAAGTACAATTTTAAAGCTAATTTTTTTAAAATATATGTTTTAGCAGTGATTCACTGTATTTCTACATATGCAGCTCAGAATGTTCAAATAGTTCCATATTTCAAAAAAACAACTTTAATATTTATTTGTTTTGTCTTCATATTTTCCAAGTGTCTGTCCCAATGAGAAGCAAAGGAAAATTTTATGATCAAACAAATAAAAGCTTAAAGTTCAGATTCAGAATTGAGAAATTTAGGCTTCAAATTCAGGGGACCTTCTGTGCTGAAACTTTCAAAATAAATTTGGACAAACTCTAAATTACTTAGTATTGAATACTACTTTGAACTTGCATTCACAGATCCTTTAAACCACAGATTTTTGGTATTCTCTCACTCTGTCTCATGTGATGTCTTAGCTGCTGTATGCAGATATGCACATATTGTCCTCCCATCTGAGGAAGTAAAATGCACTCAATATATTGCATTGTGCTGTAGGGTGAGGCAGCCCAATATGTGGATCTTAACTTACATGTGGTTGATAAAGATCTTAGTATACTCCCATGCTGGAAAAACTTCTGTGCCTGGATCTGGGACTGTAATTCGTCTCTGGACTGTACATGACTCAGATCAGGAGGCAAATCTGAAAGACTAGAAATGTCAGCATGCACAGGAGCCTCTGAATTGAGGTGCCTGCCTAGACTGCTTCTTAAAGGAAACAAGGGTTTGGAGACAAACTTTCACTTGTTTAAAAGAAAATTTTTTGAAAGTTTGTCCACACTGCAGAGGTAAAAAGCATGGGAAATACATTAAGTGACTTTCAAGGTTAAAGGATCTGGTTTGGAAACTCAGAAAAATTCACATAGATAAAATAGCTACTGATATATTTTCATAACTGTTAAAAACACCATGGACATAATGCCATTTATATTATTTAGATCATTATAAGAAATATTAACAGCCAGAAAGTACTCATTTCTTTTTTTATCTACTTATCTGGATAAAATATGTAACGTGTAATATGTTCATGTCTGAATTCTCTGCCAGATGGAGGCAGACATGAACAGAGTTTTTCAGAATTATAGAAAACAACTATTAGCTAGTAATATATTTTTTTAATAACTCTGGAGGTTTTATGAATTTTTTTCAAATGTGTTACCGACTTTCACCATAACTCATACTGATATAAGAGAAAACAATGGATAGTCTTCTTTTATGCAGTAGATTACTAACCAGAGTTCTTCCAATCATACAGAGAGGTTTTTAATACTATTTACAGCTAATTTAATATCAAACCATAGTCAAACTGACTTAGGTACTCTGTCCTTGTAACATCTTTCAGTATTTCAGACTGTCCTACTGTTTCATATCTATCAGAATACACATAAAACCTGGAAATTTTGTAATGGAAACCTAGAGAAAAAGTTTCTAAAGTGCTCAGCAGTTACGATGTTACAAGTAAGGACTGATTAAAATACTGTGTCAAATCAGAATAAAAGGTTCAATGAGTACGAGTTTCTAACATTATAGATGAACGCTTCAGCTACCATGCATTCTGATTTAAATGTTCCCTAGCACTAGGTGTAAGGCTATATATAACAGAGAGAAAATCCATTTTTAAAGCCAAAACGCGAGAGAACTAGGTGCTATGATGTTTCAAAATGAACATTGTCTGCATCACTCTGCCTTCATGCTATATTACCTTGCAATTATTGAGACACCTTGGAAATGACTGCAGCAAAGACACATATGTATATTTACATGTGTCCATATGGCCTGGTAATTCAAATTAAAAATGAGGTCATATTTTATCCTAAAGCAAAAGGAATATGATAACATTAGGTATGGTCTTGTGCCATACATAGCTGGACACTTGAACTGTACAGCATCATTGGAAAGACACATATCTGAAAATAAATGTATATATAGCTCAAACATGTTGCTTAAAATTAATTTTTAATTATATATTTTTGGTACATCTTTTTTAGTATTATACATTTGAACTGAGTAGCTTGAAAGATAGATTTAATTTTTCTTTTTTTTTTTTTTGTAATGGTTAGTTATGAGAAAATAAAGCAATGAGATGACATTTTAAATATCAGCATTTTTCTAGAACATTTAAGTATGAAGTTACAATACGCTCAAACCACTTCAGTTGCTACTGAAACTGAAAATGGTGTCTATTTCTAGGCAAGCAAGGCTTTTCATTCATTTTTCTTCTAAGGAAGAAATAAGGAGGAAGATGTAAACTCATTGAAGATGGGATCATTCTTTAAGTTTTGTATTACTCAGGTACTTAGGGAACATTTTTAATTTAAACTTTAATATATCAGTTATTATTTTTCTTTCAACTTAAACTTTTTTTCTGAAGGCAGAGGAATTAGACATCAGTCTTATGTCTTGGCTTAGAAGCTGACTGATTGGCTAAGTATGATATAAAAGTAACACGCAATTTAGCTCCTCCTTTTTAACTTAACCTTGAAAGGGCTATTTTGTGTCCAAATATATTTCTTGCATTTCTGTAAAGCTTATAGCAGGATCTAACATTCACAAAAAAATAATTTAAGCAACAATGTTTGAAATTTCTAATGTAAGATCATGAAAAAAAAAATAAATTATGTAATCCAGTTCTTGAATTGTGTTTTAAGTGATTGACACACATACCAGTGTCAACTAAAATTGTACTGATGGCACAGGTAGTTAATTCAATTTGGAAAGAGGGGGCAGTCTTCCATTTCGTTTCCAGAATGCTGTGTATATACTAGAGCACTGAATACATAGAAAATGTGTTTTATTGAAGAAACATAATATATCTGGGCCTCTGGAGGACCACACAACAGAAGCAGAAAGATATAGAGACCTCAGGATTGGATGTGATACCAGGCTGGGTCTCATGAGCGCATAGTAAAGGGGAAGAATTCCCTCCCTCGACCACTTGGACACACTTCTTTTTATGCAGTCCAGGATACTGAGCTGCAAACACATTTTGCTGGCTAATTCTCTACTTTTTCATCCACAGTACCACAGGTAAATGATTTGAAGAATTTGCAGCCCATTTGTAGTTTCCAATGTTCAAAGAGTAGCACAAAAATTCTGGTCAAATTTATGTGTACTCCTAACTTCTTCACAGATAGTGATCTTGTCAAGTAGTGGGAGAAAAAATAAAAAAAAAGAAAAAAGAAAAAAGTATTCCTACCATTTCCATCTTGCTAGAAAATTTTGGCATATGATGAGCTAGCCTTGGCCTTTGTTACACACATATTCATCAATCTCTTGGCCAGATTACAGAAATGTGATATACCTGGGCAAGAAGCCTGGACTGTTTAGGAAAATCAAACTAAATACAGAAGTACAGACCACCAAAAATACATCAAAGCTGTGTTGTAGTCTATAGTAGCTCCCATAAAATTATGTTCATGACACATTGTGGCTTCATTCCAAGATATCTGAAGGACCTTCAGAACTTCCAAAAGTTCCAAGATAAAGATTGATGTTTGGATCTTTTAACACAATAGACAACATTTTTTAAGATGTAGATTTTTCTTAGGAACTTCTAGTTTACAGAAATAAGAGATTATCATGACTATTAGTTGAGCAGTACTATCACATTTTGAGATGTTTTATAGATTACTGATAGCATTTTAACCCAGGGCAATGTTTAACTATTTGTAGCAGTATAAAAATTTTCTATAAAAAGGTTGAAATTCCTCTGACTGCTGTTTCAGCCATTAACCTTTTAACACCATCTCCATTTTTATAGGTATATGTGTGTATTAGAAGTCTTTTGTGTTACCTCCTTTTCCTGTAGCCTCTTCTCTAGTCTCTTCCCTTTCATCCCCTTTCCTCACCTCACTTTCAACCTTTTCCAGCAGATCATATTCTTCTAAACCTTCTTGCCCTTTGCTTGTTCACAATTTATTCACGTTTTTCTTAAGGTGCAATGTCTAAAGCCAAGTAGTGTAACTCTTTTCTCTGTGGTCCCTGCTGTAATTTCTGCCCCAAAGGATTTAGCTGTCATTTTACAGGGGTCCAGCTTTGACACGTTCCAGCTGTGGAACCTTGACCCAGACTGCTGAGACAGAGCCATGACACCATGTCTATAGTGATAAGTCAAATTACAGAGGTCTACTGATTGGCGACCGTTATTAGATAAAGTATTGGACAAAGGAAAAGAATTCACTGACAGGAAAAGAGAAAATCTTAAAAAAAAATATTTCGAGAGGATAGTTGGAGGGTGATTAGTCCAGGATATTCAGGATCTACTGTGCTGGGTTCCAGCTATCTGGTGTGTCACTGCTGCTGGAGCTGGACGAAGGTGACAGCCCTTGATGATGGCGCCCAAGAGCCGTGACCACTGACCCTTCCCTCCTCACCAAGCTGGCTGGTGAAGGCTCTCCCAATGCTGCCCCATCACACTTCATACTTTGCTAAAGAGTATCTAATTATTATGTGCATTATCTCTATCTATAATTGATTTAGGCTTATGAGTTACACACATTCTGCATGAAACCTCTTTGTGCCCGGTAAATGATGCCTGAACAAAGTAAAGTTAAATTACAGCAATTTCACAATTATAAGCCGCACCTGATTATAAGCTGCACCTCCCAGTAGCCAGGTAGACCACAGGATTTGTCCATATATAAGCCACATCTGAATATATGCCGCACTTTTTTTTTTTTTTAAAGTGAGGATCCATGTGTAACAAAGTAACAAATTAGTAACAGAATCACTGACAGCTGGGGTTTGGTGTCAGGTGCTCAAGTTGCAAGAGTTTTCATAGACCAGCAAAGCCTTTAAAGGCAGCCCCAGGCACCCTCCCCAGCCGGCTCTCACTTCCGGGTTGGCATTTCGCTCGGATTTGTCCATAAATAAGCCACATCTGAATATAAGCTGCACTACTGGGGTAGGCTGGATTCTTCAATGAAAAAGGTGCAGCTTATAATCGTGAAATTACTGTACTTTAACAGCCACGTCCACAAACAGAGATCTTGCAGGTCTTGACAGGGGGTGGCTGATTGCAAAACACTCCAACTTTCAGTGCTTCTTTTTCTAAATATTTTAAAACAAAGATAAATTGAACTACATATAAAATATTAACGATATAATCCACACACTTTATTTTAGAAACAAAGGCCCTAATAATGGCAAAAAGACTGTGGTAGATATTAATCATGCTGTTCCATGAACTCCTGCTAAAATAAAAGCTTGTTAAAAACACTAAACATTAGACAAAATAAACTTTAATTATTTTAAAGGAAAAGATAGATTTGGTTGTATAAGGAAGTAAATAGTAAGAATGTACACAAATGATATGGCGTGGGTTGTGAAATGAATATCCAGCTTTAAATCCTCATCAAGAGTTACTATTAAAATAGGCTGCTTCTTGGGTCTCAAAATTAAGTTCTACTCAATTTTCATTTTTTCTTTTTATTGTGAGGTGTCAAGGAAACTCCTAGGCACGAGGGAAGTGCCTCTCTTCTGTAAGGGCAGTTTCTCTTACTCCTATTAGCAGTGATGGAAGGTTTTGGCCAGTTTGATAAAGGGCATTTGTAAAAGCAACTGACAGTTTTCGTAACCTCTCTGCCTAGAGAACAACAGACATTTGGAGAAGAGTTTCCTTGAGGGAATTAATTTTATCTTACTCCCCTGCTGTTAAAGAAAACAGAATACTTGTAAAGATACTTGCAGAGCTCAGTATTGACTGAAGAAATACTGACTGAAAAGCCTTTGTTGTTATACAGAGATTTTTTTCTCTGTTAGGATTTTACATATCTATAGAGGTTAATTGCATTCAAAATTAAAATAACCATTTGAATTAAAATAACAATGTAGTTCAAACAGGTGGGGTTTTTTTTCTACTAATACATTTTAAAGGTTTTTTTTTAAATAATTGGTTTGCTTATGACACTTCAGGCAATTCTTCCCAAAGACTAAATGCAGTATTCATAATATTTCATATTCTTTTAGTCATTATGTCAAAATTTAGGGACCTCTCATCAGTCTTTAAGGCATCAGCAGTCCTTGAATGCCTTGTTTAAACTGTTAAAATCAGGTTGTGATATATATATGTGCATTTAGCAAAACCAGTACATTTATAAAAGTTTTGGAATGATCCATGACCTACTCTAGCATAACTCCAGACTCATTTCAAACCCTTTTGTTGTTTGTGACTTGTTGGGGAAAACACCAACCAGCTGCATACCTTTCTGATCCTTTAGCAGTGTTTGAGCAAGTTTGTCTTCACTCTTAAACAGACAAATGTAGAGTTTTATTATTTTTATGTTGTCATAGCAAATAACCCTTGTTCTTGATTGTTAATTTTTATCATTCAATTTCAATAACAACACCTGCTCTTAAAAATTTAAAAGCCTATAATTTTTTTCTGTTTTCTCTATTTTCCTATACCTAGTGACAGCTTAGACAATTGCTTTATTAATCTTGTGTATTTTCATTCCCCTTTTAAATAACATTTCAAAAGTAATCATGAAAGGATCTTTTTACTGTTAGCATATACTAGGGCAAAACTAACATCCTGAAAAACTACACTGAATATTAACTTTTACTCTCTTGGAAAGAATTTATAGGCTAAAAAACTAGTTGCAAGCACCCCAGTCAGCTGCTTTGATTGTCTTACATGTAAGATAATGATTCCAATGGTGTTAATTTCTGTTACTCGGTATCAAACTGATGCCAGATCAAGTAAAAAATGCAAATTTGTCCTAGATCTCATGTTTTAAGTAAATCTTAAGTATACAATATAGTATGCCCTCATTTTTTTTTTATCTAAAAAAGAGTGATTGCACTTCAGTTATTTGCTCAAGACTTAGTAGAACCACATGAACTTTTTTTTACCTGAGCATTTGGCTTAGAATTCATCTTAGGTCTAGTTTTTAGCTTAATCACATGTTCAAAACTCTGCAAATCTGATATCTTACACTACAGTGCCAACTGACAAAACCCATCCAAAGTCTAGGAAAGACTAGCCTTTCTAATCTATTGGTCTATTAGAAGGATTATTCATTTTCCATAGGACATAGAAATACCTTAATCTAGGGAACTAAATAAAACAATGCTTTCACCTTTCTTTTAAACAGAGAAGATACTTATTTAAGGTAAATAATACAACTGAAGTCTCTCAGACATTCAAGTTACTGTAGCAATAACTACTTTTGTCATCCTTTCTTTTATCTTTTCAGATAGTTACAGTTACAGTTTTTGTGCTTCCTTGCAAAGATCTCACCTTTTATTTACTCTCAGGCTCATATCTTTGAAAATGGTCTGCTGAAAATAGCCAGCAGATGCAACACTATGTTCAGTTAAGTCCTGTATTTGAATGAAAATGTTCTTCCCAACAGCAGGAAATTCAGGGCTTTATTGTTATTCTCGGTGTTCTGTAATTTTGGATGCTTCTGCCAATGTGTATTCTGCTATTTTTCTTCACTACAGTGATATATTGCATTATTTTTTCTTTTCCTTTAGGTAACTATTAGAACCCTTGTAAATTCAGTTCTATATGCTCTCATTTTCTCATGGGAAAAATATTTTTTAAAGGAAAAAGTACAGTAATTTCGCACTGATAAGCCGCACCTATTTCACTGAAGAATCGAGCCAATCCGGGAAGTGCGGCTAATCACCAGGTGTGGCTTATTTATGGACAAATTCCAGCGAAATGCCAACCCAAGAGTGCGAGCCGGCCGAGGAGGGAGCTGTCGTGGAGCCACTGATGGGTGGGTGGCAAGCCGGAACCATTGGTGAGCAGGCGGCAAGCCACTGCTGCCTTCGTGCCGCCAGCCCGGCTTTGCCGCGTTCCCTTGGGTGAGCGAGCACCGCCACCACCTCCCTTCACACGGGCGATCGAGCTGCCGCTGCCGCCTTCGTGGGACGGTAGTTGCTGGGGCCAGCATCATGGGGAGGGCGCCTGGGGCTGCGTTTAAAGGCTTCACCAATCTGTGAAAGCATTTTTTGCAAATTGAGCACCTGACACCAAATCCCACGGTCGCATTATTCTGTTAATAACTCATTACTTTGTCCCACATGAATCCTCACTTCTAAAAAGGAAAAAAAATGCGGCTTATCACCGGGTCTTCCTGGCTACCCAGAATTGCGGCTTATTACCATGTGTGGCTTATGAGTGTGAAATTACTGTAGGAATTTACCAAATGTCTGTTATCATTCCTGTTACAGAGAGTTGAACAATTGAGGAAGACTGCAATGATTTTGTAGTATCTGCCTATTTTCAGCTTCTAAATTCTTCTTGATATTTGTGATGATAGGAGCTGTCCCGTAGAATCCCTCATCAAGGTGGCAACCAGAACTCTGATAATATTATGGAAAATGTCAAAGTGTGAAGAATTGATCTTTTGCTAAGCAACTTTGTTGAGAATTAGTATTTGTTCCTTAACTCCAAGTGTTTTTAGACTTAGAGAGCAAAGGAAAAATGGCTCAGTTCTAGAAGGATGATTTTGTTTGTCACCTCTGCATGAATACACCTTACATTTGGAACCAAGCATTGCTAGGAAATGTACTGACTTGAAATGAAGACTAGAAGTAAAATGGCACATGTATCTGGAAAATAAGAAGTCTAGCCATAATATTTATTATAGAAAGTGAAACCATCTGGGCTGGAAGTCAGCCTAGAACACAGCTAGGACAGGTTATTAGTAAGCAAAGTCAGAATCCAGAAGTGCTCAAGACAGAACATATTTTAAGTTGATGATAACAACAATGAAGACAAAATAAGTCAGGGTTTTTTACTTTATATTGTGAGTTTGTTCTGTTTCCTAAGCAAAAAGTATTTTATTTTAGACTCATGAGAAGACTGCATGCATTATGTATCACAACTCTTCAAGGAGCTAAATTGTACACTTAAAGGCAGGTTTCAAGGCAGGACTCAGCTCAGGGTTTAAGAGATCTTCACTGTAGAAACATTAGCCCACAGGTTTGTAGGTTCCGGTTCTTCACTGTGTATCTAGGGGACACAATAAAGTAGACAAGGAAAAAAAATTTCAAGAAAATTTAAAAGAATACAAGTCTAATACTTGTATGTACCCTGCAATGAGAATAAATCAGGTGAAATAGCTACTTTCTTAAACCAATGATCTTGAATTTCAGATGAAAAAAATTGCAGCAATTTCACATCTATAAGGTGTACCTGACTATAAGGCGCACTCCCGGGTTGTCGGTAAATCTCTGAACTTTGTCCACATGTAAGGCACACTGGATTATAAGATGCACTTCCGGGTTTCAATCAAGATTTTAGTCAAAAGAGTGTGCCTTATAGTAGTGAAATTATTGTAATTCAAAAGATGCAATCAGTATGCTGTGAGTGTAATTTGTGAAGAAAAAACAGTTGAATAGTATGTCAACCCAGTAAAATCTACAATGTATACATTTTCTGCTATAGACTATCATGTCTTCACTTTGATCCTCACATTCTATAGCTTTCATATGTGGGTAGGTATTATCCTTTACTGTTTGTCTTTTACTCTATTATATGGATTTATCTTGCTAAGTTCTCAAAAGTAAGAAGTGGTGAAGACATATAGCTGTATACTACACTATGCAAGAGCCTTCAGAATGCCTAGATTATTAATTATGTGATGTCCTACACATGGATATGCAATGACCCATCTCTGAGGCAGAGTAAATGAGGTTCCTGTTAATAAACCCCTTGGGATCCTCTGGAATCAGAGTGAAATGACACTGAATGACTGGTGCATATATATGAGGCAGGGTTATTTAAAAAAAATAAATAATTAAAGCATAAAGGAGGTGTGCAGCTCTTTTGGTTCTTCACTTCAAAACCATAAAATTATAAATATGGGGAAAAGAAAGAAAGTGTAGAGTAGATTGTTGAGAGGAAAGATACCACCTGTGGATCCAGGATGTGTCTTAACTGTTGACTTGCTGACTTAAATGTAATTTTGAAGTCCATGAGCAAAGTAATGGTTGCAGTCTTGATCTGTTTGGCAGTTTGCATGTATTCAAGTTGGAATAGGAATGCCTAGATCCCTGTCCAGGGAGGGGATTCTTCGTGTGGTGTAACACCACGTGGCATGCACAGCCTTCTGATGGAGAGTTCCCAAAAAGATTTGAGAGGAGTTTTTTGGATCCTTGGTGGTCCAGAGCCCCCTTCAGGGGTATGACTGCTGTTTGACACCACCTCTGGTGATCATGCTGTGTGTCATGATGAAAAGGGGGAAGTTGAATTCAAAACAGCATTCCCTCACCTCCAATGTTCTTAGCAGCTGCTCCTCTTGGTTGGAAAGAGCATGGTAAGACATCACCATCCCAATTGTCCTGGATATTGTCAACCACAGAGCAACCTAGCCAGTGGTTAAGTTCCTACAGAAAGGAAATCAAGTATGCACACGGGTACATACATGTGTATGTGTATCTGTGTGTATAACATTGAGTGTAAGGTATTCAGCAGGCTTCAAATAACTGACAATTATTTATTTGCATATTTTCTTAAAATGGTAATAAAAATACTAGGAAAACTAGGATACTATGAGTTGCTTTAGTTAGGAATTTTCTTTGTGCTTTGTGCCTCTGACTCCCTTTGGCTTGTTTTTACAGCAGGATATAAGTGGATGCGGATGTCTCTTGGCTTGTTGCAATCTTGAGATTATGGCAAGACACACTGTCCTGCACAAACTACTCCTCTAGTCTTACACTATTTAGAGACTCCTTCACATGACCTGATGTCAGAGCTCACCTTGCTTTTAGCTGGAGGTTTCACTACCAACCTTCTGCTATCTATCCCTTTCAACTCAAATTTTATATTCCTGTGACGATACATGATTGTGATCCTAATACTTGATTTTTGACATGACAGTTTGTACTAGTTTGAAAGCAAAACCAGTG
>VRYO01002297.1:75523840-75534188 GCA_009812075.1 Sialia sialis | reverse complement strand
TAGCTTTTACTCTTTCTGTTGTGTGGGCACGCATGGAATCAAGAACCAGAAGTGTGGGTGATGGATGGAAAAATCTGTCCGGTCTCCTAGAGTAAACCTAGGTTAGCCATAACTTCATGATTTCTTTATCCATCCAGTCTTTGGGATTCATTCCGTAGGCATCTTTTTTTTTTTTTTTTAAATTACCATTGGCCGTAATTTCTGCCTATTTTAAACAACCGCAAGAATGACTGTAAATGATGTCTTTTCATTCCCTATTGTACCGATGGGAACCGAGGATTTCCCGATGTCTTCCACAGTTCAAGTCAGTGGTATATTGAATGATAGGGGCACTTCATCCATATTTAAAGTGTGCTGTGTCTGGATATTTTTTGCAGCGATCTTTGCTTTGCCGTAGCTACGGAAGTTGGCCACCTTTTCCTTGTAATCTGCCGGCAGGTGCTGAGACACGGTTGTCCTTGCACGTACGGAGAGATGGCGCCATTTCATGAAACAAAAGCACCAAGAAAGGCTCCTTGAAACTCTTCTATACCCATTTCCTCTGCTATCGCTTTGGCTTTCGTCCGAACGGCGACAGTTGAAAAGCCTCTCCCAGCGGCTCTTTGTTCAGAGATCCACGTGCAGAGCCTTTCTTTGAGTTCTGGCCATCTCGCTTTACAACTGCGAAAACCTTTCATAGTCTTTGTAGCAAGACGTAATTGATCTTCCTGCTGTCTCCACCATTGCAGCACCATCAATTTATCAATGTAGAATTCTCTAGCTGCAGACCTATTCCCACGTTCTTTTGCATGGTTGATTGCTTTCAATTTTAAATCTGCATGGTAGGCAAGTCTCTTCTGCGGCGGAGCCATGTCGACGAAGCGTGCCTGAACTCTCGGACTGCCAGGCTTCAAATCTTGGACTGGTGGGCTTTGAATCTCAGAGTGCCTCAAATCTTGTGCCCCATGCATGAAATCTTGGAGCACCGCGTCCAAAAAATAGAATAGGAGTGGCTGCTGCAGCCCCCCTGCCCCCAGCGCACCTGAAGCCACAACAAGCCAAGAAGCTTTTATCTAATTAGTTTACAGTGGTCAGAAATGCGCCATTCATCAAAATCACGCCGGCCACAAAATCCCGTACTAGAAATAACGTAGCTGAAGCGACTGCAACACACATGGCTGTCAGGTACCTTCCGGGTTGGCAATTCTCCAGAATTTGTCCATAAATAAACCACACCTGATGATTAGCCACACTATGGAGTAGGCTGGATTCTTCTGTTAAATAGGTGCGGCTTATCAGTGTGAAATTACTGTAACAATAGTGCAGCAATATGAATACAAAAGAAATAACTGCCAACTTTGTGGGTAAAAGGATGAACTTAGTGCTTAGCTTTTTTACTCAGAAATAAGAACTTGAACAATGTAGATAATTCATGAAGATGTCAGTTGAAAAAGCACAGAAAATACTGACATAGTAACAGAAACAACCAAACCAGTGAACCAAATAAATAACACTGATTCTGTTGTAGAAAAACATAGTTTTCCTACCTTTAATTATATCATACAGTGAGTTGAAATGTAAAAATTTTGTCAAAAAGTTAAAGGCATATAATGAATTCACATTATGAATGGCCAACTAACATGCAACTGTTTGGCCTAGAAAAAAAGTGAAAGGAAATGAGACTAAGAACAACAAAAAACAGCAGGAGAGATGATAGAAATAATTGCTTTCAGTCTTTTACTATACAAATGTTTTATCTTTCAACTCTCCTTCTGCTGGTTACTATTGCTGCATATGGGTGCTAATGTCAGTGGACCTTAAGACAACCCAAAAGAGATCCTGAGGATTTTTTATATCTTAGTACCCTGCTTTGTTTTTGCATTCTTTCTTTGTAAGACTTTATAAAAATGTAAATATTTTCAAATTGAAAAACCAAAGGTCATGGGCCTGCTAAGAGCTTCTCAACATTTTATGTTGCTGGTGTTTCAGGACAAAGCAAAATGTAATTATTTCACAATATCCACCTAGTTTATTCCTGATTTCTGCTCCTTTTAATGTCTCTCTCAAAGAGATAGAAGAGCAGAGTAATTTGGGTTGAAAGAGGTCTTAAATCTCATCTCATTTCTATCCCACTGCCATAGTCAGGAACATTTTCCACTAGATAAAGTTATTCAGAAATCTGTCCAGTGTGGCCTTGAACACTCCCAGGCATAGGGCATCCAGAATTTCTCTGAGAATCTTGTTCCAGTTCCTCACCAGCACCACGGTAAAGAATTTCTTCCTATTATCTAATATAAATCTGTTGTCTTTCAGTTAAAATCAGTATCCTCTTGTCCTAGCATAGCCTTGTAAAATGTCCCTTTCCAGCTTTCTTGTAGATCCCTTTTAGGTACTGGAAGGCTGTCATAAGGTCTCCCTGCAGTCTTCTTTTCTGCAGGAGTAAAAAGCCCAGCTCTCTAAGCCTGTTGAAGAAAGAAAAGCATGAGAGACAAAAGCTACGTTCTGCTTTTCAGGCTATTGCTAGTTTTTCAGACAGAAACACTCAATGACAAAACAAGCAGTTGTTTTCTCAATTTATTTTCCAATACAAACTCTGTATTTTAAACAATATTTTGGCACAGATTCTTTCAAGGAAATAACTATTGTCTTTGGAGTCTCTTATTTAGCTGGTATTTGGACTGGTTTTCAATTTATTTTTTCCATAACTTTACTTTAGGGCTAAAAATAGTAAAAGTGTATTTTAGATTTTAGGGTTTTGTTTTTCCCCCCCAGAAAGGTAATATTTCATTTTTAGATCCATTTGTCTTCCAAAAGAGTATTTTACTACTTGAATTTGAGAAGTCTAACAATTTCAGCATAGAAAATACTCCAAAACAAGTCTTCCATTTTTCTAATCTGACAAAGAAATAAATAAAAAATGGAGTTTGAAAAATTCTAGCAAAAAAATACTTTCTGTATGAATGTATCATGTATAAAAATGAATTGTTCTGTCTCCATTGCTTTCTTGTGTTGCTGAAAAATAATTAACATTAAAGGAAATTTTTTTACCTGAAGAAGATATCACAATATTGTGAATGAAATTAATCAATATTTAAAGTCCTCAAAAGTTAAATTGCTTTCCATTTTTTCTCATAGAGATGGGCAAAATAAATATGCCAAAAGTATAAACTTAGTGATCGTGGCATGCCATGACAATGATTTTGTAAGAGCAATTACAGGAATAGGGCAGTAATTACACAGAAGTTTTATTACTTCTATCATCATTATTGCTGTAGAGCTTTTTTATACCCAATGCAACTTTAAAAATTTGAAGTATTTTTTTGTTAATATTATTGAGTAAACAGAGAAAACACAAAAAAACACAAACAAAAATCCTTGAGTCTTTTTGAAGTCGTACATCAAATTAAGCAATATCTTTTTTGTAACATAATTTTCCAGAGATCAAATTATTTATACTTTTAATGATAGAACAAACACTTTTCCTACTGTTTATGTGTATGTCTTACCAGCTATGTAAATCATAATTGCTGCCAAGAACTAGCAATACAAATGACAGACAAAACACGGAAGAAAAAAATGCAGTCAGAAAAAATATTTTGCAGTTATGCATCTGCAGAAATAATACTCATGTCAGATATAAGTATAGTTCTTATGGAATACTAAAAAGAAGAAAACAAGTATGCAAATTTTCTAACACAACACACAGACTACTTCTACAGATGAAAGGAAAGACATCAAGCATTTAAAGTCAAGAATTTATGTTTTGAGAGTTGAATTGTCCAAGATCTCTAAGAAAAAAAGAGATATCTAATCTATATTGTTAAAATTAGTAAAAAAGGAAAAAAAACCTTCAAACCTGCTACCATGTATCCCTTTTGTTCCCTTTATTGCTTATAGTGCCAGCATGTTTTGCACCCCAAAACCTCTTTAAGAAAAGAGGGGGATTGCAGCAATGAATTATATCCAAAGGTCTTCCTTTTGTGAATGCGATTTTCCTGGGGAGTGATTTCTTTTTGCTTGGCCTTGGGTCTGTTTCTCTTATCCCAGCGTCTCCTTCTCCTGGGCTGCCAGCTGGAGGTTGACAATGGGCTCCAAACTGTTGGCAGCCTCCATCACATGCCCAGAGCTCAAGGATAACCTGGGGTAGCAGCTGTCACTAGATCCCAGTGCAGGAGTTAAACTAGATAAAACCCAGACTGGGTCAAGCTGAGGCTGAGATTCTGCACTGCTGGGTCAGCACAGAGCCTTCACTCATCATACAGCAGTAATGAAAGTCACCTTTAGCAGGCTATACTAGGAGCACTTCTGTAGAGCAGCACCCTTTGCACTACTGCTGAAAGACTGAACCAAGGAAAAATATTTGTAATAACCAAGACAAGCATTCAAAACGTGTAAACACTAATGAAAAATTGTGATTGTAAATGTGCTAGGAATAATGACTAAAAATTTTTAAAGAATAATGAAGGTAAATAAATCTGTTGGAAAAGTAGAGACAAAAAAGAAAAGTCTCATAAAAATACCCTCGCTTTGGGCATTCAAAATTAAATGTGAGAAAGTACTACCATAATATTGAATACAAAATATGTATCTTTGAATATATATCAACATGTGTCCATGTAGGCGTATATGTGAGCATTCAAAAAAAAAGAAAAGCAAAACAATTTTTCATTAGCAAAGAGATAAATTAGGCAACCTACAACAACCTTTGTAATCCCTGGCTTTTGTGATTTTCTTCTTGTCTGCATTATAAGGAACTATTTATCACCCCAGCATTAATTTAGAAGTTAAATAACTACAATTAATTGATGAAATAAAGAGATGATTGCATTAGAAAAAACATTACTGAATGTTTAAGAAAGATCCTTTCTAAATGTATGGCTGTATAACAAGTAGCATAATCTCATTTCTATCTTTAAAATTTCCCATTTCTTATATCCATCTTTCTTGATAATATTTGTGCTTTCTTGCTATCTTATACATCATAAGTAAGGTTCAATTCACTCAACTAAACACATGTACTACTATCTAAGATCCTATAGGATATTTTATTTGATTTCCAGCTGCCACCAGATCACTATCTCCATTGAGACCACAGTGAGTCATATGTAAATGTCTAGCTCATCTTAAGAGATCTCAAATTACATTAAACACTTTCATTAATGTGACTGAATAAACCACTTTATACCTTGCTAGAAAGTGCATACCTGACATAATGTAACTTTCATGGCAATAAAGTATTTTTACATTAATATATGGGGTTTTTCCTTACACAGATAAGTACTGTGAATCTCCTTCTCTAATGGAACTTCTTTTTCTTGTTTTTCTACTGACTAGACAGAGACAAATCATTTGGATGAGATCTGTAGCTTTTAGGTAATTAAATTGAATCTGCTAGAATTATGTATTAAACTTTGTAAAGTAGTTGAAGTAGCAGGTGACTGCAAAGGTGCAACACTGTGCTGAAACTAAGATATATGTTGTCCTTTTTTTGTGCCAAATTTATATAGGAGAGATATATTCAAGTGCTAGATTTATTCTCCTACTCCTTGTCTCAGGAATAGTGTGGCTATAAACCTACCAAGCAAAAGTACAATATTTATGGTTTTTGAAACTTTAGGCTGTGAGTGGATAGGCCTGGCTTGGAAGAACATAGGCTCATATTTACAAAACAAATTCTGAAATTCTAGAGACTTTTCTAATTGGGCAGATGAGCCTTTGTAAAGAAGAAACGAGGAGAAAATTCTACTATTACTTTTCAAGAATTAAATTAATAGGGAAAAGAAAAAATAATCCACGGAGAAATAAGGATAAGATAGAACAGAAGTTTATTATACCTATACAGACTGTTACAAAGGCTCCAGAAAGTAAGAGAGCTACTGAAAATTACATTTTAAACATGCTGGAAGTATGCATTTTATTTACAAACAAATACTTTCTAAAAAGATATCTTAACCATAAAATGCTATGAAGCTGAGACTTATTAAGGAAGCAACAAAAGACAGAAGCTTGAAGTCCTTCTCCCTCTGTAGATTGCAAATATTGACTCCTCAAGCAGATATGAGAAAATTATAAGATAGGCAAATAATATTAATCCATGAAAATAATCTACTCTTTGATTTATGCATTTTACGAAATTGAAAAAATGTTTTGGCTAAGCATGAATTCCACAGGATACAAATGAAATTTGGAGGCTTGCAGATGAAATAGACATAGTAGTTTGGTTTCTTCAGAAAGAGACTATGAAATGTCTGCGATATTTCCTAAAATTCTATTACATTTTTTGCTACAGATAAAGCAGTATATTCCCTGCTTTTACCTGAATGACCCTTTCCAGTGTCCAGCTAAAATAATTAATTTTTCCCACTAGTGGCTATGTGTAATATGCCTCCCCAGTATCAGTTGCCACCTACTGAGGTTTTAGACAAGATTACTACTTGCATTATTAAAATGATTCAAATATTTTTTTGCTTTATATATTTAAACATTAGATTAAAACCTGTGAATATTTGTATCTATTCAATTGCAACTTGAATGTAAAGCAAAACAAATTAGCTTGTATCTTGCTTAAAAAATATGCCATATCACCCCTGGTGTATGCATTTAGACTTGCCTATAGTGAGTGTTTAAAGGAAAATGATTTTTTATAACTATATATAAATGCTATTTGCCCTTAAGAGACATGGGAAAGTACCATCACAAAACATAGCCTGTTGATTTTAACTGAAGATTGATCCTTCTAGTACTTCAAAGACAGGTAAAACAACACACAAAAGTGGAAAATATTATAAATCCCCACTCTCCTAAGCAGCTCAATAATCCTTAGTTTACTGTAAAGAAAATAGTCAAATCTCCCTGTGCATTTTTTAATGCAACTCAATGGCTTTGATCTAGTTTGGGATCACTGAGTAAAATTTATCAATGACACAGGAGAACTTACAGAAATTATGTCAAGACAGACACAACTGGCACCACCATCTGTCCCCTATTATAAACTTGTTATACCTTTTCTCAGGCAGCTCCACACAGCACTGGCTCCAACCCTCCCTGTCCCTGGTAGTTTCCTTCTGCATGACTGGCTAAACCTCAAGCTGTCCCTTACCCAGCTACCTAACCCTGTCCCTCACACAGCATCTCCTTGCCTTATCTGTCCCAGGCAACAGCCTCCACCCCAAACTGCAGCAGGCTCCAAATCTCAAACTCCAACTCACTCTCCACTAGCTAGCCCACTCTTTTATAATCCCCATCCTCATTGGGCAGGCAAGGATATCTCCACGTCTTGGCATTTCAGTGCAGCTGTAACTGATTGAGGAAAATTGCCTCCTGCATTATCCTTACGATCTTCCCACAAGAGCTATACTACAAGAATTATGTCAGTCTATGGTTTCTAAATGGTATGTTTTTGTAGACATAATCTCTAGCTTCAATAATCAGGGAGATTATTAAGCAAATCAGATCTGCATATTTTTAAGTTTTAAAGTCCCCCCAAGAATGGCTTTCTACATGGCTCTGGGCTCCCAGCTCTGGAAGGACACGGACAGGCGGGCTATCAAGTTGATTAGAGGGATAGAATACCTCTCCTATGAACAAAGACTAAAACCCCCAAAGAACTGGGATTTTTAAGCCCAGATAAGTGGTTTTAATTGTCAATTTTAATTGACATAATTGTGTCTTTCCAGTACCTGAAGGGAGCCTAGAAGAAAGATGGAGACTTTTTTACAAGGGTGTGCAGTGATAGGACAAGGGAGAATGGCTTCAATCTGAAACAGAGTAGGTTTACATTAGTTTTTAAGAATAAATTTTATACACTGAGGTTGGGGAGGCACTATAACATCTTCTCCAGAGAAGATCTCGATGTCCTACCCCTTGGAGTGTTGAAGGCCAGATTGGATGGGGCACTGAACAACCTGATTTTGTTAAAAGTGTCTGTGTCCATTGCAAGGGAGTTGGAACTAAATGGTAAGATTTCTTCCAACCCAATCCCTTCTATGATTCTCAGAAGACAGAATTTATAAGCATTTCCCTACAGTTTGTGGGAACCAATTAATAACATTTCAATCCACTTTTCTCCCACTCAACAAAACCAAATATGTTCAAGAGAATCTCAAAAAATTCAAAAGAAGGTTACCTTTTTATCTCAAAGAATAAAAATCCATAGGAGCTTAAAAAAGAGCCATGCTCTGGGTTTTTTTCATGGCATGACCATATTAGTCTACCAGTTCTGGAGTTAAACTCATTTTCCAGTGGACATTAGCACATCAGCAGGGGTGTAGCTATTCCTGTAGATTAAGCAAAATACTCTCTGGACCTTCAGATGAGTTTAGATTTCTTTAGATTTTTTCTTATGTCAGATGAGTCTTGATGTACAGGCTTCTTCATGGGTGAAATGTCTAGATGATGTGATAATATCAACAATAAACAACTAGGAAATACCAACAATGAGATAATTATTATCCATCACATTATAATTATCTTGATGTGGAAGAGATTTACAATTAATCTCCTGTAGGAATCACATTCCTACATCAGATTCTATTAAACGCAGCTAAGGAATGCATCATATACTTATACTGACTTTGACTTTTACTAAATAGCTGTAAAAATTGGTTTCCATTTTTTTTCTAAAGGAGCTAGAAAATTAGTTCAGCCTCATCACTTTCAAAAACCATCAAATAATTTTATTTATATTATTTATTCAGATAATTTTTAGTCTGTGAAGGAAGGTATACTGAAATTAGAATTGCATCTGAATATCAGATTTCTTTTAATTTGTATTTTATTTTCGCATGAATATGCCTTTCAAGTATTCTCAACACTCCTCTTGTTAATCCTTAGTAAATTAATATGAAGTTGGTTACTATCCTTTATCTCCAAACTGAATTAGCAAAATTAACAATTAGAGCCATCATTAAATTTGATTATAAATAAGCATATTTTACAGATGGTAATTTCAAATCAAACTGTCTTTGTCTTACTTAGCATTTACTAATTGTCCTTTTATAGAACTAGTATTTGTAAAATAAATAGTTCTACTCAATTTAACTTAATTAATTCTGCACTGCATAGTTATTCCTTTCTCCCTTGAAGGAAGCAACATGTGGAAAGTAGGAGTCAAAAATCTTTCTATGTTGTGAGAGGAATCAAAAATGAGGCTACCTAATAGCAATGACGACTTAACCAGCCACAGATTTTTAGAAATATTTCTATTTTTAAAGAGCATTTATTTTATTACCATTATGTTTGACCTACAGCAATTTTCTTAATGCAGAAATAATTAGTGTTTTGAATCTATATTTGAAAATATCTTCCAGGAAGTGTCATTTGAAGTGGTTAGCTTTCAACTTTCTGGTCACCATGCATATGCATTTAAATAACTTCTACATTAATTTGAAAATATAATCTGATTAAAAACTATCCTGTCAATTATTTACAGATATAAATATGTAAAATTGTGATTATCTTGAAAGTTCAATATGAAGATATTTTTCCTGTGAAGGACAGTTAATCCCCCTGATGCATACTGCAGTGAAATCTTCTTTTGAAAAGTGGTAAATTATGGGAATTATATAATTTAAGTGAAAAATCTGCTCAATTAGCCTGGTTCTTGAAATATATTGTATTTCCACAGATGTAAAGGAAAGATATATCACATTGGTTTTCTGTACCAATATATGAGCCTGTTTCTTCATTCTGTCTGTGTAAAACAGTCTGGATGGAACTGTAGAACCTCAGAAAATTTATTTAAATATTCAGCAATTGATAAATAAAATAACTTTTTCTTTCCTGGTTTGCCAAAACTTGATACAAGCTTCTGGAAAAAAAATTAAAAATTCTTATCTCTATAGGCAGAAAATTTTAATTGTTTTCCACTGAAACAGAAATAGTTGTTCATAGAGTTATACCTACAGTCTTCTAGTATGGAGAAGAGGGATAGAGTTCACAAAGGAATACCTGTCAAAGACAGGCGTTCAAAAAATTTTTGGGTATTTTCTCTATTCAGACAAGTCATATCTCCAAAAAGAGATATAAAGGACAGGGAAATGGTTGGGTGGAAGTGTCAATGCGCAAGAGAAAGTCAAAGATACTTATGGGCAGCACACACAATTCTAGAATAATAATATCAGTTGTCTTCTAGGATTACCTCTATCCAGAGAGCATAGGAGAAAACCTAATTCCCCAGTTAACATGCTGGTCTTCATTTACATGACAAGGTTTGGGGAGGTGAGGGCTTTGGGAGCATCCTCTGTGAGAAGAGGCCATGGGCTCCCCTGTACATCTGAATAGTTGAATTATTTGAATTAATTTCTTACTTACACATCGAATAAGTACAGTAATTCCACAATTATAAGCCGCACCTGAATATAAGCCGCAT
>VRYO01002297.1:75482951-75513729 GCA_009812075.1 Sialia sialis | reverse complement strand
ATGTGCGGCTTATAATCAGGTGTGGCTTATAATTGTGAAATTACTGTAATTCCTGCTATTACACGAAAACAAAAAATCCATGTTTATTGGTCTTCTAAGATTAGGTTAATTTTTAAAAATAGTGATTATATGTGAGCTGCAGTTGCAACTCACTTCTGATGCATTTAGTTATTATTTTAAAGGCTTTAAATCTATTTTGAGTGTTTTCTCTTTTCACATAAAAGTAATCTGTTATTCTCTTATGAAGATTCTCAGCTGAGGGATACTGTGTCACACCATGAGAAACAGTGCTACTTCAGCAGCAAGTGTGTATCTCAACTCTCACTCTCTTAGTTTACTGAAGTTCTCTGTAAGGGCAAGCCTTTGGAGAATGGGAGATCATTTTAGAACTATTCTGACTGTCACAGGGCATCTTCCAAAAATTAAAATGGAATATCTGCCTACTCCCACCAGCACAGGTCAAAATAAAGGTCACATGGGGACTTGCAGTAGAAAACATTTGATTTTTGTATTTTCCCATGAGAAATTCAATATCAGGAGAAATGCTGTCACTAAGTCATACCTTTGGGTTGCTTTTTTCACTCATTTGACTGAATTTTTTAAAAAATGTGTAATTGACTTCATATGCATAAGAAAACTCGTTCAATAGCATGTGAATGTCTCACAGGGTATTTTGGAGATACTTTGGCTTAATGTTCTGCTGTCTTGCACTTACATTTAGTTATTTTGAAAAAGTAGAAAAGTATACTCTGAATAGCGTTAACTGGGCTTTTACTTATAGATCTTGAGAGATTGTTGATTGTTCAGATAAATTGCTTCATACCTTTCAATAGAATGCTAAAACTGTACAAATTTGCATTCAGTCAAAACAGAAGTATATCTTATATTATTATTTCCATGACCCCTCTATGGAATCTTAAAATCATAATGAAATATCTTCAGTTGAAAGGGACCCACAAGGATCATCTAAGTCAGACTCCTGGACCTGCACAAGACAATCCTGAGAATTGCACCATATGCCTGAGTGCATTGTCCGAACACTTCCTGAACTCTGCAACACAGCTTGGTGCTGTGACTGCTTTCCTTGGGAGCCTGTTCCAATGCCCAACCACCTTCTGGGTGAAGAACCTTTTTCTAAAACCCAACCTAAACCTCACTTGACAAAACTTCAGGCCATGCTCTCGCGTCGTCACTGTCTCCCACAGATGTCAGTGTCTGTCCCTCCTCTTCCCCCCCCCACAAGAAAATTGTCAACTCTTAAGCATTCTCTCATATCTTTAGGTTGAACAAACCAAATTACCTCAACCACTTCCCCTACAGTCCTTTCACCATCTTAATTGCCTTCATTTGGAGGCTCTATACCAATTTAATGCTGTTCTTATACTGTGACACCCAAACTGCCCCCAGTGCTGGAGATGAGGCTGTCCCAGCTCAGAGCAGATCAGGACAATTTCATCCTTGCCTGGCTGCAATGCTGTGCCCAAAGCCCTTCAGGACACACTTGGCTCTCCTGTCTGCCAGGGCACTGCTGATTTATATTTGACTTACCATCAACCAGAAGCCTCAGGTCCCTTTCTGTGGCAGAGTTTTCCAGTATTTCATTCCCCACTCTGTACATATGTCCAGGATTGAGCCATCCCGGGTGCAGAATTCTGCATTCATTTCCCTTGCTGAACTCCTTATGGTTGGTGATTGCCCATCCCAATGATTGGTGAAGTTTCTCTTGCAGGGTTTTTCCATATTTAATGGAGCCAACAACTACTCCCAATTTAGTATCATGGGTAAATGTAGTATAATTTCAAGTCCTGTGTCCAGATTGTTTATGAACAGGTTGAAGAAAAATTCTTTTAAGATGAAGCCTTGAAGAACCCCTTCCTGAACCCCTTCTCCTCTTGAAGAAAAACCTATAATTCTCTATTTATGAAACCTCAGCTCTGAGCCTTTCCTGATCAAAAGAGACAAACTAAGACAAACTGTTAGATGTGTTCTGCCTGTGATGTAAATCATGTCCTAAGCACTGAGCAGATATCATCAAATTTAATTAGGGTCTTACTCAGTAGATAGGTTGCCAAATTGAAAAGGTGGAAGTGTAGTGCTTGAGCAAGCAGGATACCCTGCTTCTGAGAGATCAAAATGTAGGTTTATTTCTGTAGCCCATTAACAGTGACAGTAGAAGGTGAAGGGGCAAGAAAAGGATGTAGCAGAACTCCTAGCTAGATAATGTTAATACTTGCTTTCCTTTTTCATGTTTAATGAACTTACTTTCTTTACTTTGTGATTAAGTAGATGACACCAAACAGAGAATAACAAGTAATTTCTTTAACAGCAAAAATCCAGATTTTTCATAGCACAACAGATTGTATTTATCTCTACAGTCTAATTATAAAGTTAAACATTAGCATTTTGTTGCTACCTCAACCACAAAATTATGCAGCTTGAAAAACAATAGTTAAGGGATATCCTAGTGGTTGATATTTCCAAGCATGACATGAAGCATATGCTGCCAGGATTTCAGTCTCCTTGAACCATCATTGTCTGCAGCATGAGCAGATATAGAAAGATAACTATCTATTCTGTAATGCTTGATGATCCTTTTGTGCAGTAAACTGTTGGTAAAATACAGATTTTTCAAGAGCTATCTTGACAACTTAGAAAGTTCTGGTCAATGTGGAGTGTTTTTTATTATTCTCCTCTAGCAGACAGCCTTTCATAATTTTTCTTTTTAATTTTCCCACAATTTCTTCATGTTTAAATATGAACAGGCACATTGGGATGAGAGAAATTTTACTTTTACGGAGTATATTTTTATGATTAATTTTCAATATGTTGTTTTGATGAGATTTCCTGGACATATGGATCACATCAAATCTTAATTGATTATACATTTCAAGAACAACATAGTAAAGGGCAACCAAAGTGAACTGTTTTTGAAGGTCAAGGATGCAAAATGCCTCAGAATTGCCATAACCCATTGCCCAGCTCACTCAAGAGCCCGACTAGAATAACCAGAGAGAGATACAGAAAATTCTGAAACACACAAAGAATGATTTATCCAATGAAAAAAAAAATTCTCTCTTCTGTTAGATTGTGGTTAATTTATATCTTAGAGCTTATGGATTTATATTAATCTAAAAATATGTTTTCCTCCACAACATAATTATTAATTTTCTTATATTCTGTATAGAGTTCCTGTATGTAGCAATACTCCTCTAGATGCCGGTATTATCATGTGGCAATGAATTATATTAGTCAAATATTTGTCAAGTAAATTTTTTTTTTTCAGTTTTAAATGTCCTGCCCTTGACTTTCACTGATTGTTTAGAATCTCATTCTACATTGTCAGCAATATTTTTATACAATGTGACATACATACAACGGCCTTTTCCTGGTGTATCATCTTAAAATATAGATCCTGACTCTTGTTTTCATTTTTTCCTACACTCCAGTAGAGCTCTTGGTGAACCACTATTAATATTAGTGTTGGAGTCCTACTATTAAAAGGCAAAAGAGAAGAAGGCATTGAAGAGTTCCAAAGTAGCTACAAGTTTGCCTGCTATAGGCAAGGGAAATAATAATATCTATCTCATTTTTCGTTATCAAGTTATGTGGCAGATAAGTTGGATAAATGATAAATAAAAGTTTTAAAACATGTTTTTTCCAGATTGATCTTGTTTTTTTCTTATAAGTCTAGCTAAACGAAAATAGTCTCATCTTCAATCAAATAACATTTTTTCCTGTGACATTCTGAAATTCAAAGGTCATGTTCCTTGTGGTTCAGTATCCAAACAAGGTCTACCTTTCAATGAAGGCAGAACATAATAACAAAAGGATTTAAGAGTACAACACACTTCCTGCAGCAGCTGGTAGCCCAACTCCAATTCATTCTCTTATCTATACTTCCCTGCTGTTTAAATAGCATGACAACAATGGAATTAGGGTTTAGATTTATGGCATAGGAGTTTCATATAAGAGATGAATACAAGTTTCTTTATGATTGCTATCTTATTTTAGGATACTACATATAATTCTTGGAATGGAGATAAAACTTGAATGCCAATAGCGGGTTTTTTTCTGTTTTAAACAGACAATTGCAGTTCTAAATAAACGCAGAAGAAAAGGGTTTTTTCCAGCAGTATAGTAAAGCTTGGGTTGATGACTTCTAGGGTATATTAATTCTTATAATCAATGAGGATGAGTTAGCATAGTTAGATTTGAATATTCAAGCTAGCTGGAATCTATTTACTACTTGATTATTGCTATGGTAACTACTTATTGCTGAAAAGTAAGAAAACTGTGGACTCTGCCAAAAAAGTAATGGCTTACTTAGAATAACATTTTGATTAGAATATACTGCTAAATGTGGAGTTTAAATGAAGGTAAATGATTTTGTTCATACTGTTTCTTAATCTGAAGAAACAAAAAGCATCAAAATAGTGAAGCAGATTATAACATTAACTGAATTTGTAACTGAATCACAAAGTCATTGCCACCTAAACATTAATTTTAGAATATCTAATAAAATTATTAAATCATTCTCCAGATAGTTAACAGAAATGTATTGCTGAAGACAAATTTGAAAATATATACTTTATTGCATCTGTTCTTTTCTTTTCATTCCCTTGACTTTTACTTATTGTAGTGTAAAACTAATACCTTTAATTGTATAGTCAAGTGGAAGACGCAGTCCATCAGGATTTCAAAGCAGATGTCACCAAACAATATCAGTGGAAACAAAAATACATAGCTGTGAACATAAAAGAAGGTTGTATGCAAAAATATATAAATAATTAATTATGAAATAAATTTATTAAAGAGTAATATATTTTAATTTGAACACAGTCTAGTCATACAAAAAAATCAAAATATCATGAAGCCTGTTATACTTTCTATGGACTGGAACCTAAAATAGCTATTGCACTTTCTTTTGTATGTAAAACATGCTGCATTTAAAAGCAGAAAGCAATGGGGCAATTATTTTTGCTTCACAGTGCATGTGTTGCTCAACACTTGAGCATACTCTCTCTTTCCCTTTTTTTTTTATTTTTCTTTTCCTGAATAGCAAAAGATTCTTTCACACATCAGCACAGATTTCTTCAATCTTCCATCTGACTGATAGGATCACTGATAATTTTCTGACAAAACATACTTTCCTGTTAAAGAAAACCAAAACAAACTCACATTTACAGCTAATGTCTTGAGAGTAGTGATCTCCTAAGTGTAATAATGTATGTCTAAAATAGACAGTGGAGCAATTAGAGAACTCAGGTTTGAAAGACAACTTTGGTGTGTTCTTTCTTGTCTGCTGCTTCTTGTCAAGCCTTTGTCAAATTGTACACACTTATGTACAGTGGCCTGGCTTTCCAGAAGTTTTTATCCCATGAGTACCCTTGATATCACTGCGTCCCTATAGAGGGGTTCTGCTTTACAAAAAAGTGAAATATTAAACCTTGACTAAATTAATGTCATAGACCCGGAGTGTCTGCTATAGATAATTACCTATGTGAATACTAAATTCATGAAAATTAAAATTATGACTGTCTCCCTCCTGGGCCTTCTAAAAATATGCAAATTGTTGTGAGTACATTTTTCAGACTTGAAAGCAACACAAATTCCAACAAATTGCTATATACTAGAATGGCTCATACAGACACATGCTTTTAATCCATTGTGAAAAAGAGCTTGCTTATTCTTTCAGTGAAAGCAAACACTAAACCTCTAATTTTTCCTATTGCAGAGGCATGTCGTAATTACTATGGAGTAGCTGAAACAGTGTAAATTGGCACCCTTAGTCAGTGTGAGTTACTAATTTTCTGTGACCTGAAACTAAGACTGGGCAGGTGGCTACAAAAATGTCAACACAGTAAAATATTTTATAAATATTGTCAAAATCATTATATTTCAAAGTTGTGTACTGTTATTACTGCAAGATTATGTTACTAAAACTAAAACACCCTGACCCTTGAATGAGAAATAAAAGGAAATTGCAAAAGTGATACACTGCAAGATATGGTGTTATCTAAAGTAACAATAAAACTGACAGAGCTGCTAATCTGGTGTCCTCAGCAATATACAGTTTTTCTACCAGCTAACAAAACCATGGGGAATAGTGAAGAATCTAGAGAGAGTTCCAACTCCATTTTGAAATGTAAAGAAAATGAGAAAGTATTTATTTAGAAGCCAGAGGCTGTCTGAAAAGAACCCACAGCCACAGTATTTCTTGAGGGAAAATAAGGCATGTAGTTAGAAATATTGCTATAATATAGATCGGACTGACTTTCAGAGACACGAGACAGAAAGGCAGTGCTCTTGTGAAGAGCCCAGGATTATATAATGAGCTGATGAGTTTACCTTGTTGATGATTACTATTATCTATACAATTTCCAAGAGCTTTGCACCTAGGAAGAATGTCCTTGAAATGGCTTCATCTTTTCAGGGTAAAAAACCAGACTGAATTTATCTCAGTTTTATGCAGATTTTATTTATATTTTATTTATAAATTAATGATTCACCCTTGTCTACAGAAATAAATGAGTATTTCTTCATGAAAGTTATCTGACAAGTGTCATCCTGCAATGAGCAATCTTGTTACGTATGGACCACAAAGAGGCACTGGTATATTCATGATGGGTTACCAAATTCAGTGGCTTAAAGCATCCTCATTTTTTCCTTTTTAAAATACTGAGAGGGTAAAAGTCTAGATTTGTTTATTACAGTATTGCAAACTCTTACCAAATCTAAAGACAACCTCTTACTGAATAGTTTTTGTCTTCTTATCTGCTGAATAGCAATTCTGTATATACTGACAAGGATTATTTGTCATAAAACAAAGTTTTAAACTTTACTTGGGATGGAAATTCACATTTGATACTAGAAACAAGATTTTCACATACCTTTAATATCAAAAATAGTGAAACCTTGATTTATCAATTTACTTGTGTCTTCATTTCAAGAGTTACAGTTATCTGCAAACTGAGAGGCATAACTACAGTCCTCAGAGTGAGATCAGAGACTTTACTTTTCAAAAATTTCAGGAACTGTGTTTGTACATATATTATCTAATGTTGACTCTTAATCCATAAACTTCCAGTATAAACACATGGTGTAGGTATCTTGGTGTAGTCCAAAGCATCTTGTATTTTTAAATGTTGTGACTTTACAGGCAATGAAGTCAAAAGTGAAACTACCTAGATGACAGCAGGATTAGAATTCACTTTCAAATTCAGTTGAGCTATCCCAAGTTTCCTTTCAAATTTAACTGAGAAAAGTTCCCTCATCTCTTTCCCTTATAATTGCTGGCAGAATAAATTGTTCACACAACTGAGAACTATGTATGTTGCAGAATTGTCTATAGTTAATTTATTGATTAGTAAAAGTAGAAGTGAGGGTTCCTATTTTGTGGATTAAGCTTGAGGATGTGTGAGCCAAATTTTTTTCAAGATGACACATATTTAAAATCTCACAGGCCCAAAGCTTGAAATGATCTATGGGGAGACAATGCCAAGAATGCAGAACATTCAATTAACCTGTGTTAGCCAGTGTTTTGAGAAAACAAAGCATACATTTTTAATAAATTGAATACCTTTAATTATTTTATATTCAGAAAGAAAAATTACTTCTATAGCAGAGATAATATTCACAACATTTTGCAGGCAAATTTTCTTTTTAATAAAGTAAAAAAGCATCTTTCCTCTAGTTGGATTCTTGAAGGTTTTGGTAGGATTTGTCACACCAGATGAGGACATTTATACCTTAAACATTTGGCTTCCATTTATAATCAGTTGTCACATTTGGAGTGAAATTCAATATTAGGATATCTTAAAAATATTCAAAGAATTTTTTGGTCAACATTTTCATTGTCAGTTTTTATTGAAATGGGACAAATTATTCTGCAATTATATAGCCCTGCCATAAAAAGGGATATAAAAACACAGACATGCTAGCAAAGAGTACAGCAGTTTTATCTGCTCAGGAAACAGGATTAAAGGAAAAAAAAATTGAAAGTGCTTCTCAGTAAATATTATTTTACAACTTTGTGGTAGTCTGACAACATATTTTACTTTATTCTTTAAATATATATGAAATTTTTGGCAAGGTTCAAAAATCTCTGTTTATTTTGGGTTTTTTTGTTGTTTTGTTTTGTTTTGTTTTGTTTTGCTTTGTTTTTCCTTTGAATAGAGCTATATATTATTAAATACCAGATCTGCACACAAAATTTAGATAGAAATGAAGTCTTACATATAATGCAAACTATGCTCAGAGAAGGAGAGGTTATTCAATTTATTTTTCTAATATCTTCCAAAATTTTATGTTGGAGTAATTTCAGTGCTGATTCCTCAATTTATTGGGATACTCCATAAGTGGACTCTTAATGATTCATTGCATTGCCATTGAATATTAATTAACTATGGAGAGATAAAGCATAGACGTTATTTGTGTTAATGTGTTATCAATTCTGCTGCATTTTGTCTTATTGCATCAGAATAGATTTTTTTATTAACCTCAGGAACATATATACAGTATCTTAAATGCCTTGCTTTGAGCTTTCAGCCTCTTACTCATCTCTTCTAAGTGTTTTCTTGTTCTAGCAATGCATTAAAGCTTCATGCCAGCTGCAGAGCTCTATTTCCATCTCACATTTAAAACCTGTATAGGTGTTCTAGTTTTGCTAAGCATTAACCTTAGATGAGTTCCTACTACAAATAAAGTATTTGCTTACAGTAATAGGGCTTGCCACAGAATTTCTCAATGCAGTGTAATCTTAGCATAGAAAAGCTAAGTAGTGCCAGGGAATGATCTTGGGAAAATAAATCGTGTCAGGTTTGTTGATAAATCAGTAGTGTTTGGAATGTTTTTGTCTATTTCTGGTTGCTAATCCACCCATTTGTGGCTTTTGCATGGCTGCTGGAATGGTACTATTTTGAAGTGGTTTCAATTCATCCTCTCCACTTTAAATGGGAACTGAGTTTAGTAGCATGATTTCTGCTGTGCTGTTTTTCTGCAGTGTTAGGACAAGACTGAGCACTTTGATGAAGTAGCATAGACATGCACTGTGCATCTATGCAAGAAGGAAGTTAAAGCCATCTATTACCCTTTACCTGCTCCCTGTGTCCATACTACTAGATCATATTTTTCATCAAGTATTTTAGGAAGCAGTCTGCGTTCAGGTTGCTTATTAATAAAAGAAAGATATGATGTCACACCTTTTGGAACAAGGCACTACTCTCCTCGACAATGTGCATGCAACTGGTTTTGAACCAATACTATGTTGAAGAAAGGTAAGTAATTATTTCATTTAACTACTATTGATGGAATCCTACTGACAACTCAAAATTTACAATACCAAGATATGCATCTAGAGCTTTCACCCAAGAGGGGGATGCAAAATACATTAGTATGTGGGTAGGTTCACCACAAAATTATTGAAAAGATAACTTTATAATAGCAAATTCAGAACCATTGCACTGAAGAACTGCCTTTGGCAACCAAATAAAATACAATGGAATTAAATGTAGGGAGATTTAAAATACCATGCCTCTGCAAGATCTTTACATATAACTCTAGGTTTCTTTACTTGACTCAAATTTTGTTCCTGGTCTTCTGATCATGTCACAGCTGTTGAAAATGTAAGAGGGTCTAGTTTTCTGTTTTTTTTAATCACATGTCTTTTTATCCAGCAGATTACTCATTTTGATACTTTTTCTTTTTTTTTTGACATAGCATGCTGTGTTTGAAGCAAGGTTTTTATGAAACCCAACTGTGTCAATATATATGTAAGCTCTTCATATAATTTATCTCTAATTTATCTCTGTCTCTTTCATAATGTATCTCTATTACTCTCACATAGGGATACATTTCTATTGAATTAAAGTTTGTTCGACAGCCTTTTTGTTATATTTCCTTCTGCTCTCAGCTGTGCTTTCAAATTTCTACCCAATAATTTTCTATTGAACTTTCCTATTATATCATGTTTTCAGTGCTCAAATATTACCATCTATATGCATGTTTATTTTATTTGAAGTTTAGCCTCATGAGTTTTTGTTATCTCAGACAAAGCTATGAAAACACAATATAATGAATCTCTCTTCAGTTTGTCTTGGAAAAAGATTTTTTTCCTACTAGAAAATCCTTGCTCTTGTAACATCCAAGGCTTTAATCTTCATGACAAAACCAGTGCAAATTTTTACTTTGCTAGACTGGAAGGAAAAAAATTAAATCCTTAAAGGCAATGGACTGGGGGTTTTGTTTGGTTTTTGCTAGACACAATATATTTTCTGAGTGTTATTTATCTGAGGCTTATATAACTTATTTTTCCTTCCTTGTAGGTTCTCATCCAAGTACATAAACATAGTAACACAGATAATAATGCTTTTCCATAATAATGAATCCATAAACTCCTTCTGAGTCACACACAGAACTGAGGAAAATGAGGTGCATTATATATAATCTCCTATGGCAACAACTTGATGTGATGAGAGAGTACATGCATGAATATTGCCAATATTGATCTATCATTTTCAAGTAGTTTGTTAAGAAAATATGCACATTACAACACTGATTAATTCTATTTTTATGATAGACACAGAAGGTGAATTTGCAGGCACATTACAATAGGACAAAAAGTTTTCATGCATTTGTGGCAAGCAAAGGGTGGTTGCAGATAGCAGCTACTCATACACTGAAAGTGAGATAATTGGCCCTAACTGTGCTGAATTACTGGGAATAAGTACCTGGGCAATTCTGCCAGCTGGGTGGAAAAAGCAGTCCTTTGGAAACACTTGTGTAGAACTGAAAGTTGTGTAAAGTATGTAAGGCTGCTTTTATCTTTAAAGTGGATTGTTTAATAGAGATCAGAGAATAGGAATAAATTCTTAGAATATATTGATTTTTAGTTATAATTTTTCAGGTAGTTTTTCCATGGTGAATATTCTTTATGTCTCTACCCAGCAATATGGAAGAATAGTCCTCCTTTTTCTATATTGTAGAAAATTACTTTTATGTTGCTCTTTGTACTGTTAACTTGAAGGACTTTGTATTTCTTCATAAATCTCTGTTACCTGAATTTTTGCCATCTGTAGCTGAAATCCTCAAGTACAGTTGGAAAAAACTGCTTCTGATTACTGTGAAAGTTGTAGTGCTGCCTAGTACCAAAGGACGTTTACACCTTTTATACAAAAAAATGTTGAGAATATTGACCTATATTATATGTCACTCTAATTTAACTCGTATATTGATTTGTGTCATATATTCATTTGTATAATGTTAGTTATGTTCCAGAGAAATGTTGCTTAGTTGATCTGATCTACTCACTGGGGAAAGACAGTGACTATCACATATATCCAAAGTACTGCATGTCAAAAACCAATAATGTTCTGTTTTATCAGAACTTTATGTAATTTCATATATATTATATTCATTAATTTGATGTTGACTGTCATGGGTTTCAGCAAGAACAGAATCAGCAGTCAGCACTGAAACCTAGCAACATATTTAGTTGGAGGCCTGTCGCTGGATGTGTCTGCCAAGGTTCAGTTCTGAGCCCAGTATTACAGTAATTTCCCGATTACAAGCCGCACCTTTTTCATTGAAGAATCCAGCCTACCCCAGTAGTGCAGCTAATCATCAGGTGCGGCTTATTTATGGACAAATCCCAGTGAAATGCCAACCTGGAAGTTAGAGGCGGCCAGGGAGGGCGCCTGGGGCTGCCTTTAAAGGCTTGGCTGGTCTATGAAAACTGTTTGCAACTTGAGCGCCTGACACCAAACCCCACACTGGCTCGATTCTGTTACTAATTTGTTACTTTGTTGCACATGGATCCTCGCTTAAAAAAAAAAAAAGTACGGCTTATATTCAGGTGAGGCTTATATATGGACAAATCCTGTGGTCTACTCGGCTAACCCGACGTGCGGCTTATAATCAGGTGCAGCTTATAACTGTGAAACTACTGTATTTAAATTATTCATCAGAGACTTGGATGAAGGGGCAGAGCAGAGGCCTCCTCAGCAAGTTTGCTGGTGACATGAAACTGGTAGGAGGGGGTGATACCCCAGAGGGCTGTGTAGCTCTTCAGAGGGACCAGGACAGGCTGGAGAGATGGGCAGAGAGGAATGGTCTGAAATTCAACAAAGGCAAATGCAGGGTCCTGCACCTGGGGTAGAATAACACTAGGCACTTGTGTCCTTAATGGTGTCCTGGGATACAATAAGAATAGCATTGTCAAACAGGTTGAGGGAGGAGATCTTACCTCTCCATCAAGCCCTGGCATAGCCACATTTGGAGTGCAGTGTCCAGTCCTGGGCTCCTCAGTACAAGAGGGAGATCCTAGAGGCGGCCCAGTGGAAGGCAACAAAGGTGACTAAGGGATTGGAGCATCTAGCTTATATGGAAAAGCTGAGGGAGTAAGGTCTGTTCAGCCTTGAGGAGACATTGCTGAGAGGGGACCTCATCAATGTCTCTAAGTGTCTGAAGGTAAGATACCAAGAGGACAGGCCAAAGCTCTTTTTGGTTGTGCCAATTAATAAGCTGTAGAAAGGCTGTTGGCAAAAGCACTGCAGACTCTGCCATCTGCTGTCACCCTCCATCCTTGATTATTTCTCTGAGCTGCAGCTACAGGACATGGTGCTGAAGAAAAGTGGTGAAACGTGGAATCAACATGGTGCTCAGGGACAGGGGCTAGTAGGGGAGGCTGCTGCAGGCAACAGATGCGAGGGAGGGGAGCCCTAACCCAGCTGAGCCAAAAAGAGCACAGTCAAGAGGCAGCAAAATAACAGCAGCGTGCAGGACTGACTCCCAGCACTCTGGAGCAGTCCAAAGTGTTGCTGGAGGCACCAGCACAGAACTGAGCCCAGCAGAGCAACATCACAGTGTGTCTCAGATGACCTTGCTTTTGGGAATGTGTCCATCATTATTTTTCTCTGCTTTAGCTGCAGGAGTCCCTCCCCAACATCTTGTCTTTGTGCCAGCAGACAAGCAGAACGGTCAGGGTGTTAAACACTTTTTTGTGTGTAAAGCACCTTCTCTTTTTGTATACTTTTTATATTAATATCTGTGTTGTTACTGTGCATATCTCATTCCATTGATGTTTGCTTTCAGTAAATTGTTATCTTAATCCATCATCTCTGCCTTTGTCCCTCTCCTACCAGCAGGAGTGGTGGAAGGGGAGTGGCTTTTTTCAAGTATAATTTCCATCCGGTGTTAAACCACCATGGTATAACTTGTAAACATTTTTTCCACAAACAGATTAAGTTGGAAACTGGGAAGTTAGTGTGAAGGCAACTGGTGCTGCTCTAATCAAGTGCTTTAAATGCTCTTCGCTTATGTAGGTTTCCGAAGACCCAAGAATGTCAGAGATTTCTTGTGGCCTGACTAATAACTGGAAGAAAAAAAGGAACGCTGTTTTCAAAGCTGGTGTTCCTCATGTTTCCATGGTAACTAGAGCATTCACTGACATTAAGGTTTCTATTTTGTTATCTTTTAAAATTCATTTTTATTGTTGGTTTATTTCCCATGTTTTGACTTAGAAGTGATAAGTTATAACATTCTGTTAGGTGCCTCAAGGGACCACATAGTAAAGAAGATTTATTTAATTTCACAGGAGTAGCTTGGTCATGCAACAAAGATCAGGGTGAAAAAGAGGTATGATTTATTAAAAAAACCACGACTCTGGAATAATTACAGTATAGTTAGACCACTCATACTGGGATTCTTATGTTTGCAGTGTCTCAGGGTTGAAGCATTTGATCAAAAGGCCAAACACATTATGACACTATTACTAGTAACTGGGTCATGGGAAAAGAAAAGCTCCCAATCTTCATATGTGCAAAGAATCTGCCATTGTTACCTTCTGTTGTTAGTACAAACACAAAACTGTCACTGTCTATGAATGCAGTACTCTTTTTTAATCTGTTTCTTAGTGTGTTTTAAGACATCTAACATTTAACCTTGAAAATTTCTATTACCAGAGTGCCTTTTTTATCCTCTTTTTTACCAACTGCTGGAATTTGAGAATAATGCTGATGAACTTTAATATTCCTGCTTTTTTTGAACATACATTCACATTGATCACATAAGGAGAATTGTATTACAGAAGGCTGATATGACTTTTAGGACTAATTCAGAGATGATGGCAGTAAATCTCCATAGAGACAGTGGCTTCTTTTGTCCCAAAATTACTTCACCAGTTCCTATAAAGCATAACACCCATCTCTGATATTTCCTGGTCTTCTTTCTTCTGAACAATACCTTTTATGAATGCTTTACTCAGCTGAGTTCCCTCTCATTCTGCAGGGATGCAAAATGTTAATAGGTGTTCTGATATCCTATGACACTGGGCATTACTGTTAGATATTGCAATGCTGAATTTTAATTAACTTCTGAATCTAGATTAGAGCTTTTTTATATAATCACTATTGGTCTATTCAGTGATTTAAAAAAAAGAAAAAGATTCAGTAATATGCAGAGAATGTTTAATAGAAAAGTAAAAATTCCCTTGGTAAACAGTGGATTCAGTGATAACCGAGCTTACTTTAGGGTTTTTTGTGGTATTAGGTTTTTTCCTATGACACTTAAAAACAACTTCATATCTCTTCTACTATGTCTTCCAGTATAACTGCGTTCCAAGGAGGCCAGATATGGGCATTCCTGACATGTGGGCTGTGCAGCCAATCAAGTCAGTCATGTTTTTCTTCTACACAGAATATGTTGTGATAGCTGCTGTTCTTATTTATGCATAATGAACCAGTGCTCGTCATGTTCATCTGCTTTCTTCTTGTTTTTTAAATTGCTATGACAGTGTTCACACTAAGAAACCTGAAACCTGAATATGCATGAACTCACAATGTCAGGGTAGAAATCACTGTTAATATTATCATCATCATCATTATTAGCAAGCATTATTATTACTCCTAATATTGTTATTATTTTCTATTCTGGCCAACTGTTGGTATCAGATCATGTGTGTTATGATATTGTGATTTCTGAGGAGTCCTTCAGTTTAGAAACCGGCAACTTGCCTGAAAGTTGGGTTGACAGCTTTTTGTATTTATCCTATAAGCTCCAACTTCAGTAAACTGGCTAGAGTCACAGAATGCACTCTCTCTCTCTAAATGTGCATATGTATTATGTTGAATATATGAAACTAAACTTACTTCTGTAATTGAGACACCTAACAGTCAATGATAAACGCAAATTATTAAAAATATTGGTTGAGAATAAGGAAACTTAAAATTTCTGCTGATATGATATTGTGAAGAGACAGGGACTTTACAATTGTACATGTGATTATTTTCCAATTTCTCTGTCCAAACTCTTGTGGAGTATTTATCATTAACATAACAGAAAGTCAGAGAGATTGCCATCTTTTCCGTATCAGTTGCTGGCTTCTTCTAGAACTAATAATTAGTTTGACTTGTATCAGACTGTACAATGTTTCCTAGTTTGAAAATCTTATGGTCATTATGAATATTAAGCAGTACATCACTTCAAACTTTTCCTTTGAGGGAAATTGATAATAATATAATTTGAGTGACTTTCTTGATGCAGTTTAATCGTGCATTATCTGTTAGCTTTTGAAGTTTAAATGAATCAGTCACATTTAAGCTTTTTTAATGGTTTTATTCTTTTAAAATCAGGTGTTTCTAAAAATATATTCTTTTAGTTTGCTCCTTGACACTTTTAAAACCCGTTTTTAAGTTTTAGCATTAACTGCAGAGTGAGGAGGATTGCTAATTTTCTGATAGCACTATAAGTCATAGAAGGGAGCCCTTTTTGATATATAATTATCACCTCTCAAATGTACTGCTTAAAAAAACCCATATAACTGCAAAGAATGAGGAGAAAGAGTAGAAGAAAGGGTAATATAGGAGGTGAGCATCATAATGATATAGTAAATTATGAAAAGAGTAAGAGATAGCTAAACTAAACACATGAATGAATATTCAGGTGCTCTGTTTTAACCAAATAAATGAGAGTAATAAGTGAAAAATATTGGGCAACATCACTGAGCTCTTATATTAAATATAAAAAAAAAAAACCCTGTGATAGATGGCCAAAATGACTTCAATTACAAAAGATGTAAAGATGGTTTTACTTATTGTTGCAGAAAATGCTATTCCCCACTGCGAATCAGTGGGTCAGCTAACAAGAGAATGGTTAAGATACACTGCATGCAGTCTGCTTTTCGTTGCAAGAGATCATACATAATCGAGTAGGTTTTTATAGGAATTCTTTGTCAGTTGAGTACTGTTGTTGTTCGGCATAGATGGAGCAGAATTAAAACTTCAGTAGCTTGTATAGTCTATTGAGGAAGATTCCCTTCATCTAATGTTTTCTCTGGACTTCCTATTCAAGTCTGAAATAAAGCGAGCTCAGAAATTTTTCATGTAGAGAAGTTATTTTTCAGTGTGTTATTGAACTGATTATTTTATTTCTTTTCTGTTTCTTACTTTCATTCTTTTCCCTTACTTCTCTGACAATTTTTATTACTCTCAATTTTGTAAAGCCTGGTTCTTATCAGAAATCTGTGGTAGGTAACACCTAAATGTTGGGCATTGAAAATGCTCTAAATTTGTCTTTGTTCTAATTAGTACTTTTTAAAAAAGAAAATGAACTTTGGGCTTTTTCTTTACTTTTCCTCCTTTTCTTAAATTTCAGGAAGACAAAACACTGCATCAGTAAGCCTGTCAACATGTTGTTTAAGAAGCCCTTTGACCGCTTTGACTGCTTGTTACGTACAGTGTTGTACGGTGTTGACATCTATCAACAGCTATAAAAAGCTGTGATTGTTGATGACATGTTCATCACAAAGCTGAAATGGACTGTATTTTATTGTGCATGTGCAATAACAACTTTCATCATCTACTCCATCTTTATACACTTGTTTAATTGCAGGTAGATGGAAATAAAACTCAACAGGTTTATTTTCATCTCCCTCCAAAAAGACCATTTTAATACACAATATATATCTGTATCTATGCTTTCCTAATTAAAACATAACTTTGGCACAAAATATTTTAGATTTATATAAATAAATATATTCACAAATAATTATTATATAAAATAATTACATATACAATATGTCCATTTAATATGGTCAGAATAATCTCTAGTGTCAACTGTTTTCAGTTGATTATATCTTCATGTGGTTTGCAGCTATCAAATTTCTTCATGATGTCAAAACTACTCAGATTTAGCATTTACTAATTATTGCACTATCCCAAAGAAAAATCGAGGGTAGGGATCCTTGTTTGTTTTTAAGAGAAGAATGTAATTTTGGCTCATATGGACAAGTTTTGTTTAGAAGATAATGAATTCTGGTCTGTGTAGCAATAATGTGGTAACTGCACAGCTGAGAGCAAAGCAGATTGCTCTATCTCTGACCCGTTTGAATATTCAACATTCTGGTGTATCATTGTTGTCAAATCCCATTGAAGTCAATGATGCAAGTCCCTTTTTCAAGTCCAGGGAATTTTGCAACATATAAATAATAGGCAATAGAACAACTGCCCAAGCTGCTCCCTGAGCAACATACTGGTCCTGCAATGAACAAAAGTTGCATTATTTTTGCACAGCAAATACTACATCTAATCACACAATTTAACATGATGCAGAAATTTTCATTACAGGAGTTTATCAGAATATTGCTGAAACTTGTTCACTGGCCTTCTTTTTGAAAAATGCTTGAGAATAGTTGACCTGAGATGTATATCAAAAAGATAAATATTGGTAATTTTCAATCATTAACACATGGAAAATAAATACAGAACTAAAATGAGTTTTATAATGGAAAATATCAAGTAAGCTTTTTAACAGAAAAACCTGTTGCTTAAGGCTGTGATGGGTGCAACTGATCTTGCCATGAAGAGCACAGTTACCTGAATAATTGATGTTTATCCTTTACTTTCCCAGCCTAGTACAATTCTATTTATAGTTGTCTTCAGTGATTTTATTTTTATCTTAAAAGCATTAACTTCTCTTATCTTCCATTTAGTCTATCCAGGCTACCAACTGTGCAGAGCATATTGTTCATGCCACCTGCAAATTATATCACTAAAACTCATGGGATCATCATTTGATTTTATAACCCTTCACTGAAGTTTAATTGCTTTATTTGAATATATAAAGCCTTAGCTGAAATTCAAAGCATTAAGAGTCCTGCATTTTTCCAAGAATGCTTATTTCCTCTGTATCAGTTAAGATACATTATAATGTTTTTACTATCAGAGAGATTAGTCTATCTGCCTGGATCACACAAATTGCACAATCAAAGCAGGTGTGTTTGGATCCATAGTACATTTCTTATGGCAAGCAGTGAAAAATAAATTAAAAAAAAAATTCACCTGTGGTGTCTGGACACCAACTAGACAAAAAAAAATCTTTGGGAAAAAAAGATCAATATTCCATCAAATTAATCTTTTTTTTTTTTTTTTCATGATCTTTTGGAAAACCACTGGGTATATGGTTTTTAAGTCATTGACTTTGAGGGAGAAAGGGAAAGTTAGAGAAGGTGTCTCTTTCTTCAGTTTCTATACTTTTTGTGAATTAGACTTGTCTAACTAGTGAGATAATATACAAAATCAGTGTGTTTAGATTCTTATTATGAAGTTACAAAATAGCAATAGTTTAATTTAAGCCTTCAGATTCCAATGTGATGACATGTGAGTGGCTGTGCCCTTCATACAGATTTTGAATCTATAAATATTTATAGTCTCCTTTTCTTCTTTAACCTCTTGATATTATTCAGGCACATTTAAGAAAGGATAGGAATTGCCCTTTTCCCCCATCCCTGTTTTTCCCTTCTAAGGGACAAGAGCCTTGTATTTCCCTGTCTTGTTTTTCACCTAATCCCTATACTAACTTGTACTTCTGTATTAAATTGGACCTGCTGAAATGCTCAGTTGAAGAAATTACTTTGCTTCTGTGCTCTGCATCATGGGAAATAACTGGCCCCTCCAGTCTCCCCAAATCAGTACTGAGTCTGTGGGAATGTTGCTAAAGAAACTCTACCTTTCCACTTTCCTGAGCTTTGCCTTTGAAGCTGGTAAAGTCATGATTCCTTGGTAACCTGTATGATGTGACAAGTTTCTACTCTGCAGAAGCTAGAGCAGGCAGTGGGGTCATGCAGGGCGAGTGCATAAAGGCACAGAAAATTAACATTAGTATTAGTAGTATTAACATTGTCCTTGTGACAACATAAGGAATAAATTTCTGTTTTATATAATAAAATAAAAAAGTCCTTATAGATTTATAGCCACATCGAATGAAATAATTGAAAGCTGACGTCACATACATATTAGATTTGCAGTTGTCCCTCTTTGCAATCTCCTAGCCTGTTAGATGTGGAAGTACTTAGACAGAAATTGTGAGATGGAGTAGACTCATATTCCTTGTTTTAGCCAAGATGAGATAACATTCTTAATGGTAACAGCAAAGCCACAATTTTTGTTTATAATAAGTTTCTTTTATGTGAGAGGACATATTAACAAAAATAAATTTTCAAAAGCAATCTCAGACTTATGAGACACAGGCTCATAGAAGTGGAAGTCACAGCTATGTTAAGAACATGTAATTCTTGTCTTATCTATTCTGTGCTAAGTTGACAGTTTCAATAAAGTATTAGAGCTCCTGAGAGACCAAGTATTCAATCTTGAGGTAATTTCACAAAATTATGTTTTAAAATACATATTGTTATGTTGGAACAACAAGAAAAACATTAAATGCATTTGAGGATGTGTTTTGTAAGAATACCCATTTTCAGGCTGGAAATATTGCCTTTTGAATTCAATTTCTTTTGGTCTGTTGCTTTTGGATTGTTGTTTTGTACTCTCTTGAGAAATACTAGGGTATTGACAGTTTTCCTCAGAAATCATCCTATTTACAGTTCTTGTTGAAACTGTTACGTCTGTAAAATACATCAACTTCAATAAAATTTCAATTTCCATCCCATCCTAAGTAGCTTAACAGCTTTAGTGACTGTGTGGCAGCAGAAAACCTGTTTCTTCAAAACTCCTTTCCTTGCCTCATAGAACATTTGTGCTACTCTTTAATATAAGAAAATGCAGCAGCAAAAAAAGAGCCTTCCCAAGGTTTCACATAAAATATTTTAGCCTCAAAAATTTTTAAAGTGAGAGAAATTTTGGAACAGATGAAATTTCATTTGTTTATTTGTTTGGTTTGGGGTTTTTTTGATAGTATTATAGAATGTCCCAGATTGGAAGGAACCTGAGAAGATGATCTGGTTCAACTTTCTGTGGGAACAGGAACCTAGATGAGATTATCTAGTACCATGCCCATTTACATCTTGAAAAGCTCCAGTGATGGGTTCCACACTATATCCTCAGAGAAGTCGCTCCAGTGAGTGATTGTTGCCAGCTTTCCCAGTGCCACTTTTACCCATTGTGCCTTGTCTTCCCTGTGTGGCTCCTTGCAAACAGAGAATCTGACTGTACGTTTCTTGGATTGTGGGGACCAAAGCTAGCCACTGCCCCCCGATGCAGCCTTATTGGCACTGAGAGTTGGATGATCACATTTCTAGCTGTGCTAGTAACAGCCCTGCAGGTGTAGACCAGGAATTGTCTTTTTAGCTGCAGCAGTGCATGGCTAACCCATGTTCAACTTGTCTACCAGGACTCCTATTTTCCTTTCAGCAAGTCTGCTTCACAGCCACAATTTGATCTTTGGTTATGCTGCCTCAGGTGCAGAACTTTACTCGTCATTGTTATACTTCATACTGTTCTTTCAGCCATCTAAAGCTAAGATGGCTTTCCCTTCTAGCCATCCTCTAAGTGAGGTGTTCACCTCAACACCCAGCTTTATGATGCCAGCAGATGTGGTGAGGATAGTTTCAATTCTCGAGGCAGACCTTTTTTGTCAGACTGCCAATCTGAGTAAAAAACGTTAAACACCACCCTCTAGAGTGCAGCCTGTAATCCAATTTCCTACCTATAGAACCTGTAACTTGATAGTTTATTTGGTTTTCAATTAAATTAGTTTGTAAATTATCCTTCTAAGAGTGTGTCATAGAGAATCCCTGTCTGAGAGGTGTCTATGAGGAAAACAAAAGTAAATTACTATTTCATTTACCTGTGAGAATGATCCTGGAAGGTTTGTACAACACTAGTACTTAACCCATAACTGTTACTGAAAACTAACAAATGAATGGAAAAAAAAGGCACACTCAAAAATATTAATATGAAAAATTAGCAAAGCTAAATGTGGGTTTTCATGTTTAATTATTAAACACATTTTCACTGTGCCAAAACTACTCATTTAACTTTGTGCAAATTATATTCAAAGTGAACAACTAATTTAGCATTAAATAGGTTCCAGAGTTTGATCATATCATATGTGTGTAGCATGTAGTCTGTTAAGTACCATAAGTAGTATTTATATGGGATGAAGTCCTTGAAAAACCTGCTAAGAAAAACCTTAATGTTCAGGACTGTGCAAGCAAAAGTTTTGCAGTCATGGGAAAGCCCTCTCACTTATAGCTATTTGAAAACTAATTATAGTACTACAAGTAAAATTAAATTGATAGAAGAACAAATAGACAAAAAAATATAACTAATATTTTGACTTTCATTGAAAATAAAATAAGAAGAAAAAAACCCATACACTTTACAAAAAATAAACTAAGACAAAACACACAACCCACAAAGACTATTAAGAAACAAAATGCATTTTGTGATCGGTTTATTTGTTTTAGTTCTCCTTTCCAGAGAAGATTATTTCATTCTGACCAGCTTTGATATGTCTGAAAACTTATTTTCACCGTAGTGTTTAGAGATTTTGAAATTCTCAAGTTTTCATATTTATATATTAATCAATTGTATATAAAGTTTTCAGCTTTTATCATGATTGCACCTCACCACACTAAGATCAAAATTTTGCTCAATTTGTTGCTGTTTATACGTATAAAGTTAATAGAGTTACCATGGTTTAACCCCAGCTGACAACTAAGCCCCATGTAGCTGTTTGCTCACTGCATGGAAGTGGGTTGGGGGTAGAACAGAAGGATAGAAATGAGAAAAGTCTCGTGTTCTGATAAAGTTTAAAAAAAAGCAGAAGTGGCACACATAAGCAAAGCCAAACAAAGGACTTACAATAATTTCATGATTATAAGCTGCACCTTTTTCATTGAAGAATACAGCCTACCCCAGTAGTGCAGTTTATATTTAGGTGCAGCTTATCTATGGACAAATCCCAGAGAAATGCCAACCCGGAAGTGAGAGCCAGCCAGGGAGGGCACCTGGGGCTGCCTTTAAAGGCTTGACTGGTCTATGAAAACTGTTTGCAACTTGAGTACCAGATACCAAACCCTGCTGGCAGCAATTCTGTTACTAATTTGTTACTTTGTTACACATGGATCCTCGCTTTAAAAAAAAAAAAAAAAAGTGTGGCTTATATTCAGGGGCGGCTTATATATGGACAAATCCTGTGGTCTACCCGGCTACCTGGACATGCGCCTTATAATCAGGTGCAGCTTGTAATTGTGAAATTACTGTAATTCCCTGTTTCCCATGGGCTGGCAGGTGCTCAGCCGTCCCCAGAAAAGCAGGGCTCCATCACACATAACAGTGGCTTGGGAAAGCAAATGTCATCACATAAAACACACCCTGCTTTCTTCCTCTTCCTCCCACCTTTATTCTGAACATGATGCTCTATGGTATGGAGCGGCCATTGGGTCCGCTGGGGTCTGCTGTCCCAGCTGTGTCACTGCCCGACTCTTTGTGCCCCCCAGCTCCCTTACAGGAGGTGATGCCATGGAAAAGGCATCAGTGAAGTAGGGTGAAAGAGTAGAAAGGACCTTGACACTGTGTAAGGGTTACTTGGCAATAATTGAAATATCCCTGTGTTGTCAACAATGAACAAATCCATAAAATATCACATATCATCTACTGTGAAGAAAAATACCTTTATCCCAGCCAAAATCAAAACAGAATATTAAGTCAGAATAATAAGCACCTGGTTCTTTAGGATCTGCTGAGTCAAAAGTCTTGTGTGATGACACAGTTATGTATTTGAACACTTTTGAATTATTGTTTATATCCAAGTGTGCATAATAGAAGTTAAAATAAGAGCAAAAATCAAACAAAAGAAACTCTTTTGTTATTAATTTCAAGTATATAATTTGGGTTAAAATCTTTTGGCACTTTTTTTTTTTTAATTCCTTTCAAGAAAAGTTAAAAAAACACTTAAAAATTCTTGCCAAATAAGCCAACAATACCAAAACCCTTTCCAAACTTATGTGGATCCCCTCTGTTTCCATTTTCCAGTCTAAGTAATCTCTTTCCTGCCAATCTCTAAGAAAACTTCACCAGCAGAGCATCAAAACAAAGATACCCCAATATTTCCCACCAGGTCTTGTCTGTCTTCAAATGCAGTTTATCACTGATGCCCAGGGAGACATGAAGAAAGAAAATCTAACTGTTCACTGTAGAAAACAGACTGGCCCACTCCTAGTAGCTAGATGAAGCATTAGATTTAATTATAATCATTATTATTACCTTAATGTAAAGCTGCAAGTACTATGAGCACGTTAAAGCAAGTGCCATACTTTGTGCTCTCTCCAACAGAGACAGCAGTGGAAATATCCTCTCAATCCAGGAGTCACCACAGCCAAACCACCTTCACAAACATGCTGCAGAATTTATTTCAGAAATTGAATCAAAATGCATTAAAAAAATCTTAAATGTTCAATCCATCACCTGTTTTTTTTTGGACACTATTTCAAAACTGGAGAGAAAACTTTCTCAGGGGATTACTAATTCTATATTTTAAGGCATGACAAGTAATACCAGCATGATGACACCTCTCATCACTTACATAATTTTCCCTATTAATACATTACAGACATGGAAAATTATTGCTATGCTTTTATTTTCAGCTGAGTTTTTGTGCCTAAGCTTGCAAGCTGCTTTTTTGTTTTGTTATTAAAACTCTGGCTAATGGAGATATTGTCTCAGTAACCTCTACAACTTTTTATAAACATGTTGGACAGTTTTTCTCACTTCAGAATCCTTAAGATCCCTGTGGCAACAGCAGCAATTGCTTACAAGAGAAAATAATGTTAGAGTAGAATCTAATGTGTTTTTATCTGTCTTCAGTGCAATATAGCAGCTGGAAACAAGGAGGAAATCTGCCATCCTGAAACCAGTCAGCTCTCCCTGGGACAACATCAAGAGATCCATGGCTCACTGGCACTCCACAGACTCCAGTTTGCCTTAGGAAATAAATGACTGGTCTCATTATCCTGGTAAATGTCTCAGGGCAATGAAGAGTCAAAGAATCATTCTTTTCAAGCCATGCATTTTGGGGAAACTAACTGGAGCACCTTAGAGTCCTGAGAAAATCCTTTCCTTGAGAGACTACCTCATTACCTTTGTGACTGTACTGTCACTGCATTATAGAGAGGAGCCTGAGCTGGAGAATTGATGAGTAGAGAGGAGTCGGGACCCTGCCCTTGTGAAACACATGCCTTTATTAGGAATAAAATGGCCTTTATGTAGTGAATGTTTGGCTTATTATAAAATTATACTTGCAAAAGTACTGAAAAAACACACATGTAAAGTGGGCTAGATTTGATAGGATGTAAAATTATTTGAAGAAAAAAGTTATCTGTGCCTGTGTGTAGGAGGTTTGTCATTTTTCTTCCTGGGAGAAAAGTGTGTGGAATAGCAGCACTGCTACAATTTTAATTTTACTAAAAATATGCTATCTATATCTATAAATGAAATCTTTCACATTTAAAGTCTGAGTTTGGCAAGTTATACAGGAAAAAAAATGAAAAAGCTTAAGAAATTTATTTCTGAACTTTCATCAAAAGTTCTCCACCATGGAGGATGGAGGCTTTGGCTTATATAGGAATAGCTGTCCACATTCAGAATTAGAGACATCAATTCCTTTTAGACACATTTTGAGACCTTGATTGCTGGACAGTTTTCATCACTTTCTTGCTAAGCCAGAGTAAGACCGTTGTGGAACTTACAAGCTCATAGTCACTCCTGTATTTAAATAAATAAACAAACACATTCCAATCCAGATGTGAAACTAGAATTTCTTATGCAAGCCAACGATCTATTTCTTTATCTCTTTTCTGAAACAAAGTCTCATGATTACTTTCCAAATCTTCAAGTCTCAGAAATAGATCTAACCCTATTGATATAAAATATTATGTTAATAATGATGAACATGTAAGTAACCTGGTCATTATCTGTAAATATGCTAAGAGATCCCTTGCCTCATGTTGCTCATCCAGTTTTAGTGTTGTATTTTTGGTGCATTGTGTGCTGCTTATTCCTGATATGGGAATTTACACTTAAGAATCCTTTGGGTTTGGTTTTATTCTTTTGTTCTGATTGAATTGGGTTGGGGGTTTTTTTTGTTTGTTTGTTTGTTTTTGGGGTTTTTTTTTTGTTGGTTTCTGTTGGTTTGTTTTATTTTTGTTGGTTTTTGTTGTTTTGGGTTGGTTTTATTGGTTGGATGTTTTTGTTTTTGTTGTTGTTTTAGATTTTCTTTCACATTATTTTTCTTGTATTTGTTCTTAGCTAAATGTTCAAGCATTTAGAAAAAAAGTTCACCCCTTTGTAATACTGTTGCTCACCTCCCACATACCACTAACCCTGCTAAGCTGCCTTGGGTAAATTGGCAACTAAAATTTCAGGCAAAATCTTTCTGACTATAATCCCTGCTGTCACTGTGAAATAAGTTCCTAGTACTGATCTCTCGAGGGCGTTTTTCATCCCATACTGGAGAGCACTTGCCAATGCTGTTGTTGAAGTAAACTATAAACCACTTCAGTCTAAGTGTTTGATTCACAAACCTAAATAATTTCTGAAATTCCAGACATGTCCCCGGACTACTAAATTATGGAACAAGCAAAGAGTTTCTGCTCTCCAGTCCATTGTTAAAATCAGATGGTACAAATGAGGATTGAAACACTTATGTCCAAACTCTGGATAAATAAACTCTGTTTTAGTAATTCCTGAACTGAAATGTCAACAAGAAATCATAGACTAAAAGAAAAACTGACCCTAAAGGCAATGAATTGTTTATTGAAAGCTTAGATATTAAATTGTCTGAAGTATCTGAGCTTGATTAAGGGTGTTCTTCATGATTTTATTTTTATCTTTGTGGGAATTTATTAAGTTCTTCAAAATTTTTAGGACCCTAATTTGCGGATTAGAATCTAAAATACTAATTTCACAGTAGTACCTACTGAGATAATCTCTGAAGCAATTTCAGCTGTCCTTTGTCTGACTCAGATGTCCCTCCAACTCAAGAGAATGCTGCTGTCATTTCCCTATACAGGAGCAAATCTAGTTTTATGGCTGTTGGAACACCTGGGTATCACAGACATTATTTGCCTCATTTTGGGAGGTGGATCTTTCATTTCTAGGCAGTACATTTCTAAGCACCATAATGTTTTATCTCTTTGTTTTCATTTCAAGGAATTTAGAGCTAAATTCACTATATATATAGAGAGAGAAATGTATGCTCGGTAAGGTCTCTAAAGTCCAAGACTATACAGAAAATAAATATCCTCATTTTGGACTGCAAAAGTATCTCTCAGTAGGAGGAAGGAGAATTAAATGGCTGTGGTTTTCAATTATACCCACTCTTCTACCTGAGAGATCTTGCTCAGTTTGAAACATACAACAATTCCAACTCAGTAACAACCATGAGTGTAAGGACAAGAAAAAAACTGAGACATTTCAGAGCTCATTCTCTATCTCTTCGTTTTAGGAAATCTTTTTTTTTTACTTCATCTCTCTAGGAATAATAAATCCATCCTGCTCTTAAAATATCTTATGGAGTTTCTATCCTTTAGTTGATTAATAAACTTTGAGATAAATCTTTTTTAATTCTGAAATACTTTGTGTGAAGAAGAGGGAATTTAAAAGAGCAGAAAAATAACTTTCTGGGAACAAGACTTAAGAAGAAACTGTTAATGGGTTCTTGTGTCCATAATTTCTTTATTCTAATCAAGATAAGTTCAGAGTCTGCCTCAGGCTACCTTGCTCAAAGAGCAAAGACCCAAACAGACATTGTATTTTCCAATGACAGGATTGCGACTACATTGATTGCCAAAGTTATCTGAAGTTTAAGAATAATATAAAGCATTTGAATTATTTATGAAACTTGGATAGTTATCTCAGATTTTGAACATCAAGGGTTATTAAAAATCAGAAAATGTTAGGCTGCATTTTTAATTTGTTTAAAAATATTTGAATAGAGTTCCCTCGTAACAAAAAAAATCACTTTTAAAACTCACAGTAGCTTTTCTGCCTGTATTAATTGCTGCAGTCAAAGAATTTGTACAAACTGTCAATATCATATTTGCAAAGCCTAAACTTCTATATTTTGCAAATGAGTTCATATATACATCTTCTGTGGAAACTAGGGCCTATTAAAAACTGTTGTGGTCTTTTTGACAGGAAAATTCTGATGAATGGAAAAGAATTTTTAAGTGCTTCTTGGACCAGGAAAGAAATCCAATCAAAGCCAGGCTGATTTTGTGTCTGTCATTATCTAGACTCTTATTTGATATAAAGAAAAAAAATTGTAGAGTGTGGACTGGGTTACAGTTTTACAAATGCCATGTAAGTTTTGAATGTTTCCCTCATTTAGTTATTTTTTCCAAATCTCTTCTATTATACCTGTTCAATTTAAATAGATAGCCAAAAAAATCAATATAATACAGAAGTGAACCCTTCCTCTTCCATAAATCTACAAGAGTCTTATATGTTGAGCTATTCTAAGAATGGTTTTTTTGGAAGAATTTTTAACACAAGACTTCTGAAGTCTTGTTTTCCTCACAGTGGACAACAGAAAATCTGTTCACAGAAAGAGAAAATATCTTTTGCTCAGCTCTAATAAAACAAATATCTTTGTTGCCAATAATTTCTTCAATGAACTGGAGATCTGTTTGCGTTGAGAGTATGATCACAGTTCCTTGCATTACATAAATTTACAAGTGCCAAATACCTAGCCAATAATTATGTAGCTCACAAGTAAATTACTCTCCTCTGTTCAAAAATGACAAGAAGACAAAACTAATTCAAAATTTCTTTACCTCCCAACTCACTAATGATTTGAAGAGTGCACATTTTAAATTTAAGCAATAAGCTTCAATGTCAAAACAATTCCAGTGTCACCTTGACAGTATTATCTTATTTGTGAATATAGTAAGATGGAAATAAAAAGAGTTATTGTGTTCAGAAATTTGGTGACTCATTCTTATATTCACCATCCTTGGATTAATTGCTTTCTTAAAACGTAAAAAGTACTGTTCATGAAAATATAAACAAAATATTGAATAATTTTCTTAATACTGCATTTTACAATGCTTTCACAGTGATGGTCCAAAAAGAATGCAGGATAAAATATGGTGATCTAATGTTCCAGTAGTTTTAATGCATTTAGGACTTTAATGACATTTAGAGAAAATAAACATTTTACAGAAACATTCACAAATTATTCATAAAACTGTAAATTACATCTTTGTAAATTTGGAATGGAATGGAATGGAATGGAATGGAATGGAATGGAATGGAATAGACTAGAGCAGTTAAAACAATCACATAGCTCAACTGCCTGACCGCATCAGGTGAGACCAAAAGTTAAAGGATATTATTAGGGATGTTGTTGCAATGCCTCTTGAACACTAACAAGCTTGGATCATCAACCACCCCACTAGGAAGCCTAGAGAGCTTGGCAAGTGTTTATCCAACCTCTTCGTAAAAAAAAAAGCTTCCCAATGTCCATTCTGAATCTCCCTTGATTCAGCTTTAAAGCATTCCTAAGCATTCTGTCTCTGGATACCAGGGGGAAGAGTTGAGTAGCTCCCTTTCCATTTTCCCTCCACAGGGAGATCTAGACAGCAAGAATCTAAATTTGGCGTTCAATCAGATCCATGAGTATGATACAGTATAATAGGATCCAAGAGATTACAAATAACTTTAATAGTTATGATATATAGCATATGTGTCATTAGACACATGCCACAGAAAAGCAAAATGTCCCCTTCCCTTCCCTCAGACTTATCATGAAGGATGGAGATGAAAGAATATTTTTTCTCTGTTTAGTATGCTGCTCTTCTTGAAGGTTTACTGCAGTATTTGGAAAAGCAAAATATTTCTATAAAAAAGAACAGTAAAGTATTTCACTATCAAAAAACAAAAGGTGAAAGGAGAAAGTGTACATCATAATTTTCTCAGTCTCGTCTTCTCTTCAGCTATCTAAGGCACAGTGGAGTTAATTAGAATGTTTTCATGAGTGAGCTGAGAAGTGTCGATCATAGGGGGTATGGGTTTAGAAATGTTATTAAGTTTGGATTCATGCTGGCTTTCTTGGTTATGATACATCTTTCTAAAACTTTGATTTCTAACAAAACTGGAACTGCAGCCACAGCAACAGCAGGAACAGATTTCCAAGTGTAAAAGAGAGTCTTACATGACCACAGTTGTGTGTTTGCTGGTTCTAGCAGTATATAGCAGTGAAGTTAACAAAGACGAAGAAAATATTAAAAGATCAGCACCTCAGACTTTAAGCAACTGATTAGGAAATAAGGATGTATATGAAAAATCCAGAAATTTGTGGATAATATTCGTTAAGAATGTGTAATATGACTTAAAAAGGGAGCTGTCAGCACAGACCTATTGCAGAGGACAAAAGTGTGTCAAAAGTCATTACAGCAAGGAAGGACTTATGGAGAAACTGAACACAAAGATCAATTTCCCAAGGTGATACCTCCTGTCTGATGACCTCAGTGGGAGTTATTTGGGAGCCTGTTCCTATCAGGGCTGTTGTGGCTGCAGAGATTGCTTTTATACTTTTGCCATTCTCTCCTCCAAATAACCTTGTCTCTGCTTGGTGACTCCTGAAGAAAATGCCAATTGCTACTGAAACCTTTGGATGGCTATGGAGCACACATTCACTGAACTCTAAAATAGGAAAGAGAAAGGAAAAATAGAACTGAAAAGCAGTGCAATACACTAGTACATAACTGAACTAGAATGAGAGAGACAGATGCTTGGTGACATTCCTCTTGTCCCAACCTGACTGTTTGCTGATTGTTCTGACATACCAGATAGTCACAGTCAGATCAGAGTTGGCTAGGTCTGAAACAGATACAGCCAGGAAGCCATACAGCTGTATTACCTCAAGTTCGTGTATCTTGCTGCTCTACCAAGCTGATTAACTCAGCATCTGATGCTACACCCAGCCCAGACAGTGAGACTTCAGGGCATGAACAATAGCAACATTTCCTGTGTTTTAAATGAGTTTTTATGTAAGTGTTTATGCATCCTGTTGCTACTTAGCCTTTTTGGAAGGTTTTTCTTGTTTTCTCTCTTGAACATAAGCATCTAAATCCAACTGATTTGTACTTTTATTGCTCAAAGCTACTTGGCTCTAATCTATAACAAATTGTTTATAGTCTCTAACTACACTGTATGTCATCTGGAACATAAGAACATAGTTTTGGGGTTGTAAAGTAAATATATAGCACACAATACAGACCATGAATACTTCTTGACCTTGCTTTAGACAAGCTACAACAGGAACGTGCATCACTGACTCAGTAGCAGCAGTTAGAGTACTCAGCTAGGATATTAGTTTCCTGCTAAGTGCTTTCCACTTGACATGGTTAACTGAACTTAACCATGTTAACTTCATGCAGTAATTTTGGATGCAAGTGATAACATGGCTGTGGTTCACTCCACTACTCTGACATCTTAAAACAACCAGAGTTGATACTAGAAAATGAAATTACAGTACTTTCACG
>VRYO01002297.1:75459763-75472903 GCA_009812075.1 Sialia sialis | reverse complement strand
CTACATGCATTTACTACAGACTGAAGATACATGGAAGCACAAAAATTAGCATTTGCATAATTAAAGTGATTAAATTCTAAATGCTGTATGGTTTTGGATACATTATTATACTGAAACACTGAACTTCTCTCAAGGGTAGTTACCTCTGTTTACTTTTGGCTGCCTAAGCTCGCTAACATCCAAACACAAAGAAAAGCCATGTTTGCATGGGAGTAAGGATTTCTGTCTAGTACAATATAGAAGCTAAGTGCATGTGAATCAATTCTCAATAAGGAGAGAGAATTAAAGCTAGGGTCTTTCTTTACCTTCAGTATGAAGGTTTTAACTCCCAAGCTGCTTGATTGAAATACCAGGCAGGGGCTTTTTTTTCAACTTTATCCTGACTTTTCTTTCTTTTTCAGATGAATTTTTTCCGTGAGTTTAACATTTATGACAATTCTGAAAAAAATTACAACTTCTCTTCCAAGATAGAAAACAGCAACTCTAACATGACTCTGACATGAAGTTGTAGTTCACCTTGTTATTGTTCTTCATTTAAGGACGAATTTAGACTGGGGTATCTGCTGGTGTTTTCTGCACATGATAAAACATGATAAAAGACAGAAGGAAGAAGTGGTCAAAAGTACACTTTCTTTACATTACTTTATTTTTACTTCTGTCCAGTCTAAAATGGGTTTTCATATGAAGATTAAATTAGACAATGTAACTTCCCCATTCATTTTCAATCTTTCTACTTCTAATATTTTATTGAGGTTAGCCACACATCCATATACATAAACTCTCATGTTTTTAAATATTTGTTATCTTATAGATAACTGTTCAATCTTCTAATTCAATTGTTCCTACTGGAAATATCAAGCAAAAGCAGAAATCACACACTGAATTTGTTAAATATCTGTTCTAAGGAAAAAATTACATTACCTTGATAAGCATAAAAGTATATATTTGCTTGAAGTGATTTGTATTTGACATATTAGTGAATATAAAATATTTTATCTGGTACACTTACAAGTAATTTTACAAACATTTTTACAAGAAATTAATCTAAAGGATAAAACCCAATAGTTATACAACACCAAAATTTTACTTTCTACCATCATCCACCCATTAAACAGGGAATGTCTCTGGGCATTAATCTAATTACCAATCCTTCTACTCCTGTTTTATATTCTACTGAGTGTCACAAAAATAGACTAGGATTTTTGTTGTGTGACTGCAGAATTTTTTTCTTCCTACAGGAGATAACTCTACTAGGTAGTTTATCTAAATGGCAATGTCAGATGACAGTGATAGGACTGTTAATGTGTCCTGGCCTGACTTAGATTGCTTCAGATCCCTTTGATTTTAAAATAAAATAGCCATTCAGTGCAGGAAATACTCATGGATTTGGCAATACAGATAAGAATTATCCTGCATTCTTTACACTGAAGACGCTGAAATACTTCTGAGTTACTGATACACCAAAATATAAATAAATTCATCTTCCACTGATAGCAGTAGTGACAAGTCAGTTTCCTATGCACATTAAGAGCCTCACAGAAAGCAATATTCACAAAAAAAGGAAAAAAAGAAATACATTTTGTAGTAGAGTTTATCACCAGAAAAAACTTGAATCAAAAGATTCTGGTTTTCAAGAGAATCACAGTTAACTCAGAAATATGTCTTTGTATAGGGAGAAAAAAATAAAGGAAAAGGAAACAGAAAAATACAAAGAAGGAGAAAAAGAAAGAAACAAAGAAAATAAAAAGTTCATAATAACATTAGTTTGAGGAAGATTTGAAAGAATCTTGAAAGACAGATTAGTATTTAAAAGCTCTACTAAAATTTTACAGAAGAAGCTCCTGTCTAAAGCAAACTTACAATTGTAAGTAAATTGTAAAATGGTTCTGTAATTGTGATGTTTGTGGAAACTGTGACTGAAGATATAAAGATTTTTATTCAGGGGCAAGCAAGAGGGCAATGTCCATAAAACATATACCACACAAAGGCCAAAAGGCAGATAACCCCAAAAGCTCAGTAAGAATAAGAGTTATAACAGAACAATTAATGGTTACAACGGAAAACTAACAATCACATTAGGAAATGTCCACGTTTGCCAAATGAGTAGATGAATCTAATTCTAAGTCCAGCCATGGACTGAGAAGCACGCATTTGATTTTCAACTATCTCCCACTATCACAAAAAATTTGTTTCTGATTCAGAAGGCAGGAATTGCACATGGCCAATTGGAGTTTCAGTAAGACTCTAGTCAGTGTGAGAGTGAAACAGGTTTAGGTGATCTGATTCCCTGTTATGACACCAATCTGTGGGAAAAATTTACATTGCATTTACAATTATACTTGAAGCACATGATCCTGAGTTAAGCATGGTGCTAAGAAAAGAAAAGTCATGGATTTGATCCCCATTTGGGCCATTCATTTAGGAGCTGGATTTGATGATCCGTCTGGGTCTCTTCCAACTCAGACTATTCAGTGATTTTGTGTTAATATAAAGAAAGATTCCTATAACATCATCAAAAATAGGTGGAGGGAAATAAAAAAGGAGAAAAAGAATACTGTAATACAGCTGAATTATTATTTTCTTGTCATATCACACTTATACAATTTTTTCTTTCAGATCCATGTCAGCAAAATTTATTCTTCCTATTCAAAAACAGAATTAAGATAGTTAAGGTAACACATTTTCTGAGAACTTAAAGACTTACACTTTTAACAGAAACATGTATAGATATGTTTAATAACAAAAAGAAATGAACATAAATCACAATCTTTCCATTATTTTGTGAAGTGTTATAACTCCTATATATAACTCCTAGAACTATTTATTTGTCCTAGATTTTCTGTTATCCCTGAAAAATAGTCAGTTTCATAAACAAATAGTTCACTTGTAAATTTATTTATTCCCTCACATAAAAAAATATCTTTGAATATGAAACTTTCCTGGTCTGTTCAATTTGAGGTATTGTAGGATAATAGCTCTACTGGTGAGTCACATCAAATAGGTAGCCAAGACTTGTCCTTTGGATCAGGAGATCAGAGACCTAACATCTCAGCCACACTCTGGAGAGTAATGCTCTCTTCTAGAGGCCTGACACACACTTCTGTGTTTTCAGTCAGGTTCTATATCTGCAGCCATTGAGGTTTTTCTCTTTAGAATACGTAAGATTGATAAATGCTCTGTGTAAAAAAGGTGTAATATGGATAATGGGTATGCTAACTGTGAAAGAACTTGTTCAAAGTTCTGACTTAAATTGTTTTCAGATAAAATATCAAACATTGTAAATGTTACAGCCATCTGACAGGTGCTACATCTACGTTTGGTTTGGCTTTTGCCTTTGTTTTGTTTTTCTTTTAACTCCAGCAATCGTTTCATATTATAGGAAGGAAAAGAAAATATGACAGCTGTAAGCAGAATAAATAACATTTCCCCTGAAGACTCTACAGCTTGGAAATTTCCTGGGATATAAAAGTTCAAATCCTCATAAACACAACAAAAAAGCAACCATTAGTTTAAAAAGATCTTAGATTACAGGTGGTTTTGGGATACATAAAACTACAATCTTTACTGATAAAAATAAACACAGATAAATAAATAAATAAATAGTCACATTATATAATGTGATTATTATGTTGTTTTTTTTATTTTATTAAGAAAACCGCCAACAGTTTCTGCTCTCTTTTATATGGCTCTGAAACTTAAGCGTGTAGAATTCATTAAGCTGAATGTGAAGCATCCCTGTGCTTTCCAGGAGAGGGGGCTTGATACATAAAGTAATTGCAAAATAAGTAAGTTTCACTTAAATCTTCCTGCACCTTGTGAACTCTAGCTTTGACACATACAGGCTTGTAATTCTATGGAATTTATCATGTTCATTTTGAGAAAAAGGTGATTGCACAAGAAAAAACAAATGAGAATTCAGAACAAAAAATAGCATTTTGGTGGTTGAGGTAAAAGTAGTTGAGGTATATTATACTATGATATACATTACTGAAAACACATTTTTCACCAAACACAGTTGGTGATTGAATTTCTAAATTACTATTGCAGTCCTTCTTTGCTGAAATATTAGGGGCAAAATGTTGGCTCTTGCATGTGTACACTCAAAAGACTGTACCAAGAATAAGATGGTTGAATTCCACTTTTCCAGTCACAAAGTTTCTTTAGGGTTCTAGGGGTCCTTCAAAGCAGAGGAAACCATGCTCAGCCCATGAAGATATTTTCAGAAGATTATTTTTAAGCAAGTAACCTGGAAGACATTGAGTCTGTGGAGGCGGTTTTATGGATATTGTCTCCAAAATATTTTAAATGCTGCAATGCTTACCACTGCTATGATAAGATGTGCTTACTTCCAAAGCAGTGTTCAAAAAGTTAAACATGGATTTCAGATTATATAATTGTGCATCACATGGGGGACAGTGCATTAGCTGTTAGGAGGGATTTCAGCGTGGGCAACCACAAGAAATTTTGTAAGTACTGAAGTGTCAGACCTAAGTACGCATGAAGGCACTCTCCAAAATGATATCATGATTGACACAAGGCTGGACACTAAGATATATTTTATTAAAGTCATAAGAGTCCTAGTGTCCTAAAATGACTGGGTCAGAAGGGATCTTTTTTAGACTTCATCTACTCTAACCCCATGTCCCCAGCCACCACCATGGGACATCTTTCACAAGGTGTCAAGGTTACTCACAGCCCTCATTCAATCTGCCCTTGAGTACTTCCAATAATATTAGACACGCTGTTAAATGGTGTTGCAATTGACACGTCTCTGAATTTAACAGTGGTATATGCAAATTCAAAATTTGCTTGAAACTGTTTAAAGCTGTGGGATTATTTTTTCACTCTGTTTTTCTATTTTGCAGGGTAAGATACTTCCCAATCAACACCATTTATTGAAAATGAAAAATATGTAAAATTGCAAATCCACAAAAATAGACAGAAAATAAATAGAAAACATCTGCCCGTTTCAGTTCATGAACTGAGCTCTGCCAATCACTAATCTGTCTGATGGCTGCACTGAGTGTAGGATGTAACAGCACAGAGTGAAGTGCTCTTGGCAAAGCAGCTGGGCTGAATCAGGGCTGTCAACCTATGGTCACCAGGATGAGAAGATCCTACTGCTGCTCATACTCCTTCCTCATATTTTCTCTCAGATCTCTTGTATCTATCAGAGGACATTTCCTTTGGATCCATCTTTCATGACATTTGGATGTGTGCAGTGAGAGTATATTGTCATTTACACAGTAATTTCACGATTATAAGCCGCACCGTTTTCATTGAAGAATCCAGCCTACCCCAGTAGTGCGGCTAATCATCAGGTGCGGCTTATCTATGGACAAATCCCAGTGAAATGCCAAGCCAGAAGTGAGAGCCGGCTGGGGAGGGCGCCTGGGGCTGCCTTTAAAGGCTTTGCTGGTCTATGAAAACTGTTTGCAACTTGAGCATCTGACACCAAACCCCGAGCTGGCGCAATTCTGTTGCTAACTTGTTACTTTGTTGCACATGGATCTTCTCTTAAAAAAAATAAAAATAAAAATGCGGCTTATATATGGACAAATGCCATGGTCTACCGGCCTACCCGGATGTGCGGCTTATAATCAGGTGTGGCTTATAATTGTGAAACTACTGTAAATTAATTTTGCTGTTTTCTTGGTTTAAGCTTCGAGGCATTTTCAAGTATTCTTTTTGTCAGTAAGCAAACTGCAATTATTTTCTTCTTTGGGTAAAATACTGTGGAAATTATATTTCAAGTGAGAAGAAAAGAGAAGAAAAGAAAGGGAAATACAAGTACATGGTAATACATATTCTTGAACTAATAAAATTTTTAATTTAAATTTGATAAAAATTAAAGTTTCTGTAATTTTAATCCAGTACTGTGCCATGTGAAATAAACAGTATTTTTTTTTTTTTTTTATGTTTTAGGGGTGTTTTTGCCACAATGAGTACTTTATAAGTCATCCTCATATATAGTAAGAACTCTGACACAATATTTCTATTACAGAATGCCACTTTATAAGTCACTTAATACTATATTTTTTCCCAAAAACCTTTACTTACTGAAATGGTCCCAAAAGTTCTTCTTTTTATTACTAGCTGGGTTTTTAATGCAATGCGGTTACTATGTAATTTACATATTTTTCTGTAAATGGAAATGTATAGACACATGATTGTTTTTCATTCTTTATTTAAAATATTGAAAGTAGTAATGTAGTGAAATTTTTTTTTTAATGATTGTTTTTTTTCATTATTGTAAAAAAATTTATAAAAGACATTATAGAATCTATGGAAACATGGATATGTTATGAAAAAACAATAGTATCTTTGACAAAATGAATACATTTATACTGTTATACTGCCTATAAATAGGAAATTGGTTCAGCTGAGACCTACATAGTTTTAAAACCTAAACCACAAGCCATCAGACAGGAAGTGAAAACACACTCTTTAAAAATATAGTTTATATTAACTGTGGACCAACAAACATTTTGTCCATTTGATTTACATCATAGCACTTCAGAATTCTCGAAAGTTAATCCTTGACAAATAGTATAACTAATCTAGAACTGATAGATTTAAAATTATATTTAGAAAGTGTTAGCAATAGTTCACTTTGAACTGGAAGTACCTACCAAGATCCTCTTCCCCTGGATTCTAACTAGTACTAATTCAGTGCTATTTTGCACTCTATTAATATTTATTGCATCTGTGTACATTACCACATTGGAGGAAACTTCAGTTGCAGGAGGAATGGATTAGAATTTCAATCATTTTGAGACACTGGAAAACTGTTATTAAAAAAAAAAAAAAAACTTTAATGAAATCAGAGGCATAATTCTGCACTTAGGGAACAAATGATTTCAGAAACTGGAAAAGCAGCATGAGGGTAGATTGCAATCTCCAGAGCAGGATTTGGGGCTGAAGATACAAATTAAACTGTGGTGAACTACTACTGAACTAGTTTGCTGTTCTGAAAAAAAAGATAAATATTAGGTGTGGTGTACAATTACGTGGTGTCTGTAAGGGTAATGGCTCTTCTGTACCTGAACTTGTTAAATTATAGTGTATACTATGTCTCTAATGTGTGGATCTGCTGGGCAAAGCCAGGGCTATAAAAATGTAATTTACAAGGACAGTCTGAAAGCATTTGGACTTGCATGGGTGGAGAGGCAGGGAGGAGGTTATAACCTTTTTCAAATACACAAAAATATGGTTGCAAACACCACAGATAAAACATAAAGCGTTTTGCATACCCACAGTCAAGTGAACTGGTAGTAATGGATGTAAATTGCATCAAATTAGACTTTAGTTAGAGATTAGGAAAAACATTAGCTATTTTAAAAACCTGTGATAGATTGCCGACATGCATTATGGATGTTTCCTCACTAGACATTTATAAGGACATGTTGATCCATCAAAAATCATTCAAGCAGATGAGTATTTTGTAAGCCATTTGGTTTTGATTATTTTTATTACAAACATGCTGAATATGGATGCTTCTTGGCTATTAAAATGCTAACTAATAGGAGGCACCAAGACATGGAGGTTGAGAATGAATGTGATTGATAAAAAATATTTTTAAGAATGTGAAGATTTAGAGTGCTGTTATCTTTGGGATTGAGAGGAATGGCTAAGAATCAAAATGGATTATTTGATTGACTGGGTTTCTTAGAGTATATGGAGAGAAAAAGACATTGAAAATTGCACAGTCTGGGGGTTGGAAGATGAAAATATACATACATGAGAGAAAACTCATTCAAAGACTCTTGCTTCAAAAACTTAACTTTCTAAATTAGGAAAAATACATTTGCCAATAATATTAAAATTGTGAAAAATCAGTATTTAAAATATGTCATAGAATAGAAAGATTTTTGATTCAGAATCCCTACCTTTTCGTGGGAAATTGATTTCTCCGTAGGTTGTAGTTAAAATGAGATATCTTCCTCTTAAAATTGTGGTATTTCATGGAATATTCTGAGTATGGGAAGGGACCTGTAAGGATGATCAAGTCCAGCTCTTAAGTAAATTATTTGCATGGGGCTTGAACCCACAACTTTAATGTGCATTAGAACCCTGCTGTAGCCAACTGAACTACTTATAGGTACAGCAGTACATAGAATATTTAGCCAAAGATAAGTGAAATATAAACCAAAGTGTTCAGGAATGAAACATAGCACTATCTTTCTGCATTCTGTTTGATAAAGGAAATTTAAATTTTTACCACTGTAGCACAAAGCTGCAAAGGGCTGTTGCTAAATTCTGTTTCAAAAAGGTATACCTTTTCAGCACATTTTTCTTGTGGGTGGAAAATTGCCACATTTGGCCTCTGAGATTGTGACATTATTTCTGTACTTGAGAAATACATGAAGAACTTTTACTTGTCTGGGCAAAGGAAAGCCTTGACCTTTTTTCAGATGAAGTACCTAAAAAATATGGTGATGAGGACCACATAAAACAATCATTATGCAAATCTTCACTTTCCCTGAGGGAAGGACCAGATCTCTTAGGTTACTTGCTCCAGATCAGAAGTAAGATAAAACTTTTCCCTTTCTAAATACACTTAGCTTTCTCCTCTGTATTTTATTCTGTTAAATATAACTTTTTAACCTGAACCTTTAATTTGAAACTTTGGGTGCTATTTAAGATTCCATTTAGCAGAATTTTAGTGGAAACATACATCAAAATCTCAACCTTTTTTTTTTTAACTTCATGGTTTATAGAAACTGATTAAGGAATTTAGTTTGTAGTTTGCATAGATATGCAATGAAATAATCTGTATTACATAAAGGCTTAAACTGCTGATATTATGCTTTGGATCTATGTGAATGTATCACATTGTCACAGAGTCATTTACTAGAAGTGAGTTGAAATCAATTTAACGCATTTAATCCTTTCCTGACTAGAGGAAAACAGTATGGTATTATTTGTATTTTACTTTTTATTAATGTTTTTCAAAAAACAGTTCAATTGTTGAGTATTTGGTCACCTGCACACAATAGAGATATAGTACATTTTATAATTCAGACTACAAACAAGACATTTATTGATATATAACAACAATGAATTTCTGGTCTACAGGCTTATAGCTAAATTTGCAATGTCTTTTCAGTTTCACATTCTAATTTTTTTGGATGGCTATATTGTTTATTGGTTTTCTTCTTTCTAAATTTCACTTATACCCTCTATATAGTATCTGTTTTATGTAGCTTATGATAATTAAATGAATAATTAGTAGGAAGTTTGTCAGTATCACAGGTCAGAGATAGCTACAAACTCCCTAGAAAACTTTCTGTGATAATAACAGGCAATGATTGCAGCATTGTAGTAAAAGTTTTGGGTTCTGCAACACTCTTCAGCTGCTGATTAGAGACTAAATCATATACAAGCTGTATGGTATTTATCATCTAGATCTAAATATGCCTTTAATATGATCCAGGACAATCTTTAAAATATTTTACTATTTAGTATTAATAAGTCTCCCCCAGTTTCCAGAAATCTGGCTCTTAAGGCCTTGTCTTCCCTGTAGTCTATGGTGGAATTAATTTCAGGGGCTCTGAAGCAACACACAGCAGAATTTGCTGTGGTCAGGCACTACCATGGTGCACAGCACCAGATGGGCAGTCTCACAGCAGCGTTTCTCTCTCTAAGTGGCAATTATTACCAAAAGAAAAAGCAGTTAAAATCCTTGTACCACTCTATTCATGGAAGGGAGACTTGCTTAATTAAAAGGGATAATGGCAATTCCATTGGTATGCCTGAACTTTTTTTAAGGTCATTTCAAAGACCCATTTTCTTCATTAGATCATAGCACAAGAAAAAGATAAAGGAGCAAAAGAACGAGAAATTATATTTAAGTTAAATTTTTATTTTACCTGTTTCGCCTGGAAGTAAACTACCCAAAACTACAGTAATTTCACGATTATAAGCCGCACCCTTTTCATTGAAGGATCCAGCCTACCCCAGTAGTGCGGCTAATCATCAGGTGCGGCTTATCTATGGACAAATCCCAGTGAAATGCCAACCCGGAAGTGAAAGCCAGCCGAGGAGGGTGCCTGGGGTTGCCTTTAAAGGCTTTGCTGGTCTATGAAAACTGTTTGCAACTTGAGCACCTGACACCAAACCCCCGCTCTGGTGCTATTCTCTTACTAACTCATAACTTTGTTGCACATGGATCCTCGTTTAAAAAAAAAAACAAAAAAAACCAAGTGTGGCTTTTATTCAGGTGCGGCTTATATATGGACAAATCCTGTGGTCTACCCGGATGTGCGGCTTATAATCAGGTGCGGCTTATAATCTTGAAATTTCTGTAAATTAAATAATTTCTTTTCTGAGTGAGAGACACTTAGAAAGTCAGTGTTTGCATCAAGCATTCTTTAGGCTTCTTTCTGCATTTGTTAATCCAACATGATCAAAGTTTGCTTTTTTTTCTTTTATAATCTTTCACTAATAGGCCATAGGTCCACAATGTGTAAAAGAAAAAGAAATTAAAAGGTATAAAATAATATTTATAAATATTGCAAATACATATTTGGTAATAAATCAGTCTATGTTTCTGAAGTCACAGATGATTGCAAATAAAAATTACCGAAACCTTTGGCCTTGTGTGGTAGCATGTACTTAAAGTACTGTAGAAAAAACGTTTCTTACTCACTTGCAGAGGTAGCAGCAAGGATCTGCTCTATATGATGGGCAAAAAAATAAACCAAAACCGAACCAACCAAAAGCCACACATGTACTAAATTTCCATAGCCAAGGGGTAAGTGCATCACTAAAGTAACTAAACTATCAAAAATAATTTCCGCTGGTTATAAAATATTGCACTGTTGGTCCCGTACATATGTGGATGAAGCCCAAGTGCAGGAATCCTGTTACTTCTTAAGTCTGTTACTGGTCCAGTGTCTTTGAACAGTGTAGCAGGAAGCAGAGATCAGAAAGGCTTCTTGTACTGTCTTGTCTCTTTACACTTTCCTGGAACAATTTATCATGACTGAGTCATAAAGGGAACAGATTGTAATATTGTCGTGCAAAAAGCCATTGACCTTGGTAGGAATGTCTTGTGAAAGAGAACTCAGCTTAGTGGGAGACATAAAAGTGGGGGCACTGAATGAGTTTCCTACACAGAAAGAAGGAATCAAAAGGTGACCTTTTTTCCTACAAAAGAGCAACCAACCAGTAACAACAAATAATTTAACTATTCTGAACTTGATCTTAAAAATAATATATTTTAAAAAATAAATTAACTCCTTTCTGTTCTCACACAGGCAAATATGCTATTTTTGGAAAGCAATCTATCAGATAAGCAAAAGTATGAATCTTGTAGCCTGGAAATAGTTATTTATTGAAATTTTACTCTAAATGAGCATAAGAAAAATACTTTCCATACCGAGCATAAAGTAGGAGAAAATGGAAGTCTTTATTCAGCTCATTAGTTGTGGTTAAAATCCTGATCTTTAATAAGTCATTTCAAAATTAAACCTAAAGCAAAATAACCCAAAAACTGCCCTGCAAATTTTTCATTACTGTGCCATTTAGAAATGAGATTTCCAGCTGAACTGCAATTGAGTTTAGTTAAAAAAGCTGTCAGATTGCAACTGGTATGTGCAATATCGAAGTTATTCAAGGGTAACATTGTGAACATATGCATAATTATCAGAAGAAAAGATATGAGACATATTAATTTAGTTTCCATTAGAGAAAAAACAAACATGTACTGCTCACTGCAGTACATAAAGGAGTTGGACTTGTCTGTATCTGGGAATTTCTTATCTGAAGAAATGAAAAGAATACACTGTGTACTCTTGATATTTAAAGTCACCAGTGACGGGTGCAAAACCCTGCTTTGTAGGAATCTGCTGCAGGAGAACATCTAACAACATCTATTATGATTCTCACTGGAAAAAGTGTCTCTTTTACTGTAAGAGAAACTAACTGTTGGAATCTCTATCTTCTTCTAGGAATGCAAAACATTGGCATTTTTAATATGCTATTTCTTTGAGTATTATCCCTATTCTAGAGCACATGTACAATACAGCTTAAATAATTTGTGCCAAACCCATTACAATTATCTAAACACCAGCATTTTGATAGTTAGGATTAAAAAAGCAAACCAAACCACAAAGCTAAAACCCAACAACATCAACAAAAAACCCCCAAACCTTCAATAAATAGGCGTATGAAAACAATATTTTTCTTAATGGTTAAGCTCAAAAATTGAATTAATGGTCTTGAAAAAGCATTTATTCATATAGTTGAAGAAAAGAAAGAGTTTCATTGATTTTTTTTCTTTTTTTCCCCTGTAAGATAGAGGTGCTTTCAGTTTCCAGGTGAAATGAGTAAAAAAAATATAACTAACATGTTAAATACATTGTTAAAATTAGCATTTTTGTTTGGATGTTAAGGTCAAATCTTTTTACTTTTGCAGTGAAGAAAAATCGAACATTTTATCTATTTCCCAGAAACACATTAAAACATTTCCTGTTTTCTAATAAATATTCTCAACTTTTCAGAAAAGAGCTCATTAAAAACTGTCCCTAAATCACTGGAAAAATTATAGCTATGCTTCTTTTTATTTTCTTGCTATTCCTTTTCTACCTCTCTGTGCTTCTTTTTATTTTCTTGCTATTCTTGAAATTTTGAGGAGTGAGCTTTGTTTCTCACAGGCATTACAAAACTCATTGGCTCCTCGTAACATTATAATTTATAAATAGTTTATAAACAGGAGGTAAGGATGCTTTCAAATTGTATCCTTTGCCAAGCATCTTATGTAAAGTAATAAGCCTAATAATAAATATCATTAATATAATATGTCCCTAAAATTTGTATGTGATAGTTTTATGTCAGTTTCTCTTCATGGAGAAAATAAGTGCTTACAATGTTGTGTTCTTGATGTGACAGACCAAATTTACTCTGAGGCTTCTTATACTATTAACACGTTCTTTGTTACAGATACTACTAACTTAGACTATTCCAGCTTGGTTTTCATATAGTAGTATTGTTTATTTTTATTTGAATAATGGTAGCAATGCTTTATGTGAGGCTTTAATTTGAATCAATTTTATTTAATTTAGACTTTAATGACTAGTACAGTAATTTCATAATTATAAGCCGCACACGAATATAAGTCGCTTTTGTTGTTGTTGT
>VRYO01002297.1:75434493-75458763 GCA_009812075.1 Sialia sialis | reverse complement strand
GCCGCACTACTGGGGTAGGCTGGATCCTTCAATGAAAAAGATGTGTCTTATATTCATGAAATTACTGTAAATATATTTACCAGGTAGAAGTCTTCCTTATAGACTTCCTTTTTGTCTGAGTATGCATGTATATATTCAGTGTAGATCTTCACTGATGCTTTTTTTACCTGTTAATCCAGTGTCTGATGCATTGTACCAATTTGTGAACCTGGAAATTCACTTCGGAAGCAAGTGAAATAAACACAGTATGTACAGAGTTTACTGAAGGAAGGATACCTATCCTGTCACATAAGCTGTGTGGGAAAACTAAACATCTTGTAAAAGCACACATCACTTCATTAATAAAAGAAATTTCAAAATGCGTTCATCCCTCAGACTTTCAGGCTTCTATTTATACGATGTAATTTGTCTTATCTTTTAATATTTTGAGGTGCTAGTTCTCTTGTAGAGTACTTTTTGTTGTTTAGTATTATTTTAAAATTTCATATTTTCATGGAAACCTAATGATTCATTTAAGAAAATATCAGGACACCAATGCACTTACCTGTTACTTGTCCCAGTAATTTCAACATTCAAATATATAGAAATACTTTACCTACTTTATAAGAATGGATGAGAACCAGAAGCTGTTTTCTTAGACATAAAATCCACGTCCTACTACATGTATTTATACCTTTAAGAAATTTTCAAAAGAAAATTCATTTTTTTAATACCAGCAGAAAGAAACACTATCATTTAGGATAATTATTAATCTGACAAAATGAGATGAGGACCTTTACTTTAATGTGTTCTTGCACAAAATCTCACGGGACTCATCAATTCTGACAGCGTTAGTAGGCTTCATTAAGAATTAGTTAAATTAGCCATTACTTCTTAAAATTATTGGCTAATTGCTTTGTGAATCCCAGGCAACTCCAGAGTATACTAAAGCTCCATATCAGTACAGTAAACTTTCAGTTCTTACTATGATATCACACTATTTAAAACTTGATTGATGGTTGATCTTCAAAAGCTGGAATGGGCTTTATTAAATTCCTAAGTAGGAAGACCAGAAAAGAAGAGTGAAGATTTGATTGCCTGGTGGAAATATAGTTTTTAATACGCTGAAAAGATTGGTGGAGTTGACCAGCAAAAATTTGCAGTTGAGAAAAAACCCCCACAAATGCCAAAGATAACATCACCTGACACCATTTCTTCATTAGAATATTGTTGTCCCCTTTCAACATAAAAGTGTGGCATGACTTCCAAATTGGCATTTGTACCTTGTCCAGATGTGATCTCTAGTTCAGCCACCTTGTTGTGGGCAGGGACTACTTTCACCATACCAGATACTCAAACTCCCATTCAACCTAGCCTTGAATGCTTCCAGTAATGGGGCATCCTTTGGGACAACTTTGCTGGGCAACCTATCCCAGTGTCTCATCACTCTTACATTAAATATCTTCTTCTTAATATCTAATCTAATATCTGGTCAAAATTTACCTTCATTCAGTTTAAAACCATTATTTCTTGTCCCTACAAGTCCTGGTTATATATTTCTCCCCATTTTTCTTACAGCCCTCCTTTAAATATCAATAAGGTTTCTCCAGAGCCTTCTCTTGCCTGGGCTCAACAATCTCAACTCTCTCAGCCTCCCTTTATGGAAATGGTCTCTCTGACCATTTTTGTGGTTCTCCTTTGGACCCATTCCAATAGGTCCATGTCATGCTAGGGGCCCCAAAGCTGTATGTGGTGTGCAATGCAGGGTCTCACAAGTGTTGCACTGGAAGAATCACTTCCCTTGATCTGCTGGTCATGTGGCTTTTTAAGGAATCCAGGATATATTTGGCTTTCAGGACTGTGAATGCACATTTTCAGCTCATGTCCAATTTTCCACCCACTGGTATACCCCAGTCCTTTTCTGTAGGGCTGCTCTCAATTCATTCTTAGTGCAGTCTGTACTGAAGAAATATGAAGTACCCGGTTAATTTGTTCATGCCTCTTTATCATTTATGAAAATAACACAAGGCTGCAAAATTTATGCCAGTCTATATGGTGGTCTTTCTCAAAACAGGTAGCTATCAGTGCTTCTAAATAGTAATAGATCCACTTCAGGAACACAAGCCTCAAATTGACAGCTTGGAGCCTACTACTCTAAGAAGAATACATTAATCAATAATACAAATCATGAAAATGCCTTTTTACTTCTCCGTTGAAACTCTGTCAAGATTCAGCATTAAAGCACAAAATTAAAGCTTTGTGACCTGTGTCTGAAAATACAAGAAGAAACCTATTTCTGTTGCTTAGCATTGAGCAATGTGAATTTGGGAAAGGAATAACCTTTAATTCCAGTCCTTGATTCTAGAGTACTAATGTATGGTATGAACATTTTTATCGGGGTATTACTGCAACTGGGGTAGAGAAGTTTCATTGCTTGTTGCTCTTTTGCCGAGGAACAGAAAATCCTGACTTCTATAGCTGCAGCACTGCAAACATTGGAGGAAAAAATACAAGGAAGGATTGTGTCCAAGGAAGGCCACAAAAAAAGCTGTACCTTCTGTAACGTTTGGTAAACTGCACTTCGGCCTTAGGTATCCTCTGGATTCCTCTTTTCTTGAAACAAGCTGACAGTGCATAATCCATAGGGGAGTTCTTTTCCATGCAATTTGGAGTTCTCTGAATTCTCATCCTCATCATTTGGATAGCAGAGGGATCTCAGATTGCTAAATAACTCCTGTGAGGATCGGGGCTATGAAAACAGCTTCCCACAGGAGATCAGGGAGTTTATCCTCACTACCCATGCCCAGGAGTCAGAAGGCAAAGAAGGGGTAGAAATGTCTTTGCTTTGGTGGTCATCTTTGTAGTCAGGGAACTCAAGAAGGCAGAGGGTCTCACAGGAAGATAAATGGTTTCCTAGAAGGAAAGGCCAATTATCCTGCTGGGAAATGAAGAGTGGAGAGATGAGTGTCAAAAAGAAAGCTGAGAAATTTCTCTGCTGCATTTTTATTCTGCAGAACTGCATCTGGATTTTAAGCATTTCCAAGTGAAGATTCTCATGTGGCAGAACTAAGTGAATGACATTGTCTCATGTTAAAACTGAAATGAGATTAAACAATTTGATTAGAGAAATCTGAAACAGGACTGCAAAATATTACAGAAAAAAAGAAAACCAAACCAATGAAAAACAGAACTCTGTCTTCGGAAATAAGATCCTTCTCATCAGAGATCAGTGCAGGGAATTGTTCTCTAAATGAAAGTTTGGGATGCAAACTGGAGTCTGTCAGCAAATGGCCTTGGGAGGTAATCCTTTGGGACTTCTGTTTGGGTTATGTGCCATGTAGGTGTGTTAGCCAGCATGCATCTGTTACACCAGGGCTGGGCTTCACAGGTAATATATGGAGCTAAAATCCTGATTGTTTTACATGAGGAACAGGGAAATTTTGTAGGTTAGGAAAAAACAGTGGAGATTTCAGAGTGTGGCAATTACTGTCTTATTTGGTCCCACATTTGGCTACAGATATGCATTTCACTTACACAATACATTTTCCTTTAACTGAGGTGCATGTGAAGTTGCACCCTATTATTTTAGTTCCATGCTAACATCCTGTGTCTGATCCCAAAGCAATCAAATTGTTTAACGTTTTTACGTTCCTACAAAAGATGATGTGACTTTGTGTTGGGTTGACCTCATTTAGCTTCCAGATTCTCACAAAACTCCTCTTCCCAAAAAGAACATGGGGAGGAAGTGAGATGAAAAAGTTTGTAGGTCAATGTAAAGACTGGGAGATTATTTAAGAATTACTATCAGAGCAAAATAAACTTGACTTGGAGAATTTCAATTTAAATTAATCTATTAAAGAAATTGAGTAAAGTACATCAGGTAACATATTAGGACAGAACCAGAAAATTGTCTCCTGCACCCCTGTCTTCATTCCAGGCTTCCTGTGACATTAAATATGTTGATGGCATTAGGCAGGAAGTCAAAGCTATCTGGGTGATATCATGTTAACTATAGTATAAGGATGACACATGCTAAGATTTCATTCTCAAAATTCATTACAAAGTCAAGATTAAGTTAGTAGAAGGGATCTCAACCTGTGACACTGATGGGTAATTGAGCAAATGTCTGGACACTGTTGTGAAAGAAAGGAATATTACTAGTGAGAGATACACTAAGTTGCAATTTACTTTCACAGTGAAATAATTGTGTTTGAATGGTGAATTGTCAGAGATAGAAAACAAGAGCTGACAAGCCCTCCTGCCTCTATTGAATAAACATGGTTAACTTGATTCAAATGTGGTAGCTCAAATTTGTGTTATCCTTTCTCAGTATTTCATTATCACAATTAATGTGGGCAGAGGGAAATCTGGTCAGGGTGTCCAGTGGTGGTGTCACAGGCAGAATCCCTCATGTTTCTTTTGAGTCCAGCCTTGAGTATCTGCAATTTTTTCTTTGAATCAATAATGAAAAATAGGTTTTGACATTATAATTGCCAACACCATTTTTTTTTCCTCTTTAGTTGTGAATGCAGAATGAATTCAACAAATGGTTTCAATGCATGTTTCATTGTTTAAAAGTGAAGGTTTGGGCCTTTTTCTCTACATGACCAATAATTCAACAAAGTATCTGGGCCAGTAAGTGTGTATTATGTCAATAAATGCACCTTTTAAGTTGCAAACAAAACATGTTACATTTATAGCCAATCCCACACACAATTCCAGTTCTTATCACAAACTATTGTTCGTAGTGCTTTTGCTATTAATATATTTTCTGACTAATGTATCTGTATTCTCTCTACTAAATGAAACTCCACATAAATACATGTGGAATCCTAGAAATATAATGAGTCTTTTTATATACCACTCTGTCACCAAAACTCATATTAGCTACTACTATAAAAAAGGAATTTTGAGGAATGCTTCAAGCTAGTGTTAATGTTAAAGGTACACATTCATAGGCAAATATAAGTGATGTATTTATTAACAAAGGACAAAGAAACAGAAGATAAGGCATTGCTCTTATGCATTTTCTAGTAGTGGACTGAGAAGGCCACAGATACTTATCCATTTGGAATAAAAAAGAAGCTGAAAGAAGTGTACGTTTGGGACATTCAGAGGGGCAATTGGAACAAATTTATCACTGCCGCTGACATTGCCTGCCTGGGCCACCTGGGCAAACACTGGCTCACGTTCAGTGGCTGTTGACCAGCACCCCGAGGTCCTTTTCCACCAGGCAGCTTTCCCTGTAGCTGTAGCAGAGCCTGTAGCTCTGCATCAGGTTGTTGTGGCTCAAGTGCAGGACCTGGCATGGGGCCTTGTTGAACCTCTCAACATTGGCCTTGACCCATTTATCCCATTTGTTCAGATCTCTATGCAGAGCCTTCTAAGTGATGTAGCAGGTCACTGCCACCCCTTGGATTATGAGGTCTTCATTTTTTTCCCTGTATTTGTATTCCAGCTCAGGAGACAGGTCTTACTATTTAACACTGGGATAAAGAAGGCATTAGATTCCTCAGCTTTTTCCTCATCCTTAGTCACTATTTCCCCCCCTACAATATGTCACTATCTGCGCTTCCCTGAGGTCACAGTCTTTCCAACAGATCTTCAGTCTGAGCTGGTAGATAATAGATTTTCAATAATTTGTGAGACTAGGAGGATTAGTGGATTAGTGCACAAGTCTTTGGATACCAAAGAAGTAGGTTAAGAGATCTGCTTTGGGTCAAAAGAGAAATGAGTTTGATAATCTTTGCTTAGTCCCTGGGAAACAATTGTACAAATCACAGAACGACCTTGAAACATTTCCTACTATTGAAATTCTTTACCTACAAAGGTCAAATCTGGTGCTACATGCAAAGACATGCCATGTCTTTCTTATTGAAACTGAGTTGTAAGTCCAAAACATACTGAAATCATACGCAGATGGACTGTAACAGCGCATATGATTCAAATATCTCTGGTTAAATACTCTCATTATTTTTTTAAGCCATCCATTGCACTCTTTCTATTTTTCAGTTCATGTAACAAAGTAGCCAGTGGAGTTCTCCAGGCTATAATCCAATACATAACCTGGACATTTCTATGTTTCAGTGTAGATTAAACCCAAGAAAAACACCTCTAGCTCTCTGTATAGGGCACTGATGAACAAGTGCTGTCAGGAGCAGCGGCTGCAGTGAAGGTCTGTGAACAGTTGCTGGGACAGCATCATGCTGGAATTGGCCATTTCCAGCTGGCTCCAACCCCTCTGCCACAGGGCACAGCTGAGCCCCACCAGCTGAGCTGAGGCAACCTCTGAGAAAATGTGTTTAAGAAAGGGGAAATGCCATACAAGCAGTGTGAAGAGTGAAGATGCGAGAAAGAGAAACAATCCTGGGAATATCAAAAAAGAAAAAAGAGGAAAGGAGATGTTCCAGGCACCACAGCAGATTTCCCTGCAGCCCATGGAGAACCATGGGGTCCACTTGCTGGAATGGGTGGCTGTTTGCTGAAGAAAATCTGGCTTAGTAAAGACCCTCAAAGCAGCAGGGCTAGAGGACTAGAGCCTGTGGAGAGGTGCCTTGCAGGAGTAGGGAAAAGTGTAAGGAGGACAAAGCAGTAAAGATGAAATGTTTTGGATTGACCACAACTCCTGGACTTCTTAGACTGAGGAAGCAGAGGATTTTGGAGTGAAGAAGGGAAAAAGGGATGACAGGCAAAGGTAATTTTAATTTTTTCTTCATTTATCATCACCTTACTCTATTTTAATGAGCAATACATTTAGTTTATATTTTCCAAGTAAAGCCTATTTTGTCCACGATGAAAGTTGGTAAGTGATCTCCCTGTAGCAAAGCTGTAGAAAAGTCCTTTCAGGTCTACAAAAGACAATATTTCTGGAATTAATCTTTTAATCAGTAAAGAAAAAAGTGAATACATTCAATAAAATTTTAATTTGAGGCATAGTAAGGCAGAACCAATTACACTGAAGCAGCATAATGCCAAAACAGTAGTTTTCATCCAGACTTCAAGTTTAGTGACATATTTAGGGGACTTATTAAATGCAGCAAATGCATCAGGCCATAATCGCAAACATTTCTGAAGGCGTTGCCCTGTTATTGATTTCACTGGACACTGAAAACAAGTGATTCATTCATTGTTACAGATTTTTATTGCGGAGTGTAGCATGCATTAACACTAGAAACAGATTAAACCTGTTTTATTGTAACAGTGAAACATCGGGTACCTTATAATTATTATTCTTTAGAGATTTTTTTTCCTAGCTGTGTTTATATTTGCAATTCAGTATGAACTGAAATATAAATACAAAGTTCATCAAAGCCTTAGAAAAATATTCTGTTACAAGAAAAATATTCTGGTACTCTAAACTCACTGTTGCACTGTTGTAGGCTAGATAACAGCTTCAGTTTTGGATCAAATCAGTGCCAAACAACCATATAGATGGAGCTCGGGGGAAAAAAAAAAGAAAGAAAAAAAACCCCTTACTTGTATGAAAAAAAGACCTGTTATCAAAAAAGACTTGTGTGTAATATGGGTATGAGGTCAGATGTAATTGTGTATAAAAGAAAACATTCTGGATCTGACTAATAAATTGTACAATCTGCTGTCAAATATTTCATTGAACATGTGGGATGTTTGGTGAAGGAATCAAAACATAAATAAATTTTGCATAATATTCCACTCTCAGACAGTTCTCCTCTCTATGTTACTAAGTTACTTGTATTTATGTATAACTACAACAAATACAGCATTTTATCGTGAGAAAGATTGAAGTATTGAAGTTAACTTTGGTGCTTTTGAGAAATCAAAATTAATTACAATCACAGATTTTACTTCTACAGACTGTAGATTAAATCATGTTTTCAGGAAAGAATACACTTAAGAATTATCAGGTTCAGGACACGTTTACTTTTGTGCAACAATACTAAATTAATAAGTAACATCCAACACACAAAACAATTTTCCTCTTTAGAAAGTAAGACTCACCAAAATTACCTGTGTTCTGACAACAAATTTCAGATTCTTTCAGGAGAAAAAACCATGCCACTATTTTTTGGACTGTATGTTTTGTGATACTCATTATTTTTCTCTGTATGATTTTGTCACTACACTGTTAGGTTAATTAGCCTTTTTTGAGTTTTCTATTTTCACTTAAAAAAATTTTTTAAGCATCTTGTTTACCAAATCACAGTGGGCAATCAGCCATTAAAAAAATCAATAAACACAAATAATAATTGGTTTTAAACAATATCAAAATTTTCAAATATTACTGGCACAATAATAAGTAACAAAGCAATATTACAGTAGGGGATATCTTCAAAGAAACAGAAGAAAATCATAACAATTGACTTTTCCGCATCACAGTGGGATTTGCTGAAATTGAACTGTGCTTGGCAAAAAGCTGGAAAACAATAGATACAGTAGCACTATATCAAAGAAATTGTGATATCTTTCAAAGGAACATGAAAATTAAAGTGGTCTTTGAGGTCATGTATACTGGTCCCTGGCTGTGGCAAATTTATTGGAAAGACAGGAACACTAGCTTTGTAGCAGATTGTTCCTAGATCATTCTTACCATTATAAAATGTCTTACTCTAATAAGGTCTATTTTTAAAACTGAATTAATTCATGCTTATGTTATAGGCACTTCCCTCATGATATAATCTGGCCATCAACTTAAATATATTTTCTTCTCTGGTATTTGTTTCCTTAATGATTTAGGGACAGTCATCATATGCATCTGATTCTTTTTCTTTTCTGAGCTAAACAGTCCATGTTTATTTTAGATTGCTCTCCTAACAGTTTTCAGACCTGCTTAGAATTGAACTTTACCTTATTATTTGCTATAGTGAAATATATTTTTAAAACTTTTCTCCTTTTCAGTGTTATCACAGCCTGCTAAAGTGGCACGGTACTTCTGCTTTTCTTGTGTTTAATAACATCCCAATATTATTTGCGTTATTTGTGACAATGGTGTAGTCAGGGCACAAGTACAGTAATTTCACGATTATAAGCCGCAACTTTTCCATTGAAGAATCCAGCCTACCCCAGTAGTGCAGCTAATCATCAGGTGCGGCTTATTTATGAACAAATCCCAGTGAAATGCCAACCCGGAAGTGAGAGCCGGCCGGGGAGGGCACCTGGGGCTGCCTTTAAAGGCTTTGCTGGTCTATGAAAACTGTTGCAACATGAGCACCTGACACTAAACCCAGCTGGCAGCAATTCTGTTACTAATTTGTTACTTTGTTACACATAGATCCTCAGGAAAAAAAAAAAAAAAGTGCAGCTTATATTCCGGTGCAGCTCATATATGGACAAATCCCACGGTCTACCCGGCTACCAGGAGGTGCAGCTTATAATTGTGAAGTTACTGTAACTGATAACATGTCAAGAAATCTTTTTTGGGTTTTAATTCTTTTGTTGTTGTTCTTTTAAGTTGTTTTTTTTTTTTAATTTTCTATGTGTGGCTGTATTGGATCTGGCTGAGAAGGAGTTCGTTTTTCCCACAGCAGCCCTCACAGTGCAGTGCTGTGCAGGGGTGGCTGTAGAGGTGTTGGTAACTCAGAGGTGCTTTGGGCACTGCTGAGCAGAGCAGGCACAGCATCAGCACTGTCCAGAATTTTGCAGTAACCTGTGGGTGGGCAAAACCTTAGGATGTGACACAATTAAGATAGTTGACCTGAACTGACTGAATTCCATACCATATGATATTGGCTTAGATAAACAAGCTAAGAGAAGGAGGGGGGAGAGGAGGCATTCATCATTTAGATTTTTCTTCCAGAGCAGCTGCTACATGTACCACAGCCATGCTTCCCAGGAAGTAACAGGACATCATTTGTTGATGGGAGGAGTAGAGAGTAAAATCTTTGGGTTTAAAATTTGCTTCATCCTTTGCAGGCAAGGTTTCACCTTTGCTTTAGTAAACTGCTTTATCTTAATCTATTTTCCATCTCATTTTCTCTCTCCTGTCCAGCTGAGTTGGTGTGGAGCTTGGTGTGTATCTGGCATCCAGCCAAGGAAACCCATCACAGTAGCTCAATGTGTGAATCCCCCATTCATTGAAACTACAGTGCTTGGAGCCACATTTTATGGTTTTCAGCCTCATTCATCCTGAGTATGATACAGTTTCCTTCCTGAAAGTAATATTACTCCCTGCTTTTCCTCAATTCTTGAACTTCGTTACGTATTTGCAGATTTGTTGCAAAATGAGTCAATGAAAATACTAAGTTCAAGAACTGCTCCATAGGGAAAGAGCACTCTTTCCTAAGACAACAAGCATTTGTAAACTATTGTCATCTCTTGGTTTCAGCTAATACTTATCCTTGCTTCTCTAGGGAACTGTATTTTCTGATCTGTACTGTACCTGAAGTGCAGCTGAGATATATTACACTAGTCATATCTAGTCATTAGAAAAAAAACTTTCAGATTTATCAGACACAAAATACTAAACTACACTAAAACTCATATTTTCATCTGTTCTATTTTCATTAAGGTTACAATGTGAAATCACAAGTGACTCATTCCCAACTCATTAGTGTGTAATGTGTTGCAGAAGAAATTATGTGTTCCAAGATCTTTTAAATACAGAAAAGTTGATTTCTTACACATATTTGTTGCCAATACAGATGTTTAATACCATATTCCCTCCACACAAGTATTTAGTCCACTCAGCAGGTATGTCATTTGACTCCTAGCTCTCTTTTCCTGTCAGCCAAAGGTCCACCCAAGAAGATGTACCAGTACACTAACATGGTTCTCAGATTACAGTAATTTCATACTATAAGCCGCACCTGATTATAAGCCACACGTCCCAGTAGCCTGGTAGACCACAGGATTTGTCCATATATGAGCTGCACCGGAATATAAGCAGCATTTTTTTTTTTTTTAAAGGGAGGATCCATGTGTAACAAAGTAACAAATTAGTAACAGAATCGCTGCCAGCTGGGTTTGGTGTCAGGTGCTCAAGTTGCAAACAGTTTTCATAGACCAGCCAAGCCTTTAAATGTAGCCCCAGGCACTCTCCCCAGCAGGCTCTCACTTCCGGGTTGGCATTTCACTGGGATTTGTCCATAGATAAGCCGCATCTGATGATTAGCCGCACTACTGGGGTAGGCTGGATTCTTCAATGAAAAAGGTGTGGCTTATAATTGTGAAACTGCTGAAATATAAAATGGTTGAACAATATATGTCTTAATTTTCATTCTTGGAATTGCACAAATCAACCTAATGATTTATCAGCCCTGAAAACGTCACGAAGGCACATACCCTTTTTGGCAAACATTTGGTTCTTTCACTTGAACAGCACAAAGAAATTGATTGATCTGCAATCCCAGTGTTAAATTTTATTGAAACAGCATTGAAATATTGAAATGTATTTGAAAGTAACTATGTTTATAATATTTTTCTGTTTCTAGTATCTTTGTTTGTCCTTTAATACGATACCTGGACTTTTGCTACTTCGCTTTTTGGTATTGAGTTAACTTAGATGTTGATGAAAGTTCTTCACTTATTGTTTTTTCTTTTTTGAACACCAATCAGATAAATCACTCATTCTGTTACTTATCTTAAAATATCTGCTAGTTCATGGAGGATGCAGCACTGACTTGAATGAACATCCGATCAGCTTCTCTTTCCCTCCAGTAAAACAGCGATCTGAACTGAACTCAGGAGTTCACACCCTTTATTCAGCTGTCTGTTTTGTTTGAACAGCTTATACTGTCTTCCTCAGGTAATTCTGTAAAATAAAGGGAATTGTATAAAGCCCTGCACACATAAAGTGTTTGCTTCATGTTTTCAGACATATAAGACAGGGAATGAAGCAAAATTTCCAAATTTATTATAGACATATTTCTTCATGACAGAGTCCACAGCTTCAGTTCTGTAGAAATGACTATAAGCTATCAACTTCTATTCGCACAGTGATTTATATCTCTGTTTATCTTTGTTTCAAGGGAGTAATTTTCTGAAATTGATACTAAAATTGGAACCTCAAACAATATTTTTCTCCTGGTGGAATCCTTTTTTCTTCCATAAACTTTTCTAGATATTAAAACAATGTATACCTTATCTTGAGATAGCCCATAAAAATAAGCTTTTCTCATTTTTTAACAATATGAATTATTGTACATAGGTTGTGTAAGCAAATTTTAAAAAGTTTATTGGTCTTGTTAGATCAATATATGTTTTTTCTCTGTATCTCCTCTGTAATAGAGGGATTCCATCAAGAACATACTATCCAGATTAACAATCAATTGCACAGGAGTAACTAGCTTCAATGTATTTCTTCATCTGAAATCTATGACTGAATAATTTCACAAAAAAAAAATAAAATCATAAATAGTAAGAAAGCTTCCTTTCTGTAACTAATGCACTCAAAGGATAGAATGTGCTCTATAAACCAAGATTAATTAATGCAAACATTACCAGCAATAGGTAGAAGAGGCTGGGCAAGAAGAGTTCATTGGCATCAAATTTCATGTAAAGATTTGAAATATTTAAACATGACAGGTAAAGTAATCAAAGGCAATTGTTTTTTTACCTTTAGATTTTCTACTGATAAATTTTATCTGATTATTAATAAGAGTATATAAAATAACTTGCTTGTTTTGGACATAAATTAATATTGAAATGAAAATCAACTTGTTTTGAATTTTTGTTTACTCATTTGCAGAAGTTGGTTCCTGACACCACAATAAAAGGGAAATAGAAGAAATAAAATGAGAATTAAATTTTCAAGTTCCACCCTCTTTTTCTGGTTTGAAAAGTTGCAGCTTTTTTTCAAGCATTTTTCCTTTTATTGATTTCATAGGAAGGGAATAGCTGCAAAATACTCTAGAAAAGATGATCCACTTCTATAAAGCGTTAAATGGCATAGATGTTATGTAACCTGTATGCCCCTGTTACGTACTCTCACATGTGATGTCATCATAAAGGGAGAGAAATTTAGCAAAGAAAAGATTAAATGTATAGCAGATTTTTTTTGCCAAAGTCACTTCAGTTTCATAGGTTTAATTAATTATTTAGCAAAGCGATGGAAGAATATTTTTTTTTTTTTTTTGAGAACATGCATTTACCTAGGAATAGGGTGTGTGGATTTCTGCCATTTTGGAATGAAAGAAGGTTAATACATTTATTTAATTTCTAAAAACAAAAAATCTAGTTTTGGTGCACAAGCAGAAGACACTGAGGAGCTGCAGTTGCCATGTCTTCTCCCAATTCTTCTCCCCCAAAAGGAGTTTTAGTGTAAAGTTAATTGCTTCCTCTCTACTGAGTAGTTAATTTTACAAGAAATTCAGAAAGCATATTTTCAATTGCATTTGGACAAGAAATACATGTTTGAATAATTTGAATATGCTGTTTATATATATTTTTATACTTGTTTTCCAAAGAATCATTATAAATTTCTCTATAACCAAGCATGAAAATGATACAATTACAAAAAGGTCTTCCAAACATTTGAGTTTTGGAATGGGAACATTTACTTACCTTCAGTGTGTTTCTGAAAAAAAACCTGCTGTATCTCTAATTATCAGTAAACAATATATGTGAAAATTTGGGGAAATTGCCTTCTAAATGTTGCTTTTTCATATGCATCCATTTATACAAAACCTTGTGATAAGGAGCATTGTAGAGAAGTTGAAGGACCTGCAGGGAGAATCCCAAAAGCAAGGATCTCATATACACCTATGTAGTTTACTTACTGCATCTGAAAATATAAAATGTGGAAATTGTGCCTCTTATAAAATTGCAAAGCTCTGCACATGCAATGAAAAACCAACAGAAGACAGCTTCTAAAGAACAAAATTACAGTGAAGGTTAGATTATGAAGAGAAAAGGTGTTATGTCAGAAAAAATGTGTTATTTCTTAATTAAGTGATACTCATTTTACTGAGTAGAGAGTATAGTATTATTGTGTTTATTAATTTCTCCTTTTACCCTTTTTTGGGGTTTTTTTTTGAGTTTTTTTTCCCTTTTGTTTTTGTTTTGGTTGGTTGGTTTGGGGTAATGGGGGCAGGGTTTTGTTTCTTTTGTTTGCTTTTTGTTTCTGTTTTTGTTATTTTTTATGGCCAGTGTAAATTCAAGAGCCCAAGAACTCTTCTGACATTATTAGTTGAAATGTCATAGAAGTAAATGTTGAATTATTAGAAATAAGGAATGATCAATAATTGCGATGCCTTTCATGAAAAAGTAAAAATACACTGTTTCTTTCCCACAAAATGTGCTTTTTAAAATCACAGCAGCCCATACAGTTGCATGTTTCAATACCACTGTGCATGCTGAGTAAATATCAAGAAGCATTCCTCTGCCATGTGGAACTTTGCCATGTATTCCTTATTTCAGCAAAAGTTTTATACTCCTGTTCAAACTACAAAGACATGGATCCAGAGCTCAGTTTTGTGTTAGAGCAAGCTGAAACTATTCTCAAATGTACTAATTGATAAGTCTAGGATAAAAATAAGTCAACAGAATGATTCAGACTTCATCCACATGACCTCCTCCATAAGTTGAAAAATAAGATACCCTAGATTGAATTAAGACTTACATTAAGATTTCAAATATTCTCCAGTAGATAAGAAAACGATCTTAAAAAATTAATTCTTATATGCTACTTTTGGGCAAGAACCCCTACTTTATTTGCTATATATTTAAAACAAACAAAACACACACCAAAAAAACCCCAAATAGTTCATGATCTTCCAAAAAAAAAAATAAAAAAATAAAGTAGTGCTAAGGTAATAATAGAAAATAATAGAAAAATTACTTCATATAGCTGAAAAAAAACCAATTCTGAAATGCAATTTTTCTAAATTCCTATTCATAGAGTAGGTTTTATGAATCATATTTTGAAATATATTTTTCCAAGTAGTTTAGATAGAGCATTCATTTATGTATTATAAAATCTCTAGTACAAGGATGAGATTCTTAAGACTTTGAAGTATCATCATGAGTTACAATACCCATGCAATTCTGAACTACTGCCAAATTTCCCACAGTTTTCTTGTTGTCAGGGTGTTTGATTGGAGGAATTTTGTACTAATGTATATTTAAAATCTGTACTCAACTATAAATCAATAAAACAAACCTTAGATTTGCATTAATACATCTCCTCCCCACATACAAAGAGTTCCTAGACTATGAAAACTGAAGATTTTTTCATGCCAAAATTCTGCAGCTTTAACATAATTGAATTATGCATGTTTAATAGAGTTACATCATCCTGCATACTGAAGAAAATAAGAAAATAAGAATGGTGATTTGGTCACTGAATACGTCTCCTGCACTTGTGAGCACACAGACATTAAACATTGAACTAGTCATCCCCAAAATCCCACATGCACATTGTAGTTCACAGGACAGACCAACAAACCGGCACCAAAGCTTTCTGAAGAGATCAAAAGCTCAAGCAGTGCTTTAAACCCCTCAAAAAAGAGTAAAATATGCCCAGATGATCCTTGGAAGAAAAAATTCTTCACACTATAGATAAAGGCACAAAAATCCTAACTATTCTGCTAGTTTCAAGTGGAATAAAATTCTTCTTCCCCAGTCTCTCATGATCATTTTAACAAAGTGCTGAGAATAACATATTGTTTCTTAGGATGGTTAATCTTTGATCTCATAGTCCTAATAGTCTGGAAAATATGAGCTTTCTTTTCTGTCAGTAGGGTTCTGCTTTAGTAACTTAAGAATAAGATTTACTAATTAATAGAAAATAAATATGAATCAGCAAGTGCTGCAAACTGAGAAGTGGTGAATATTTTAGTGCTGATATTTATGAAGTACAGACTAAATGTCTGCAAACTAGGTCATGAAAAAAACCAAACAAACTGATTTTAGATCAGTGTTTGTATAGCAAGACCTCATGCTGCATTTTGAATAATGTTCCAACCCTGGAAATGTTCAGGCCCTGAGCAACCCAGTTCAGCAGAAGGTTCCCTGTCCATGGCTGGGCTGCTGCAACTAGGTGATCTCTTGGAAGGTCCCTTCCAATCCAAACCATTCTATGATTCTATGATGAATGAACAAACACATGGGTTAATACTCAAGTGCTGACCTGTAAATCTTCCCTCATATACTTAATGTTTGTATGATACTATATTTAAACTTCTGGATGGATTTGACTTTATAAGACAAAAGACTATCAGGTATGTCAAGATAGATGGATTGCAATTTATTCTGCAGCTTATGTGACTATTCACTGAAATGTAGAGATCACCATACACTTTAAATAAATATGCATGTGTAAGAATATTCAGAAGCTTAATAGAATGGAGGTTTTATCACAATGTTCAAAGGAATTCAGTTTCTGCTGTCCATTTCTGGAGGTATAAGTGGTGAGTTATTTTCTACCCAGGTAAAGGATCTTTTGATTTTTTTCTTCTGATAACTGAACTAGTTAAAATGTTTTAGCGACTTGAAAAGATGAATTTTCCTCCATTAGGTGTTGCCTCCTCTGAGGCTAGCGACCCGGCTCTACGGGACGGTACAGTGACTCACTCTTGGGTCCCCGGGTCATTGCACACAGACACCAGTGTGGTGGATGGCAAATGACGTTTATTAGAGGGTCACAGGGGTTTTTATAGCCAGGGTGGTCTTCCTGCTTCTGTCCGGCTAGGTGCGGCCAGAGGTCGGAGCAGCGGCCCCAGCTTGGAATGCAGGGGAGGGGGAGAAAGGGCCCTGTCTCACCCGTAACAACCCGAGAATCTTCCGCACGCCTATTCTAAACCTTCACAATTAGGTAATTTCCTTGATCTATTGCAAATCCATATATTCTCTGACATGCCAATATATGGCTGGAAAGTGGCCTCCAGAAAATTACTCAGGAGTCCTGGCAGACACTGACTTGAACATGAACCAAAACTGTGCCCTTGCGGCAAAGAAGAAAAATGGTCTCTTGGGATGCATTAGGAATATCGCCAGCAGATTGAGGGAGGTGATTCTTCTACTTAGCACAAGTGATGCAACACCTGAGAGATAGTGTCCAGCTTTAGGCTCCTTAGTGCAAGAGAGGCATGGACATACAGCAGACATTCCAGGAAATCATGAAAATGATTAATGTGACAGAAGGCTGAGGCTCTTCAGCCTAGAGACAAGAAGACTCAGAGGGACATCTCAGCAAAATATACCCAAAATGAGGGCAAAAAGAAGATGTGGTCAGGATCTTTCCAGTGGTGACCAGTGACAGGAGCAGGGGTATGGACACAAAATAAATCACAGTAGGCTCTATCTGGACAGCAGAAAGCCCTTTTGCAGTGTGAGGGTGACTAAGCACTGACAGAGCTTGTTCAGAGAGGATGTGGGGTCTCCATCCATAGAATTACTCAAAAATTATCTGCATGAGATTCTGGATAACTGGCTGTTGATGACCCTGTTTGAGCAGGGAGTTTGCACTGAGCAACATCCAGCAGACACTTTCAACCATCCTGTGGTTGTGAAATTCAGTGATTCTATAAATACAGTTTGCAGAACTTCCAAGACATTTTTAATTTTTCTGTTTGTTAGTTTTATTAGTGAATATAATAAGATCTAATCTTGAAAACTGATTTAAAGAGATTGGAATTAAATTATTGATAAAATTCATTGATAAATTCATTGATAATTCATTGATAAAGGACTGAATTAAAATCACTAACATTGAGTTGGCTGGACACATTATAAAAATATGTATAGTTCATCATCTAATTTAGGCATCTATAGTGGGTTAGTGTTGGTTAAGGACCACACTTGCACCCTGCTGACATCTTTTTTTTCCCCTCCTCAGCAGGAGAAAACAGGATGTGAAAACTCATGTCTCTAAGCAAAGATAGTGAGACCCCTTGTATTTTACTGCTGTGGCCAAAAGAGACTTAACTTGGGGACGATAATCTAATTTACCAACAATTAAAATAAATTTGGGTAGTGGAAAACAAAGACATTAACACCTTCCCTATCAGCTCCTCAGAATTCAACTTAATTCCTTAGCTCCTGACTCCCCTATTCCCTACTGACCAGCATGGTTAGGGGCATGGATAGTGCACAGGTGTTTCTCCTTCTCTTTTGCTGCTTTTCTCTCATCTTCTCTGATGTTGGCCCTCTACACTAGCTGCAGTGCCTGCAGGGGAAAACTCTGCTCCAGTGTGGGCACTGCATGGGTTACAATTCTTTTAGAAAATGCAAACCTGGCCTGGAATGGGGTTCTCCACATCCTGTGGTGTGAATATCTGCTCTGGCATGGAGAGCTCATCCCCCTCCGTCTCTGTCCTTGATGTTCCTTTGAATGTTTCTCACTCTTTTCTATGCTCCCTCTGTTGGTCCTGTTAATCAGTTGTACCATTAGGAAATTTAACTTTAGATTTTAACATTAAAACCTGCACTAAACATTTTATCAACAGTGCTTTCAAGGTTTGGGCTTGTTTGCTTATGTTAAAAAATGTTTTCTGTCTTTAAATTTCGCTTTGTCCCAAGCAAAACCACCAAAAAAAAATTTTATAATTTATTGGGAAAAAATCTCTTATAAAATTATTATTATTATTATTATTAGACTAAGGATATAAGAGGACCATTTAACTTCATTTTATTAATCCATCTGAAATTTTGTTCTAAACTACTTTATTAAAATGTGGAGGTATTTTGTAGCGAATTAGAGGTGGAGTAATCACTAAGAAAATGAACCTTCTTTATTAATAACAGGGCTTCATTTCAGCAGCTTCAGGTCCAGAATTTAAGAAAATTCTGGTACTCACAGATTTGGGTAACATTTCTGGGATATTTCAAATTGTTTGCAATGTTCTGTCTTGGCAAGCATCAAAAAAATTAGTCTTTCTGACTGAGATTTCATTTCCCATACGCTATTAAGTTGAACAAGAATCTGAATTCTGGAGCCAAATCTTTATACCAGAGATCATCAGTAAGTCCACTGGAGCACTCACATTCAGAAGCACAACAATTTGGAACAAGTAGCATAATGTATCATAAAGTATGTTTCACATTAAGCAGGGTTAAAATCTTCTGGGCTCAGGTCTAACCAATACTGACTTTAGCCAAAAAAGGCCAGGCAAACACTTGACTACCTGTTGGGCTCCCAGGGCTATTTTATTTACTTTCTTTGGTACAAGAGCAAACACTTTAATTTGCTTATAAAAAATGATCAATTGATCATTTTAATCTTTAATTATTAGGCTCATCTTTGGGTTTGTTCTCAGTTGCCATTCAATTGAAAAACCATGTATTTAGTCCTTACAGATATGTCCTTAGTATTAACAAAATCATGAAATCATCATTTCAAAGACATTAAAACATTAGATGTTATAGAAAAAAAGGCATTGAATAGAGTCATCTACTTAACAGCAACTTAATCAAGTAGAGACAGATGCTCAGAAACATGACTCATATTTTGTGTAAAAAGCTAAACAGCAAGAAATTAAATTTCCTTTCTTCACTAGCTTGTTTCCAGGTTAGCAATTTCTGCAACTAAGAATAAGGAGAATTTATAGGCAGCCCCAGAGAGCCAAATTAAACAATGCCTGTTGCAGCAAGGTCCATTTTTCTCTTATCTTTTTTTCTTTTCACTGACTACTATCTTTCAGTTAAAAAGAGGCTGCAAGTCTAGGAAGTCCTGGTAATTAGTGAGCCAAAATAAAAAAGATATTCCTGCTTGTCAAATAAAGAGGGAATTTGAGATAGTAAATCAAGCAAACACAGGGAAGTATGTGTTCAGAATCCTAATTTCTATTGTCTGCAGTCCTCACACATTGCTGGGGACAGTAAGAGCTGTCCAAATAAAAGTAAATGAGGAAAACATTGGTGTCATATCAAGAGCAGATGGATAACAGAGAATTAGTCTAAAGACATTCCCTATGTGAAATAACATATCCTAAGGAGCTTGACAGAAAAGAAGGTTCAAAAGGTGTATTTATTTGAAAAATATTCATGTAAGGAAGCTTTTGACAAGTAGTATCAAAAGAGCTAAGGGAAGAAAAGGTTCCAAAACAAAGAGAATTGTTGATTTAGTGTGGTCCCTGCTTAATATACAGCATCTGGTCTTGCCAATCAGCACAGTCATTTCATAAAAGAAAACATCAGAAAAGGTATCCTTTTTCTTGCTGTCATGAGTCTTTCTTCAGATCTTAATTAGCAATAATGTTTTCAAGTTTTCGGTTTATTAACAAAAGATGTAAAAAGATCAAGGGAACGCGCCTGGGTTTCAACGCTGTTATATCAGTAAACTTGTAATTCCCCTGAGAGGTGTGTTTGAATATTCTAATGGACTCCATCTGATCACAGGCACATCAACAGCTCAAAGATAACACTTTCATCATACATTGATTGCGGGCCTATTCTATCTCACCTTATCATGTATCCAGAGTATTTAGAGATAAATACACAACATGCCTGTGTAGAAGTACATGCACTTACTTAAAACTAGAAGCCCTTATTCTCCATTTTTATGCGGAATTGGCTGGGGTAGAGTTAATCTTCTTCACAGGAGCCAGTATGGGCTATGTTTTGGATTTGTGCTGAAAACAGTGTGCTAACACAGGCTTGTTGTAGTTATTGCTGAGCAGCCCTTACACAGAGCCAAGCCCTTTCCTGTTCCTCACCCCAAGCCACAAGCACCGAGGCTGGGCTTGCACAGGGACCTTGCAGGGAATGCTGATCCCCAGCTGAAAAAAGGGATATCCCAGACCATGTGGTATCGTGCTCAGAAGATAAAACTAGGTGAAGAGGAAGGAAGGAACAGGAAGGCTGTTCATTTTCCCCAGTAACTGCTAAGATATGATGGAGTCCCTCTTTCCTGGGGATGGCTAAAAACCTCCCTGCTCATGGGAGGTGGTGAATAAATTATTTGTTTTGCTTTGCTTGTGTATGCAGCTTATCTCAGTCCATTTCTCACTTTTACTCTTTCATTTCTCTACCCCATCTCACTGTGGAAGGGAAGAACCTTCCATCTGTGTTTAAAAATACAATTTATTTGTCACATGTTCCCAGTATAACTATGACTTACATAGTGTCAATGTAGTCTAGTCCAGCAGTGAATACCCTTACATTTCTCCCCTCCAACATCAGTCAAGTTTTGTGTCAACATGCAAATATATTAATTTTTCCAGCTCAAAAGAAAAAACTGTTCTGTGATATTGTCACAAGGAAATAAGGAAAGGCTTACTTTCTCTTCCCATTAAAATATGAATGGAAGAAATGAAGTAGCACGCTTTTTCAAAACAAAGTCTGTTTAATAACAATTTTTAAATGATGTGATTACTCTCTAAATGAATATGAATTACTTCTTGCTAACTACATTTTTGGTAATGCCGTGCTTAATTATGTGATTTACAGTACTTAAATAACAAAGTATAGGTACAAAGGAAGGGCAGGGATGATGTTGCACCAGCATATGGCCTGAAAATATTAAAAAATTACAATCTAAAATCTATGAAATAAATATTTTAAAGAGGAAAACCAAAAAAGGAAAACTTCAAAAATTATTTGGATTATTACTCCAACTTTCACAGATCATTTATTCTTTTGGAAAAGCCCTTGATATGCATGTAAAACACAGTGATAAAAAGCCTGAGTTTTTCTGTTTAACTGAAGAAACTCAAGAGTCCTGAGGCAGACTCATAAATCTCATTCTCGCTTTGGAAAAAAGTCTTTTTTAGGCAAGAACAATAATCTCTGTTCATTTAAGGGGGACTGTGGACCTGCACAGCAGTTTGCAAACACTGTTGTGAAACAGGATGCATTATTACTGGCTGAAGAAATAACCTGAAGCATTACCATTTAAATTTTGTCCATGCCAGGAATGAAGACATTTGGTTTAGAATTGCATCCTGGAAGTCTGAATGCCTCTGTAATAATCCAGGTTCTTGACCATTCAACCTTTAGCAACAACATTAACAGTGAAGGAATCATGACTTTATAAAATAATTATAGGAAAGTTTTTCTTCTGCAAATAATATTTTTGGGTACCATGTAATTTTACATAGAACTTCACAAAATAGTGACTTTCATTCATTAGCAACCAGGAATTTTTTACCTACTGACCTAATTATGTCCCCAGTTACCACTGTCATCTTCCCTTCTGCAAAATAATCCCCACTGAGTTATTTATTTATGCAAGGTTTTATTGAAAAAAAAGAAAAAAATCTAAGGGCTCAGCTCTTGAAACCTCCCCTCTCCCATTATGTATCTTATTAGCAACTGGCTTTTGTGTGGAGGTGCTGCTCATGGGGGTAAGCTGATGATTTTGTAGTACAGTAATTTCACAATTATAAGCCACACCTGATTATAAGCCGCACTTTTTTTTTTTTTTTTTAAAGTGAGGATCCATGTGTAAAAAAGTAACAGATTAGTAACAGCTAGGTTTGGTGTCAGGTGCTCAAGTCGCAAACAGTTTTCATAGACCAGCAAAGCCTTTAAAGGCAGCCCCAGGCGCCCTCCCCGGCCGGCTCTCACTTCCAGGTTGGCATTTCGCTGGGATTTGTCCATAGATAAGCTGCACCTGAATATAAGCCGCACTACTGGGGTAGGCTGGATTCTTCAATGAAAAAGGTGCAGCTTATAATTTTGAAATTACTGTAATATTAATGTGCCATAATGTACTATGGACATTTCCTTTCTGAAGCTGCTTTTTCTTTGTGGGACAAACATCAAGAGCTATAGCCAATGAACTCTTTATTCTGCTGACATTTAGTTTCTTTAGTGAGCAAATGTCTACAGCCCGGTTAAGGCAAGGAAGCTTTGGGCTCTGCCCTAGTAGTGAGCCTGACTTCCCACAGAATGTTTATGGTTGCTCTTTCCCCACTTGTTATCCCATTTGTTTAGTAGCTTCTTCTTGCATAGTATAAAATTCCTTCAGGAATTCATCTAACAGCTTCTGAACTATAGGAGTTTGAATTCATCCTATCAGATGTCACAAAATTGGTGCCAGCTTTAATACATTCACTTTAATACATAAACTGGAATGGAAGGGTTCCTCTGCTACTTAAAGTTGGTATATATAGTTGGAATAAAAATTGCCAAGGAGTAGGACAGCTGAATATTAAATTTATGGCATTTGTACATTTTCTGGGTGGTTGGGGTGATGTGTGGGCCATAGCTCAGAATAGCTATAACAGTTGCCAAAAGTTACTCCTCCTGCAGTCTACCCTACCTCAGATGCATTATCTATCCACGAACTTTGACTTGCCTTATTTAAACTATCTTGAGCTATAGTTTTCCAACACTCAAAACCTAAATAAGATCTGAAATAATACTACCCAGCTTGTTTTAGCTATGATTATCTTATTTTGTATCTTCCCCATATGTCAAGCATATGGGGAGGAGGGGTGTAAATATGTGAATGCTTTACAAATACAGCCTGCCAATTCCATACTGAGTTTAATTTAAATGACACATATGGATATCTAACAGCTTCTCTAATATTTTGGGGTGTCCAAAATTTCTGAAGAGGATTGGCAGATGTGACACATAGGTAACCCTCTCAAGGTGTCTGAATGACACCTGGAGGTCAGCCAGGTACACTAGGATAATTCAAATGCAGCTGTCTGTATGTGGAAAGATAAATTATATTTTAAACACTCGACATGGGATTGCACTGTAGTTCAAAATGCTTATATGTGTGATTACAGGTGCTGAAGTTCCAACTACAATCACAAAACCACAGAATCATAACATGTGCTGAGCTGGAAGGGACCCGCAAGGGTCACTGAGTCCAACTCCTGGCCCTGCACAGGACCATCCCCAAGTCACACCCTGTGTCTGAGAGCATTTCCCACAAGTCACAGGCTGGTGCTGTGACCACTTCCCTGAGGAACCTGTTCCCACGTGGATCTGGGACTGGATTTCATTCATCCTTCTCACAGTAGATAGGAGTATGTAATATCAAAAGCATGAAGTGGTACAAACATCATGCAAATAGTTTATTCTCAAATACATAGACAAACTCTTCAGCCTGAATCAACTTCAAGCAGAATACTATTGTAGAGTAATATGCAAATGTTATTGTGAAGGCATAAAAAGTTAAAGTTATTTCTTGTGCACTGAAACATTCATAATTCTAGTATTTCATTCCCAGAGGGTAAGTGGAACAAAAGTGAGGTATATCTTCCTTATGTTCACTACAAGTATTAGCAGTGCAGAAGTGGGAATTGTTGTATTACTGTCTGTAACTGTTAATATTTGTAAGTCTGGAAATAATCACAGAAGGAGATCATAATAAAGGCAGAAAATGAAGCTCAAGTGTAAACAAGGTGGTAGTCTCCTGGAAAATCATAGAACTATTCCTTTCTCCCCCAGGTTGTCTTTTACTGGATTTAGTATCTGTAG
>VRYO01002297.1:75412961-75433493 GCA_009812075.1 Sialia sialis | reverse complement strand
TTCTTCAATGAAAAAGGTGCGGCTTATAATCGTGAAATTACTGTACTTTGTATATGCCACATTGCAACTACCACGAATTACAGAGCACACGGATAATAAGGAGGTAGTTCTTTATTCTGAAGGTGCTTTACCGTTAGCTATAGAAAAATACTTTTTCTTCCTTTTTGTTGAATGATGGTAAAGACAAAGGACAAAGCTAAGTCAGTATTTATATAATATTTGTTCATGTCATGTAGATAGGTAGAGCAGGTCATATCTTGTGTTCATTTAGTCGTCAATATTGTCACTGTCCTCATAAAAGTCTAATTGCATTTGGATTCATACTATTCTCCCTTTAAAATAATTTACTTTAAGAGCAATTTTACCATTCTAAAAACTTGTGCAATTTTCACTTGATATACAGTGTTTCTGTTCTTTGAAGACCAACAAGAATGCTGAATCTAACTTACTTCAGTCAGTTAAAGTAAAATGAAACAGTGATTACTCTTGCATGACTGAAATGTTTAAAACAAACAAGGGAGAAAAAATCCCAAACAAACCCTAGGCCCTTCTTTAAATTTATTTAACTTGGCATCTATTGAAGTCTTTCATTCCTTCCTTTTTTTTTTTTTTTATTAAAGTATTAAGTAAATTCTATAGCGCAGCTTAAAAAGTGACATGTAGTGTATAAATACATGTTCTCTTCTGAAAGTGTAAAAGCCATATGTAAAGGATGAACAAAGGAATAAAATATGCCACAGGAAATACTTAAAAGTGTATATTTATTTTATACTATCATCTAGAGAGACCACAGTTATAGCTCTAAAAGAAATGAAAAATTATTGCAATCCTTCAAAGAATTTTTCCTTCTCAGCATAAGAGATTCAGATGTGATTATGTTGTTTTTTTTTTAATTGCTAAAAAGCACCAAATTCAGCCAGTAACCGGCAGGGATAAGGTGAAAAATAAAATAAAAACTTAGTAGGCAGACAGTAAGACAAAACCAAACCAAATTAAAAAAAAAAAACAAAACAAAAAACCAAACCAACAAAAACGCCAAAAAACCAAACCAAAATAACCAACAAACAAAAAAAAGCCCCCAAAACTAGAAGATTCATACAGACTAGAAAATTAGGACTGGTTTCTTACAGTTTTGTCTTTGGTTGACTGACCCAAGTGACTATGCCTAGATTTCTCATTAAACCGTCATCACTGCTGGAACAATTAAAAGAGCTCCCTCTCCTCTGCCAAAATAGTTATTTCTCTGCAATTTGTGAATCTTGAGAGTTCTGTTCTTTTAATCATGTAATTGTATTGTCATAAACCTTGTGTTGAACTTGTGAGGTCTTAGACTGAGGCTTCTCAGTCTTGTTCTGCCAGGGCTTTTCTTGTCCAGCCTGCAGCTTGAGAAATTTCCACAGAAAACCACAAAGGGATGGGATCAGTTTTGTTCTACAGATGTACAGTATTAAACAGGATTCTTCTTACACTTTATTTCTCAAATATTCTCTTGGGAATATTTGTTACATTATGTAGTATATAAGGTTGTCATTTTACTTTGATTCTTTTTTTTTCTTGAACTCACAACCTACCCATTCTACCCACCAATCTAGCAGGGGGAAGTATTCCCAGAAATGGAGCTGAAATCATAAATAAACTTAGGAAAAGAGTCCCTAATTAAAAAAGAACTATAAAAAAAAAAAACAAGCAAAAATTTGAAAATAGACAAAAGCCTCAAACACAAAAAACGGTTGCATACGTGTTTTCAGAAGTCAAGAAATTCAGAAAAAGTAAAGACAAATCTGGAAAATATCAAGGTTAAATAACTAACAAAGAATATATGATGCAGTTAAATAGTTTCTAGATGTATAAATGAAAAGAGGATAGCAATAGCTTATCAGAAAGAATCGAGTAAGGTGAAAGATAATCAGAAATAACTAAAGGTTTTCAGGAAGAGTAATAGTTATGGCTGGACATCAATGGAACTAAGTACATGGAAGTGTAGCTTGTTATAGATAATGAGAAAAGTATTAACATGCTTTGGGTAAGCCATAAACTGATCCTCAAATTCATAATTTAATTTTTAGTAATGAAGCAAACAATTTTATGTATAACATTCTGCTAGAGCATGCATATAGTGATGAAAGAAATAGAGGACTATGTTCGCAGTAAGTATGATCATTTTAGCCCAATATTACCAATATTATAAGCTTTAAAACCATTTGGAAGGAAAAATAAATCTATATATGTTCAATCAGTATTGCTCAAAATGGACCATCATACTTACAACGAATTTTAGGTACACATTGCTAAGCATTTCTGAGGGGAAAAAAAGAAAGGAAAAACTAAATGGTAAACTGTAGGTAAGAACTCTGCACACAATGTAAGAAAATAGGCTGAGAATATTTCATACTATTTGCATATATTTAGTCATAGATACAGTAATTTACCTCTTGGTACATCTACTTACCAATTTAATAGATGTGAAAAAATAGCCTACACCTAGCCACTCATAGCCAAATTCATAATTTTTCTGTTTGAAACTAAAAGTATGGTGCAGTCAATGCACTGTAAAATATCTGCAATAAAAAAAAGGGTGAGCATGCATAAAGACACAAATCAAAGTAAGGTTATCCTCAGGATAGAAATGGCTCTACTCAGGATCTTTTCTCCTTTCACTCTTTGGGATTTATTATAATCATTCTGTATGGCAGCACCCAGCAGAGTTTCTATGCTGTACTTAAAGCTGACTTTCTGTTTCCACCATAGCACTTTTCTTTTTTATTGATTTTAGCTTCACTGTTATATTCATCTTTTTCTAAAATTAGGCCCATATATTTTCAGCTTTATGGTCTTCATCCTACACCTCATCCTTCCCGCACCTCTTTCTAAATCACTTCACTAGTGCTTAGCAGTAAAATGGATGTTTATCATAAATTGGCTTAGCGTTTACTGTTGTTGGAGTTGTACATGGAGAGAAAAGAGGTAAAGTAGACTTTACCACAGCTATGACAGAGTTAAAAAGGTACACTAGAAAGTATTTAATAATGCAGTATTTTCAGTTCTCCCCATTTTCACCACAATAATATAATTAATAAAAGCTGTCATATTCTTAACACAATTCCGTTTCTGTGAAGATTTGCTTACTTCCTCTCCAGAGAAATCCAAAATAATCAATTAAAGATATATTTTGATTAATTACACAAGGATTATTAAAAATGACAATACAAATAATAAAATCATATACATAATAAAAGTTGTTATTCAATTGTTTGCCTAATGAATAGAATGCTTCGAATCTGAGCTTTTTCTCAGTCTGGCACTTATTCCAGGAGTGTTTGGCTAGCCATGAGGCTAAGTTATATACATGATCTGAGTGCTTCCATTCTGTTCAAATTAAGCCCATCTCTAACCAGGAATGCCCAAATACTAGAGGTAAAGGGAGTAATATAAATGGAAAACTTATTTCAGCCTATTTGATAGATGGAAGTGCAGGTGCAGGTAAGTTCTGACTGAAAGAACTATCAAAAATCAAGGCAAAATAATAACTCAATATGGCAATAACAAGGCCCAAACTAAAACTTAATAAATAAAGTCAAATAGAAGTCTTATTTAATATATAGAGAGTGCTAAACACCCTGAACACATCCCTTCCTGTTTTATTCTGGAGACTTCTCGAGATTGTACCTGAAGGATTATACCTAAAACCAAAGTCTCAGGTTCTCTGTCAGAGATTTTGTGAGAAATCTAGAGATATTCAAAGTTATAATGACCTTAAATCCACCAGGAGGTCAACTCAGGTCACTTGCAGTTCATTATTCAGGAGCCCTAAAGTTCTGTATTGTTAAAATTCTACTCCATTCAGGTTGTTAAACCCCTGTTCTGGGTTGCCAGACATCTAAATTCCTGAGGTGGGTTACAATCAGGAGTGACTCCTGACTGGTTTATCTCCATCTCTCCAGGATTTTTAGGTATCCTAATTAAACATAGTCTGAACATACTTTTGTTTATAGTGTTGTTTATCACCAGCCAGGAACTCAGCAACACACAGCTGCTCCCTCACTCCCTTGCCCCAGCAGGACAGGTGGAAGATAATTGGAAGAGTAAAATCAAGAAAATTTGGAAACTGGGATAAGGAAAATTTAATAATACTAATGCTACTAATAATAATAATTAAAAATATAAATAACAGAGAGAGAAAAATAAAACCCCAGAAAGAGCAGCAATGCAAATGGAAATAGCTGTTCACCACTAGCCAATAATCAACCAGTTCATGAGCAGCAGGCCTCTGGACAACTTTTCTCCCAAATTTTTTATACTGACCAAGATGTCATATGGTACGGAATATTCCTTTGTTCATGTGTTCTACATGTGTTCCCTTCAAGCTCCCTGCACACCCCCAGCCTGTTCTCTGCTGGAATGGGGATAGAAGCAGAAAAGGCCTTAATCTTGTGTAAGGGCTGTCCAGCAATAACTAAAACATTTTTATGTTATCAACACCGTTTCCAGCACTGCACCCAATACTGCCTGCAGCAAAGAAAATCAATTCAATCCCTGCCAAAGCAGCACAGTTTAAAAGATTCACATGCAAGGTGAAACAGTGAAAAACACACCAGGAAAACAAAACACTGGATTTTGAGTGACATATTGTGTGATACCTTTTACTTTGGAAGTTTGCTCATCTATATGCCCCATTTATTTTAATTACAGTTTGTCTGTGTGTATATCAGTAAATTTCATGTTGACAGATATGTTGTTATGCTTAATTTGGGATTTTCAGGGATTTTTTTTACAACTTGTAATAGTATTACACTTAAAAAGCAATAACATGTTGAAGCAATAATGTTCTGATGTAATGAATATCCTTGAGTGCCTAACTTCCAACTAAACGTGTCAGACAGCTGTTGCACATTTTTGACTACGTTTTCCCTGCATTATCTAATCTTCACAGACACTGACTGTTTGTGGCTAAACATCCTTTATCATAACACTTAGACAATTTGCTGCAATCTATATTTATGCATTAGGTCTTTTACACTAAGAAGACCATGACTGAGCAGCGAACCTCTACAAAGTAAAAAACTCAGTGGAGACTGGGCAGGGAAATGTGCCCATAAAGGTCAGGGAATATGTAGTGTGTGACTGACCAGAGCTGATGAAATGAAGGCTAATTTTATCCCAATATCAGCAAGTGCATTTTGCTTTAGGTTAAAAAGCTACATCATTTGAGTAGATCAGCCTGTGGATTGCATGTTTCTTTTTATGTTCATTAAGAATGAGAACGTATCCTGAATTAGTTGACCAGCAATGTGGAGAGAGTATACATGGCTCAGCCTAACACTGAGTTTAAAAGCTGAAAAATTGACATGAGTTTTGAAGAGAGCAAGGAGTTTGAGATGATGTCAACTGATGCTTTTCTTCATAGTCAATAGGTTGTGTAATGTAATGTGATGTAAGTGATGTAATGTAAGTGATGTAATGATAAGTACAGTAATTTCACACTGATAAGCCGCACCTATTTCACTGAATAATTGAGCTGATCCCGGAAGTGCAGCTAATAACCAGGTGCAGCTTATTTACGGACAAGTTCCAGAAACATGCCAACCTGGAAGTATGAGCCGGCCGGGGAGGGAGCTGCCACTTTGCCACATTCGCGCAAAGTTGCCGCTTTTTGCCGCCACTTTTTGCTGCTGTTTTTGCCGCCTTCATGTTTTGCCATCGCTTTTTGCTGCCATTGTGCGGCCAGCCTGCCCTGCCACCACTTTTGAGCCGCGCAGACAGCCACGGCAGCCAGCGCCAGGGGTGGGAGTGGCGGGGCCCGTGGAGGGCCCCTGGAGCTGCGTTTAAAGGCTTCGCCAATCTGTGCACCTTTCTTTTATGTTCACACTTTATCCACACCTCTGGTACCATTACCTTCATCTCCACATAGATGGTATTACTTTAAATTTCTTCAATCCAGGGAATAAATAAATAGGCAGGTATCTAAGTTACCTACAGATAAACATCATTAAGACCTCAAGAAGTTTCTTATTTTGAGATAAAAATATGAATACTCAAAATCTGTTATATCTTAATTTAATTTGAAATTAAAGTTTCAAACATCTGTGCTAGTTTTTTGTGCCTTAGTTTCAAGTACTAGGTTGAACACTCGGGAATTTTTTCATTCTCATGCTATAAGTACTAAAAGCTAGGTCACTTGGAATACCTATTCATGATATGCCATCAAGCAGCATGAGGAATGAAGGGAACATAGAACACCTATTTCACATCTTCTACATATAAAAATTTATCTTCATGCTGAATAAAAATAAGGAGTTTAAAGCCTATTTTTATACAGGAGTTTCAAACTTTGAATGCTTGTCAAGCTTGGAAAAAATCAGAAACTTTAATTCTAAAATGTCTTTACTCAAGTTGCTACCTCCACTTCTTCAAAATTTATGTGGTCCAGGTAAAACTAGATTGTATATCCCTTTACAAAATTTTTACTTGAACTGTGCAACTTTTCAGCTGAATCCTAGAGAGTTGATATCATTAATAACAATCTGCAGGGGGGTGAAGCCTGCCTGAAAGCACTGCTGCATCATTAGATGATTCTTTGTATGTGACAAGAAAACAAGGAAAATAACAGTAACTTAATTGAAGTGAGGCTTTCCCAAAAGCTGCAGATTATGTCTTTCTTGTTCAAATGTTTTTATATATATAGTGTATATAAAATAATATTTATGGTTAAGATATATTATATATTGAATATATATTACATATCTATATATAGTAGGGTTAGGGGACGGGCTGAAAACAGACCCAAAAATAAAACTACAGATGAATTCTTAATAACTGCACATCTGTCTATCATACTTGGAGTGGTGGACAGAAGTTGATAGCAATTTGTGTAACAATTCACATTTGATTTTATGTAAGTCACAGAAATTTGTCTGGGGTGATGGGACCAGCAAGATTATTGTCAGCTTTTGAGACATTAAAAAATAAAAAACAAAGAAAAAATCCCAGTAGTCTTGTGCTGAGAACACATCCACAGATATCCAACCATTTGCTGAAGGCACAGGATCTCCTAATGACTCTTAAAGTGTCACCAGAAAAAGATATTCCTAAAAAAATTGTTATATGAAACACGCATCTCAAAGATTCTTGTGTCGATCTATTATTTTGGTAGCAGTTTTGCCTTTCTTTATGCACTTCATGGTTAGAGAGTACTGAGGATCAGAAATATCAAATTACAGTAATTTCACAATTATAAGCCGTACTTGATTATATGCCACACATCCAGGTAGCCGGGTAGACCGCGGGATTTGTCCATATATAAGCCGCACCTGAATATAAGCCGCACTTTTTTTTTCTTTTTTTTTTCATGAGGATTCATGTGCGACAAAATAATGAGTTAGTAACAGAATCGCACCAGAGCGGGGTTTGGTGTCAGGTGCTCACGTTGCAAACATTTTTCCTAGACCAGTGAAGCCCTTAAAGGCAGCCCCAGGCACCCTCCCCAGTTGGCTCTCACTTCTGGGTTGGCATTTTGCTGGGATTTGTCCATAAATAAGCCACACCTGATGATTGGCCGCACTACTGGGATAGGCTGGATTCTTCAATGAAAAAGGTGCGGCTTATAATCGTGAAATTACTGTACTTGTCAGCTAGTTATTTAGTAAAAGGAAGGACTGGCTGGCCTTTGACATTTTTTTATACTATTCATGTTTAAATTCTTGGATTTTGAAAGAAAAGTCAAACCACTCTTTCAAAAAAGTATATTCCTTTTGTGTGTGTGTGTATTACTCCAGTTTCACAGTGGTCTATTTATTTTTGAAATTTCAAATGAATATTAGCTCTTTCACTTCAGTCTTTCTCACAAGGCAGTTAGGAATTTAGTTTGTTTTCTTGTAGAGGTTAAGTTTTGCTTTAATTAACCTCTGTGTTCATGTGTGATATTGTAACTACAGGGTGTACTTAGCATCACAACTCAGTAATTTTGCAAGTCCTGATTCAGGCACAAAGGCCTTGGAAGGACAATTATTAGAGTTTAATGAACATCTTTTTCCCTAACAAGTAGTTACAGATGGTGAATTTCATAGATCATTTTTTCAAAGCGACTATTTCTTCCAGTGCATAGTAAACTGAATCCAGTCCCTGGATCACATGTTTCAGTTCATGACTTTGGGTTCAGGAACTTCACTCATAACTACAGGGCACCTAGTTTTGGTTATAACATTTGGATTTTTCAATTAATTTTAATGGTTATGTATTGAAAAATTGTGAATGAGCTATACAATAAGACATGATATAATGAAAAGTTCTCTGCCTTAAAAATTTCAGCAGAAAAAGAAAGCACAATTGAGAATAAATCTACAGGGAATAATGGAAATTCAGTTGTGGCTGGCTAATAAGTGCTTTCTCCATTACAGTTTAACAAATGTTTAATTAATTAAATGTTCTTGCATACAGATATCAAATTACATATTAGAATTTAAAGACATCTTATTTTAACCAAACTGTGTCAAAGAGCCTAGTTTCAAATAATAGCAGTAATTTTCAGCTCACTGGTGAACACTGTACTTTCAGAACTGCTGTAATTCTATAGTAATTTATTGCAGAGAGAGGCCAAAGTAAACCAAAGAGGGATATAATTAGGATTAGTAATTCATTCCAACGTATAGAAATAATCTTTTAATTACTCTGGACATTTTCAATACTGAATCCAGTCTCCACATCTCCATGTAAGGACCTGAAATATCTGGATTCAATATCCCTAGCAGGTGACCTACCTATTCTCCTACAGCTATAGAAACCAAGTTCACTCTCTTAACTACACTTGAAATTCTCTTTCCCTTCTGGTTGATATAAAATAATAACGATTTCATAGTATCTTTTGTTATGTTCAGATTTATGTTGTCTGGTCTAAGTCTCAATCATCTGGTAGTCTCCTGAGGAAAATTCAGACCATGTGTACATAGCAAGGATAAAAAATCCACGATAAAGGCTACTGTTCTCATCCTGTAGATTATTTGTTGCTGATTTGGAAAACACAGGTTTTTTTAACCCAGGAATCTGTTTGTGCTAGAAACTTGACTTGTCTTTAATTGACCTAGGGGACAAGAGGTGCTATTTTTCCATTGCCTGTCAACTATGTGCCTGGTAGTAGAGACAATTCCTAAAATTACAGTGGATTTGTTGGTTTTATTTAGAGAATCTGGAATATCAGTCAAGAAGAAGAAGGGTTATAATTGTTTCATTTGGATAGATACAATAACTAAGGCACCTAATTAGAGATTTATGCACAAATTAAATTTGTCAGAAGATAATCTTCAAGCCTAGCTCTGAAGTTGTGAACTGCCCTGAATAAGCCTGACAGGAATGTCTGATTTACCCTGCTAAAGGCATAATGACAGTAAGTGCACCTCCTCTTTCCAAACTCTGCACACACACACACACACACACACATGCTATGAAAAAAACAGGAGCAGCACATTAGAAATTCAACACTGTACCTGTGGTACAGAATAGCTGAGAGCCCTGGAGCAAATTTCATTATTCAACCAAGAAAGGATTTAATTATTCAACCATTTTCAGCATAATGTCATGAATGGGTGATTTAGGTTGCTTGAAGAACCACTGTCAAACGTATTAGCAAAAGTTGTATTATGATGATGTTGTAAAAGTGTATTTTAGGAAAGTTTGATGGCAAGGCTCACTCTATTACAGCGAAATCATTTGAACAATGATTTAAAGTTGTCAAGGCACTAATTGAAGTTACCATACTACAGGGTTATCTGTAATATTGGTTGTTTTACCAAGGTCTGACGTTGGTATCTCAGCTCAAGGGGTGATCAAAGCCACGTACCCAACACGGCCACACAGTGAGAGCTTGAAAAAGGCTCAGTCAGGCTGTCATATTTATGGGATAAAGTGGTTCACTCCTAGTCAAACTGCATGTGATAGGAAAAGACAGCATGTGACCCCCTGTATCCACAACTTTCTTTATTCCTAAATAAATGAGTCTTAGAAAAGCCACATGTTATTCATGTGCTAATGAATGCTCATGATCAGTTTTCAAGCTCATACACATCTTCCCTCACTGCATCTCTCAGGTCCCTTGTGGCCTTTCAGAGGAGAGATTGAAACTAGAGAAGCTTTTGGTCTGGCTGTGGCTCAGGCCTTTACCTCCTTTGAGCCTATAGCAAATTATTGCTGGTTTGGACAAGGAGCTGAGTGCATCTGTCACAGGTAACAATGCGATCAGCTGAGCTATGGAACAAATAGTAACAGATTCTACAAATCATAGAAGTACAAAAAGGATCAGGGTGTTGTTCAGTTAATTGCATTACTGTTTGACATTCAAATTAAAGGACATATTTAATTTCCATCTGACCCATGCCATTGGAAAAATTAAAAGAACAACTATAAAAAAAAAAAACCCAAAAGCATTAATTTAGATGTGATTCTACTGCAAATGTATGATTTGTCCAAAAAGGAACTTTTAGAACATTAAAGGATTCAATCATATTCTTTATGATTAATTTTAAGCTTTATCCCTGTCAGGTACTCTGAGAAGCAGTTAAGACACTTAGTTCCTCTCATTTATGAGCAGAAATTAGAGGAAGGAGCCCATCTGTACTGCTCTCTCGTGCCTTATCTTTTCAGATGTTCCGTGCCATATTATGAATCCACACCACTAAAGGTTTATCAACAAGAAGAATAAAACAACATTTGAAATGACATTTTTAATTTTCAAAATGAAACTACAAGTGTTTTAAACTCATAAATTTCCAATATATTTTCTAATAAATTTTTGAACAAGTGCATGATTTTACAGAGAAAACAAACAAACAAATTCTATTTTATTGGATCAACTTTGACTGGTAAAACAGTTTATTTGAAATTTATTCCAATAAATTCTGTTACATGCATACCTATCACCAAGTAATATCACATTCTCAGCTGACCATATACTTCCCAGATTTCCTCATTGTCTGGTATGAATGAAATATGTTGTTGTGTGTCTGCATCAGTAATTTAGTGTACAAATATTATTTTTCAGTGCAAATTCGCACTCAATCTATAAGCAGTGTCCTGAGGAACACAGCTGGGAGCACTCCTGGTGATACCTAAAAAGCAGTTTTGCTCTCAGTGGATGCAGTAATGAGTCTGGACCACTGGACACCCCCTCAAGTGGCAATTTCTGTGCAGGCAAGAGGTCCTCCAGAGGATCTTCTACGTCAATACTTGCTTGATGAAAGTGGACATCACTGATACAGATGCATTTTAAACTGACTATGGTGTTTTTGAAGTTTTTTTAACTAGAAACTACTTCTTGACCTTATATCCTCATGTCACTGGGTTAATGTCTTTCTCAGTGCTACCCACTGTGCTTAGGGGCAGTGTTGTGTCTCTCCATAGTTACTGCTGGCTTATGATTAATCTATACCTTTCTTGTAGGCCCAGATCTGACCAGAGATCACTATTACAGAACTAACATTTTTTCACCTCTTTTTCTGCCCCTTGCATATGGAAAATTTCTGAACAATAAATATTTTAAACAGTTGGATTTATGTCAGTATTCCCTATAAGCCTCTGTTGCTAAGATTACACTAATTTCATGATTATAAGCCATGCCTTTTTCATTGAAGAATCCAGCCTACCCCAGTAGTGTGGCTAATCATCAGGTGTGGCTTATTTATGGACAAATCCCAGTGAAATGCCAACCCAGAAGTGAGAGCCGGCTGGGGAGGGCGTCTGGGGCTGCCTTTGAAGGCTTGGCTGGACTGTTTGCAACTTGAAAACTGTTTGCAACTTGAGCACCTGACACCAAACCCAGCTGGCAGTGATTCTGTTACTAATTTGTTACTTTGTTACACATGGATCCTCGCTTAAAAAGAAAAATAAGGAAAAAAAAAAAAAAAAATTGTAGCTTATATTCAGGTGCGGCTTGTATGTGGCCAAATCCCGTGCTCTACCTGGCTACTGGGAGGTGCGGCTTATAATCAGGGGCAGCTTATAATTGTGAAATTACCGTTTTTGGTGTTTGGGGCTTGGAGATAAGGTGGTAATTTTCACCTACCCTGTCCACAAATTTCAGTACAAATTAATTGTCATGGCACTAGATAATTTTATATGAATCCTCCAGGAGAAAATATAGTTTATGTCACTCTGTAGGATGCACCTGTCTTCAGTAGACATTGTCAGGATACATCTGAGACTGATGGTTCCATAAGGTTGAGAACTGGGAGTGCTGGGGGCTCCCCAGGAGTCTCTCAAGGTAGAGTAAGGCAGCCAGGGCTCGCTCTATCCCTCCAGCCAGGAGTGGGCAACCAGACAGCCCTGGGTCTCTCCCATCCCCATCATCATGTGCATACCTGGGGACAGGAATGGCTCAAGGATGGGCCAGGACATGAGCCCACAGGAGGGGTTCACGACAATGGCCAGTGAGCAGACCCAGAGTTAGTCCCACAGTGTCAGGGAAAGGCCTTGGGGAATAGGACAGGCCAAACCACACAAGGATATCAGCCTACAGGCCGGGGTCAACATAAGGCAGAGCTCACCCTCTTTTAAGCTGCATGATTTAAGATATTTACAGATGAAGTTGAAATAGATAGCTGCCCTTTTGTATACTAATTATTGGATCATTGACCTTTCCTATAAAATTTGTTTGGCATGTGGAATACTCATAGGTTTCTGAATAATAATCACTGATTGTGGAAACGTAATTGATCATCTGTATATGTCTGCATCCATCCATCCTAAAATTAGTGTCTATGTAGTTTATTTTTAATTTCAATTTGCTATGTAGCATCCATCTCCTTGAAGTAAGTCCTATGTTCCATACTGTCAGTAAGAGGTCATGGTAACTCTCACTTGCTTTCATGTTCACGTGAATCTTCTGCTTCAGTCAACTCTGTAGACTACAAACATTTGGCAAGCAGCAGAATGTGGCGTGTCTTCCTGTTAGCTGCTGGAAACATCCAGGCTTCTGCAATTTCCTTAGTAGAATGCGGTTTGGATTTTTTTTTTTTTTTTTTTTTTTTTTTGCTTTCTTTAAGTTACTTTAGTCCCAGGTTGTCTAATATTTTTATAAATCAGTGTTAGGATTACTTATAGCTGGGTTTGAAGAAGAGTTGAAATCAAGCAGGTCTGTTGTTTGTAAGTTGTAGCTTGGTTGTAGATACAGCTGCTAACTGGGTGACAGCTGCCTTCTGCAAAGTATGTTGGCTAACTGTGGGATTGGATTGTGGCATAGCAGCAAATGTGCTTAGTATTTGAAATATTTCCATCCTCAAGCTATGAATATGCTTTGGTTTTTTTTCAAAACCCTGAAATGTAGTCCATTTACTGAGTATTTTTTTATCTGACATCAATGTTCTTTTTCAATGTTTGTGAGTCATCGGACACAGCTTAAACAGTTTTATATTGATGTCTTTTTCTGTGTTACTTTCAGCTTGCATATGCATTCTGTAGTACTTGCTGTCTTCATGCTTTCCCAGGATAGTTCATTGGTTTGGGCATGGTTTTTTTAGTAAAGGAGAAGGAAGTCACAGGCATCCCAGATTTATACATTAAAATACTTTCAGTATTTTGGATGTTACATGTAGTTGTGAACACTAAAATAAGTGTCTATTTTTCCTTCTATTCTCTTCTAATGTCTCAGATGCCATTTAAAAAACTGTACTAACCCCTGCCCCCCGCCCCCCAAAATTTGTATGCCTGTAGTGTCTTTCTTTCATGAGTCATAGAACTTATTAAAATTCTTCCATCAATTATTTCAGTGTCTGAAGGATGATTTTTTGGTAGGTGTCCCATGCAATTGTAGGAGTTTCTCTACACCAGTCTCAAATCTCTCAGCCTACAGCAAACTACATAAAGTTACTTTTCTTTCCCTGACATGCTCTGAAACTAGGTTACAGGACTTGACCCTGATAGTCCTTTGAATATAAAGACTATCCAATTATGAAACCTTTTGTGAGTCTGGATAATGAGTGCTTCCACATTTCTAACTTCAGGAAGCTGCCAACTCTCCCTGGAAATTCAGTTTTGTCCTCTTTCTTTTTGCCCTTCTCCTCTTTCTGTTACCCCTCCTTTTCTTTGTGTAAATAGCAATAATGTTTTACCTATTTTCTCCCAGACATTAGTTCTGTGAAACTCAAGTTTTCCTGATAGTGCTTCGAAGCTTAATCAAGTCTTTTTTGTTTGTGGCTGTTTTTTTAATGCTAATGCAACATTTGTTTGATAATATTCTTTTTTTCTGTTTGTAGGAGATACTTCTTCTGCCTCATATATTCTCTCGCCCAGGGATTACCTACACTGTCAATTCTTACATAAGTTTAAAGTTTACTGAGTAATAAGATAAAAGTTTTATGGGTCCTAAAATCAAACAGGTTCTTTATTAATTGTAGGCATTACACAAATTACACAACCGCTGACTCTTTCAGCCCACATAGAAACTTACTAATTTACTGTTACCCTTAACAAATCTTTCCTTTTTGTAGCCTACAGGTTTCTTCCATTTTCCAGATATTGTTTCAGATGAACCTTTAAACAACCTGCCCTGAGCTTCTCAAATCAGTAAGTCAGTAAATTGTTATTCAGTAAATGTGCGTCTCAACTGCTCACCTATTCAGAATGATCTTTCCACTTATGAACACCTCTCAGTTTCTACACGTTCTTATGAGGACTGGAGGCTGAGCCCTTGTGAGACAGCACAGGTTGTCTAGTTCAAAGTTCTCACTGAGAGCAGTTTCCCCATTGGGCAACTAGAGAACATGTAGTAAAAGGTCACAGGAGATAATTCTTCATAGGAAGCTCCCTAGCCTGATTGCATTCAACATAATTTAGATCTGGAATACGAAACCGGTGAAAATTAGAACAATAAAAATGATGTATCAGCCTTCTGTCATGAATGTTTGCTACCTCCTGACCCCTTTTTGGTCTCTTGAACTGCACAGTTTCTGAGCTGGATGATAATTACAGTATCTCACTATTTAATATCTCTTGCAAATGTCATTAATTCTTCCGCAGTTAGACATGTTAAGAAAGAGACACAATTTTCTGAGCTGCTGACCACTACTGAACCACAATTCACTGTGAGAATGTAGTGACTGTAAAAATGATGGCAACCCATCTTTTAATTGTTATTGAAGTTTTTCCTTTATATCATGGTTAAAGAAATAAGAAATTATTTTTTTTTCCTGTAAAAAACATGCACAGGTGAGTTTGAGAAACTGTGATGCACATGTGAAGTTAGTTTTAAACTAGTAGGAAGACTCTTAGAGCACGTGTCAGAGCAGAAGCCAAGAACTCAGCATGGTTCGAATGGATGCCTCAAGGCTGCAGCAAACCCAATTTCATTGAAATCTGATCTTCAAAACTAAAGCATACTTATGAATCTTTTCACACTTTTCACCTTTGGAATGAGGAATCAGCCACACAGTGTTTGGAAAGCTTTCTAGGGTGCTTTGAAATCTGTAGATGCGTCCACACTGCTTTTCCATCTGCTAAATTTTTACCAGGAAAACTCTAACTCAATTCCCCCTGTGGACACCTGTGTATTAACTAAAATCAGAGAGGGAGTGCATGGTTGAAGACCACGCTGCTGGATACTGGTTCCTGCCTCCTCTTCTCTTGTCTTGTTTCACCATTTTGTTGTTGTAGGTTTAGAAAATTATTTTGATGATATTACAGACTGTTGTCATGACATCATTAATATTTGCACTGTGGAGGAATTAGCAAGAAATTACATCCCCTGAGCTACTCTTATTGCAACATAGTAATCCTCCCTTTGCCTTACTCTAAAGCATGACAAAAAATTGGGCAGGGTCTTCAATTGTTTCATTCTAGACTACAGACCCATATAATGTTTTATATTGTGTGTTTGTCATTTCTAATTTGGCTCTGTACTAATTGCACAGCTGAGCCTCCACTCCCTGAACATTTTTGAACATCAGTGTATTTTATCCTTTATGCTGCTACTGACTACAGCTCACATCCTTTTTCCTTCACAGCTGTGTATTCAGTGCTCCAAGAGCTTTTCACTATGCTTTAATTGAACAGAGGAATAATAGACCACGTTTTTCAACATTTTCTCAAATTCTTTCTGCTTGTTGACTACTACTTGTAGTTTTTTCATGTTATAGTTAATATCTTATTAAGAAAGCTTTATCACATAGAAATTAAAAGTGAAGATCCCAAACACACAATTCTGCAACGCATAATGATTCAGGCATGGTGAGGAGGTGGTAATAAACACCTGACATTATCTGTAGCTATCTTCTGCACATTATTGTGTTGCATATTTTTCCACTATATTTTATGATCTTTATCCACAGTTGTCAGTGCAGTTGTGGCAATGTTCAGTTCTGTGGCTGAGTGTTAGATAAAGATGTACTGTGGGTTTCCAAAGCCAGGAACAAAACATGGAAGAACAGAGAGCTCTGCAAGAAATGGGCAGCTTGATCAGCCTGTTTTTTGAGCAAGGCTGACCCAGCTTTGTTTTTGCCAGTCAGAGAGTTGAAGTAGTTAGCAACAATGCTGAAGAGGTAAAGAATTCTTTCATCACTGCTGTCTTTCCCACCACTGTTGGGCCCCAGACCTTGGGAACAAAAATCCAGGTTGCTACAAACACAGACGCCTTATCAATGGGGGTGAACTACTGCAGGAACTTGATCACTGCAAATCTATGAGTCCTGAAAATACACACACAAGAGAGCTTTTAGAAGAGCCAACTGATGTTGTGAGGCCATTCTCTGCAATCTTCGAAAAAACACTGAGAGAAGGCTAATATCACCCTCATCTAAGGAGGGCTTAAAGGAGATTCCAGGAAATTTTAAGCTCATCAGTCTACTTTAGTCCCTGGGAAAGTTATGGAATGAATCCACCTAGGGACTATCACAAGTCAAATGAAAAATGTACAGTAATTTCACGATTATAAGCCACACCTTTTTCATTGACGAATCCAGCCTACCCCAGTAGTGCGGCTAATCATCAGGTGCGGCTTATTTATGGACAAATCCCAGTGAAATGCCAATCCGGAAGTGAGAGCCGGCCAGGAGGGAGCCTGGGGCTGCCTTTAAAGGCTTTGCTGGTCTATGAAAACTGTTTGCAACTTGAGCACCTGACACCAAGCCCCGTGCTGGCATGATTCTGTTACTAATTTGTTATTTTGTTACACATGGATTCTCGCTTTAAAAAAAAAAAAAGTGTGGCTTATATTCAGTTGCAGCTTATATATGGACAAATCCCGTGGTCTATCCGGCTACTGGGATGTGTGGCTTTTAGTCAGGTGCGGCTTATAATTGTGAAATTACTGTATTTTATAAAAGCCAGCATGGGCAAATTTTTTATGACAAATCTTATTGCCTACTAAGACAAAATAACCTGCTCAGTTTACGTGGTGTGAGCACAGGTCATTGGTTACCTGGATTTCTCCAAGTCTTTTGGTGTGGTCTCCCACAGACTTCCTGGAGAACTTGATGACAGATGAGTGGTCCGATAACACAGACAAGAGAAACATGAAGCTTTTCTGTTCAACAGACCATTCTTCGTGTTTTGTTTTTCTTAATTTAAAAAATATTCCAGTTTTCTCAATCCAAAGGACATACATGCCTTCTTCAAAAATCTAATATATACTGATCATTAAAGAATGAGAAATACAGGAGCAAGTTTCTGTTTGGTTTCCTTGGATATAATGAAAGTGATGAAATTGCACCTCCTATTTGCTGTATATTTTCTATCTTCAGCTTAGTGTAGAACTAGATGGAATTATGCATGTCTTTATTGATGACACTGTTTCACTAGGTATGAATAATTTAATACCCAATACTTGCAAAAGAACAGATTCAATAGCCTGTAAGTTGTAACAGTTAAGGAAAATTGAGGTTAACATCTTTGTTTCAAGAAAAAAAATACAATCATTTGCTGGAGAAAACCAGCTAAAATACGAGAGCGTGAGATTAATCATTTAGAGCTGGCTCATGTTGATTGATTATTAGAGACTAAGCTAGAATAACCTCTACTGTAAGATAAGAATGTGTGCTTTCTATGTCCTTTATGAGCAAAAAGAATGAGGGCATGTTCCTCTGGGTTTTTATTACTAATTCTATTTCGAGGAAAAAAAAAAGTAATTAAAATAATACTGAAACCAGATATTACAGTAGATCTTAATAAAAATTTTAGGAAGCTATCCTCTTAAAATTCAAAATCACTCAAAATGTTGGGCTATTATGATAATATTTCATGTCAATATCTGAGTCTCTTCTCTCACTTTTAAGCTTTTTTTGAGGATATCAAAGTAACAGATTACAAATAATTTTGTCTTCACACAATCACCTGAAAAATAAAAAAGTAAAAAATAACATACTGGAACAATGACAACTGAGCATCCAAAGTTTTGATATGAGATTTTTCTGTTTTTTTGGTTAATTGGTTGGATTTTGGTGGGTTTGGCTGGTGGTTTTTGAGGGGGAGAGCTGATGGTTTGTGCATGTTTGTGGATTTTTATTCCAAAGACAACAGTTAGCACAATTTGAGAGGTGACTTGCACTTCCAGGAGAGAAATAACTTCTTCTAGTGAACACGGACAGATAAAGAGACTATTTGGCGCAAGGGGTTTGGGAAGCCATCCTAACTCCCAGAAGTATTGAAAAAGTACCGACATGTTCTCGTAGAACTTTTGTGTTTGAGTAATTTAATAACTTACAATTTAATTTTTAAGATAACATCCAAGATAACTTAAACTTTATTAACAAGGAGGCACAGGAAATTTGTTTGTCAGCAGCAATATGTTTTTTTATGAAAAAAAAAAAAAAAATATATTTGACATCTGTGGTCAAATCCTAGTTTTCTCAGGGAAATCTGGATTCAAAATAGCCATTAATGTCAGAAAGTACCCCTGAAAGTTTGCATTAACATGGATATTTATTTATTTTCACTCTGGAACAATGACAGCGGTTGAAATAAACTGCTTAATTTATAAATGGATTTCTGCTGCAGTGGCTAAAATTAGACATGCTTCTACCAATCACATACTTTTTCCTAAACGTGAACTTGGAATGGTCACCTTTGACATCTACAGCAAAGGTTCCTATAGATTTCTTTGGGAATTCACCTTTTTCAGGCAGGAGGCAGATAAAATGATATTTCTGTATTTAATAAATATTTTACTGTGTAAAAATACTACATTTCTGACACTGACATAGTTCAAGAGACCTTACTGACAGGTTCTTGAATTACCACAAATTGTTTTTGTCTAAAAAACCCCAGCCAAAACAGTCAGACAATAGCAGAGCTTATTTATCTTTTTTTAAATTGTTGTATCTCGCTTATACTTGTTCCACATTAGTTATTATGCACCACAAAATCATAGAATCATGTAATTCTTAGTTGGAAGGGACCCATGAGGATCATCAATGTATCAAAATGGAACTACAGTAATTTCAAAATTATAAGCCACACCTGATTATAAGCCGCATCTCTCGGTAGCCGGGTAGACCATGGGATTTGTCCATATATAAGCCGCACCTGAATATAAGCCGCACTTATTTTATTTATTTATTTATTGTTTTATTTTAGGCGAGGATCCATGTGTGACAAAGTAACAAATTAGTAACAGAATCGCACCAGCGCGGGGTTTGGTGTCAGGTGCTCAAGTTGCAAACAGTTTTCATAGACCAGCCAAGCCTTTAAAGGCAGCCCCAGGCACCCTCCTCAGCCGGCTCTCACTTCCGGGTTGGCATTTCACTGGGATTTGTCCATAAATAAGCCACACCTGATGATTAGCCGCACTACTGGGGTAGGCTGGATTCTTCAATGAAAAAGGAGCGGCTTATAATCATGAAATTACTGTAATTTTCCATGTTGGTGTACACATTCCCCAAATGTTAAACTAATGCTTTATGTTCTACAATGTTAGAAGAAAATTTCATCAGAATCAAGTATGAAACACTATTATAAATAAGCACAACAAGATATATAGATACACACACAAGCATAAATTAAGTATACATGCTTGATAAGAATGACTCAGAACCCTGGATAGCATAAAATGTTCCATAACATGATTGCTGCAGCTCAGTTACTTCATTTCATTTTATCAACTATTGGATCTCATTTGGATAAATATGTTGTATTTCAAAATGCTATTAAATTTGCTGTCCTTTGCCCCTGTATTGCGTCACCAAAAGTTTGTCAAGAATTTAAACATATTTTTGGTAGGAATTTTGATACATATATTGCCTAAACCAAGAATATAGCTAGGGATCACATTCCCTAATATCTTCAGAAAACTGACATTTTACCCAAGAGACATTTAGCCTTAGATTTGTCCTTCTGTTTTGTTCCAACAAAGTTTATCTGTTTCTCTTGTGAAAGTTGGATAGGACTCAATCAGTTTTAAATCATCATAAGCAATTTAAGATATCTATCTCTGGGCTAAATCTGACATTTATGTAAGCAATGATATATGTGAGTCAGCAGAATTAAATTAACCCAAAACTGTCTGGTGCTGACAAAGGAGGTCTTGTGAATCAGCCAGGCCTCCCTGGATAGGGTACAGTAGTG
>VRYO01002297.1:75383854-75411961 GCA_009812075.1 Sialia sialis | reverse complement strand
GAAGAAAAGGCTCTAATCTTCCAGAGAGAAAAGGAAAGGGACAGTATGTCAATTATCACAGAATTCAAGCTCCATCTCATGCATATCCAGGGAAGGGCCAGAACAGTGCTTTGTTCAATAAAAATATCCCCAAGCCTAATAACCTCAGAAATTGTAGAATTAAGGTTGCACCTCCTTGTAACTTTGCAAGTACATAAAAATTGTACACTTGCATCCTTTCCTCCCAGCCACCTTCTCTCCCCCCAGGACTATGTCATGAAGTGTGTAAAATGGATGATCCTCATGGGAGAAAGAAAAAAGGGATTCAATATTTTTTCTTATCTTTTTTTATTTTCCCTCTACAGCTGTATATTTCATTTATTAGACTGCATTGAAACCATGTCCTCAAGACAGTTACTGCTTTTCTTGTAGCTTTTTCTATCACAGTCATTGCTATGGCAACAGAGTATTTCACAAGCATGGAGAAACTAATTTCACAAATTTCTGCAGAAGGGAGGTTTATAACTAAAGTTCTGCATGTAAAAATTGCAAAATCATAAATTAAATGAACTCATAAATTATGTTAGCTCTACAGAAAATACTACACAAATAAAGATGATTTTTTAAAAAATATATTTCTTTTCACCTGCAATTTTAGCTGATTGTACCTTTAAAAAGTAGAATTTAATATATAGAGCTACTTGAATGTGCAGAATTCTAAAGAGTACTAAGAGAAGTCAGAAAAATCTTGGAATCCTAAAGTAGTCAGAAAAACTTAGCAAACATCAAAAATTAGAAGTAGATAATAAAAATTCTCAAAAGTCATTCTGAGCCCGTTTTTTTGAGAGAAAAATGAAGCACAGTAGAAGCCATATGAAATACTTGTAGTAATATAAATATAGTGGGAAAAGTAGCAGAGCTGCTGTGTATGAAGTTAGTAAAGGTTAAAGTGATAGGAAAATATTACTGACCATAGGATAGCATAGACAGAATAGAAATGAGAGGTGAAAATTTCAAATATCATCACTTAGTAAAATCCAGAAGCACAATAAACTCAGAATTTCCCCTCATATCAATTCGTGAATTCTGTCTAGGAAGAAATTAGAATGGAAGGAACTTATTACAAGGATTCTTCAAAGATGTTTTAGGAGCAAATTCCAATTGCTATTTTTGTTTATTAAATAAAAAAAGTGGGAATGTTTGGCTGCAATTTAAAGATAGTGTAATCAATACCAAATATAACACTGTTGCAATGTAGAAAAGAGTGTCATCACTTTAGGAATAAAATATCAGAAATAGGTTAAAATGTCATTATATGAAATAAAATACAAGATAAGGCATTCAGAAAAAAAATTAGGAACTTTTCTTGGAAATATTTAAGGAAAAACAGACATGGAGGTAGATGAACCAGCTTATTAACAAACCCATACAATTTCAGATTATGTATTTTTTGCAAAGGAAGTAAGTTCTAGTTCAATAAAATGAAGTGGATTTTCAGCGTTTTGAAACCTTTTCATTTAATTTCTCTCACTGAGCAATTCTGAGTCTCCCCTGTGGAGAGTGGAAATTATACCTATCTGCAGATATTGCTCTGTGCTCCAAAAATACCTTACCTAGGAATTTGGAAACTATTCAGTATCTTTTGGTATGGTCACTTTCAGGAAAGTGAAACTTTCCACTTTGAAGATTAGTCTGATACCTGCTTATATGAAGGATAGGAGCAGTTTTATATTTAAAATGGAAAGGGGCAGAACTGATTTGTTTATTTTGAATGGAAGCCTCCAAAGAAACATGGGATTGAGCTAGCTAGCTCTTCCAATACTTCATGCCACTTCAGCTAAATAGAACTATTCAGCTGACAAATGAAATTTTCTTTTCTTTTTAATCAAATTTGATTATATTTTGATATCTTCTGTTAAAAAATGCATTCAAGGAGTAATAAAATGGTAGCATAAATCTTGAATCCCCAATAATCAGAGAGGATTAAAAAGCATTGGGAATTCCATTAAAAGAGTTCTAAGTCACTATGAAATGCCAAAGGACTAAGGGGAGGAGAGATTCCTTCAGGTTGGTGTCTAGGAAGGGATAAAGCTGACACACACAATGAAGGGAAAGCTGATCTTAAACTCTAGTTCTCACTGCACAACAGTATCCTTCCTTCTTGTGATTCTGGTGGAGACATCCTAAGGGTTATTATGCTGTAATAATAACCTACTTTTCCTATTCTTGTTTGTCCTGATAATACTCTGTATATTTTTTTAAAATATTTACAGTTATTTTTCACATAACATTACACACTGAGAGATTCATGACATGTGAATGTTATGTTACATCATAATTATATTACTTATAACTGTATTTACTGGTAAATACATATAATGTTACTCTGAATTTGCTATAGCAAAAATAAGCCATTTAAGTCTTGGGGAGTTTGTTTTCTGCAAAATTTGGCTTAGACTACATTACAGCAAAAATTTGTATTGTTCCACCATTAAACTAAAAACAAGTAGACAAATCTATGTCTCTTAAAGTTCCCTTTGCTGTGCCACAGATGAGTATCTAAGGACAAAAACCAATATTAACATTATTCCTTAAAAAACGAACCATACATTTTGAATGCTTCTGTTTAAAAAATCAGTCTACTGACTTTGAGAATCTGATGTAAAGAAGAGAATCCTGAAGTTGGACAGGATAATCTATTGATTTAATTACTAAAATCACATTCAGAATTAAACATCTCTCCCATATTGAGGATCTAAGGATTGAAAGCTATTAAATCTCATCCCAATTTTACTCATAAATGGAGCTTTATCTCACTGCGATGATTTCAAGATGAAATATTATAAATACCTTAAACAATAACTGATTTACTTATTTAAATTATGATGAAAGATATATTTCATGGATATGTATGTTAAAGAATATTAGGTTGATTTTGTAAGCACTGCACTGAATATATTCAAAAGAATTATAGGATTAATTGGGAAAACCAAGAAATATGAGACTTAGCCTAGTCTACTTATTTTTATTGAAGAAAATAGCTTTTTGGTTCTGGTTTGACTTAGGAGGGGCATTGTTGGTTTATTAGAATAGTTAATAAACATAATACTGGCTTGCAGGTTTCATGCATGCCAAAAATTGTTTCCTCTTGTAACTCTTTCAGTAAATCTCTCTTCCTGATACCATTTTCTTTATGTAGGGGGGAGGGGAAATAAAAAAAATAAATATATATATATATATAAATTATTACATCAGAAGGAGTTTGAAGTATCTGATAAAATAGTGCCTTAGGCAGCTGTTTGGTGATTTCTTGTGGTGACTTTTTCCAAATTAAAAAGAAAGTTGGTTTTTCTGGTTATAAATAAATATGCACATATCCATCAACAACCTTGATTCTTCCTTCAGCTTGTTTTTATATTGAGTCCACATCAAGCCTAACAGTAACCTGGGCCAACAAGCGAGTAACTCTCTTTATCCTTCTGATAGATTAATTGATTTGCTAGAAAATTCCTGAGCTTTAATCAACTTTCTAGCCTCTTAGAGATCTTTCTCTCATTACCTGCATGAGCCATTCCTAGTAAAATGAGTATTTAAACTATCCTTTCACTGGATTTATTCCATTTTTCTGTTTTTATTCTAATTTTTTTTTTTCTTCATTTTTTCATTATTAGTTCATTGTAGCTGTTCTTCTCCCATTCCTGGTAAATAAAAATATTTATAGGCATTATGACTTAAAGTTTGGTTTGCTTTCACAAGCAGACTGTCGACATGAATGATCACTCACTGTCTTTATCTCAAGGAAAAGAGATGGTTGATGGAAAAATGTCATAGAAAAAGGAAAATAAGTTTTGATCTTTGTTCACAAGAGACATTCACGTGTTTTGTTCACTATGTGTTATTAATATAAAGTAAACCCTTAAGCACGATGATCTCCTCTCTCCTGAGTTGCTTTGTATCCTCTCATCAAGCTTACCTTAGATTATTTTTTCATTCTTATCTTGCCCTTCTCTAGACAGAGAATTGGAAATATCATTCCCAAAATCAGAACAGAATAAAATTTATTTCTGTTTCTCTCCTAAGAGATTGAAGTTGAAAGCTTGAAATCCAAAAGACTGAGAAAGGTTTCAGCATTTGATCTTCTCATGTTGGCCAGCCACATCCTTTAATCATTTTGGCTTTAGATTATAGCTCTAGTAGTGCTGCTATTCCTCAGGTCTGTCATGGATTTAGGCTTGATATACCACAGTTATGAGACTTGAGTTATGTCTGAACCTTAGAGTCATGATGCCTCTTGAGAAACAAATGTAGAGCAAAATCTCATTAGAATCAGTGATTTCTTTTACTGCTTTTGAACTGCCTTTTGTACTGATGAAAGCCACTAGTGACTGAAGCTTGGTAAGTTTAACATTTTATTTTTGTCAGAATATGAATTATGGCATGTGTTCTGGCAGTTTTAAAGCATAAACCTGGTGCATTTGAAAATACAGGAAAATATGACTGAAATATAGGAAGAACACTGGATAAGCAAACCCAGAAGGTATTTTTGTCATAGCATGAATAACTTGCATTTATTTTATCAGTGTAGCCTGCATAGGCTGATAGCACCAGTGCTTGACAGAACAACTAATGAAGGAAGTACCACTCATTGAAAATCTACTTATTACATGGTTGAGTGGTCTTGGAAGCAAAGGAAAACAACAAGTAGACAGAGTAATACAACACAGACAAGAATGACAGTGTACGACGTCTGCTGTTTTTGATGTACAGTAATTTCACAATTATAAGCCGGGTAGACCGGGCTAGCCTGGGTAGCCCGGGTAGCCGGGTAGACCACGGGATTTGTCCATATATAAGCTGCACCCGAATATAAGCCGCATTTTTATTTTTATTTTTTTTAAGCGAAGATCCATGTGCAACAAAGTAACGAGTTAGCAACACAATCACGCCAGCACAGGATTTAGTGTCAGGTGCTCAAGTTGCAAACAGTTCTCATAGACCAGCCAAGCCTTTAAAAGCAGCCCCAGGTACCCTCCCCGGCCGGCTCTCACTTCCAGGTTGGCATTTCACTGGGATTTGTCCATAGATAAGCCACACCTCATGATTAGCTGCACTACTGGGGTAGGCCAGATTCTTCAATGAAAAATTGTGGCTTACAATCGTGAAATTACTGTACTTGTCATTTTGATTAGCTCTTCTATTGTTGTGAAGGCCACTTGAGAAGTCAATTCAGTTATGTATGTTTATGCCAGGCTTTAGCAGACCTTTCCAGACATACTTTTACTTGGCAATGGATCATATCTGAAAAGGAACAAGGTCCTTAAGCAGTAGCTTCAGTAGCAAAAAAAGCAGAGGGAAGAGAAAAAAACAACTTTATTTATTTATGTGATTGGGAGTAATTCTGATCCACTTATCTACTGGGAACAATTCTAAATTCAGGTTTAAATAAGAAAATTAAAACTCCATCTCAATAGGCAATAGTTTTCAAATGAATTCTGCCAAAGAAATAATGCAGACCATAATATCTTTCTCCAGTTTCTCCTTCACAGACAATAGATGAATTAATTTCAGGCAGGAATTCCCTGATGCGGAACATGGAAGTTACAGAGAAAATGAATTGAACCTGGTAAAAATGCAGAGTGGTTTTACAACTATATTGATTTCTAAGGAAAGGTGGTGAAAGAAGTGATGGCAACTTTTATTAGATAAACAGAAAGGGCTAATCTCCCACTTAAAAAATATCAGTGTTCACTCTCTCAGATGGCACTATCATATAGGAAATCTTTAGGTATTCTGTTATGTTCTGAAAGGTTATCATTTGCTATTAAATTTTGTATGTGGCTTAGAATAGGTTTTATATAGAAAAGAAAAGAATTTATTACATCCCGCATTACAAGTTTCCTTGAAAATGTGGCTATTTTTTACAAAATGTCATTGGAAGTTATATTTATTTTTAAAAACACAAAAAAAACTAGTCTAACTTGCAGCTGCTGAGCCTAGTTGAATATTTAGTATACTGTACGAACTATTCCATAGATATGGAAAAAGGCTGCAAAATCAGGGTAATTAAATTAGGAATTCATGAAAAAAAAATGCAAGGTCATCTATTAACTTGCCTGCAGGGATATGAAGATTCAGTATCAAAAATTTCTATTTTGGTTGCATAACTGATATCTCAAAAAAATGGCCCTGATAATTTTAAATGCAATTCATCTAATTTTCATTTCTTAACATCTGCAATGCAACAGGTTTAGTCTTGCTTTGGCACTTCATTTCATGCTAAATAGTTTAAAAACATATTCAGCATAGTAATTTCATTATTTTCATCATTGTTCATCATTGCTGCTTTCCTCTAATTCAAGTAAATAATAAAATTATATGTCTGTCATGAGATTATTTTCATTCAAATAGCTGAAACAAATTTAATTGCCGATAAATCATTCAAATTTAAATTCCATGTATTTGTTCTGAAATAGCTTATACACTGTTATTTTCAGGCCAAAGTTTTATAGGCATTACTCTTTTAGACAAGTTGTAAGTAATATATTCAGTTATATACAATTTCCATGCCATACAGCAATGCCATATCCAAGTGTAATGCAAACCTCACTTGTTTCATTGGTGCTTTAACATATGTATGGACTATATACATGTACACACATATGCTATAGATAATTAATAACACTCTAGTTTCCTAATGTATCTCTCCTGTTTAATTCATATTTCATTTATAAATATTTTTCTCTGATAGTATTTTTACAAAGTTTTCCTGTCACTGATGATTTTCTCCTGAAGTGTCTCAAGGGAAAAAACATCTTGACTATAAATTTTCACATGTTAGTGGTTTTCTCACTGCAGTCTCCTGCTGATTGGATGTCTGTCTGTCATCAAAACCTACCCCTTGTGCTGGTAGATCCCTTATGACTGATTGTACTGTAATTGATCCCAGGAAAAATAAACTTTGCATACTGTGTTTGACATTTTTTTGTGAGTGCTCTCATGATGTAGAACAATGAAAAAACATACATTAATTACTTTATTAAAGATATACCATGATTTTGAATGCAGTGATTTATTATAATTAGTGTTCTGGACCATTTCACTTCCTTTCTTGGGAATGAAATATTATTCAACTCAAAAACTTTCAAGTGAAGTTGAAACTTAAATAAATCAACACCCTTTTAGTATGGAGTTCTAAACACAATATTTCCTCAATATATAGATAAAGTACTGAGGATCACATGCAATTTTTGTAAGGTTCTTCTCTGTCTTGACTTGAAAACTGTCTCAATGTGTTCTATGCATAAGTAGCATCTCTACATTACATTAAAAAAAAAAGATTCCTTCTACATCTTAACTACTTCCAATAGCTCTGTATTTTTTTATTGCATTATAAAACGGTTATGAGATTATCAAATTCAAACTCCTAGGTTACAGTTTATTCTCATAAAGAATTACATTTTAAAAACTGTTCTATTTTAAAAGTGATATTGAGTGCTTCTTTTTAAGCCATAAAGTAGACACCATTGAGGACTCATGAAGAGTTAATAGACAATTTATTGTCCACAGAATGCTTCAGTCATTAATCAAATATTTTGAACTTAATGCAATTTCTGTATACTTCATGCTGTAGGAATGTTTTCATTTGATTATTATTTCTTTAATTGAAGAAGAACAATGGTGAATGAGATTTTTAGGATAGAATACTTGTTTCCTTTCCAAGTTTGATTTGTTTCCCATAGAAATTCTAAAAGAACCATCCAGTCTGCTGGCCTACCAAGCATAAAAGGTTTAATTGTCTCTTCTGGCCATGTTGGCATAGTGGATGGAAAGCCTGCTGCTCTGGGAAAAGAGCCTGTGGCAGGCAGGATACTGCTCCACTGAATTGTTTTTTTGTTTTATCCTGCTTGACCCTTTTCTCTCTTTGGTTAAGAAATAAGGAGAGGAGGAAGACAATCAAAGCAATGACATCAAGAGTTTAGCAGTTCTCTATGAAAATGTCCCAGATCTTCAGAGCTTGATAGATTAGCTACATCTGATTTTATCTGGAAGCTTTACTTTTAACAGCAAGGTGATCAAGATAGTAAGGTGTCAGTGTTTGAATTTTTTTTTTCTGACATACAAATGCTGCATGGTACTTTACTGGGAATCTTCAACTGTGGAGAAAATGTCAAATAAGATTACTTTCAAGACACTCAAAAATAGGTCATAGCTACAGTGAGTTAAGCTGTGCTTGCAGATATTTTTATAGTATGGTTTGATGATTATAGGTAACATGAAGTACAGATTACATCTTCAGCAGAAGACAAGTGATGTCCTACTTTTTTTCTGAATAAATAATCTTGAAATAAATAGGAAGAGAGCATACAAAGAGACTCAAGAAAAAGAGATTTAAAATTAGAATGCATTTTTATTACAGGTCTATCCTTTCAACATAAGTTATATAAGATATGCCCTTCAAAGGCATGAAAAACTACAGGTTGTTTCTCAAAAAAACAGAAGTGCAAACAGATAGAAAGTTGTTACAATAAAACAAAAACAAACAAACAAACAAAAAACCCAAACAACAAAAACAAACAAACAGAAGCCCAAAAACCCCACATTCACACTAATTGCTGTACTTAAAGTCTTTTTTAAGAATTATTGGGAAAAAAATCTTATTTCCAAAAGAAAACTCTTTCTAATTTTTACTTATTTTATCTGAAAAAAAAAAATAAAAATACACCATTGCGATAGATAGTAATTGCAAGATAAAAGATAATTTTTCCGGAAAACCCTTTCAAAAATTTTGGCATCACATCACTATATTTTCTTATCGTCCCTGATTTTTCTTATGGGAAAGAACGATGGGGAAAATTGAGAGCGAGAGATAAAGAAGAATGTAATATTAGTATTTATTTCTCTTATTTCTTTGTACTTGATGGAAAAACTGTTATAATTTACTTAATGAGTTTATCTCTATATGAGAATTTCTCTATAATCTGTTGTGCATATACAATAGCAAAACTCAGAGGACAGAAGATGTTTGAAGATAGAGTATGGTATTTCACAAATAAAATAAGAAGGACAGTTCTGGGTATTTTGTTTTTCTTATAGTATAGATTCCCTCTCACTTATCTTTAAAAAGAATTTACTTTGTAGTATCATTGAAATCTTTGAAGCAAAATCAAATAATCTGGAATGTTAAACATTTACACAATATCCAGTATGCTACCTACCACATAACTGGCTGCTATTGAGAAATTTTACTTAATTACAGTAATTTCATGCCTATAAGGCTCACCAGATCGTAAGGCGCACTTCCGGGTGGCCGGCAAGTTCCGATATTTTGTCCATATATCAGGGGCACCAGACTATAAGGCGCACTTTTTTTTTGCAGCGAGGATCCTCATGGAACAAAGTAATAAATTAGTAACAAATCACGTGATCACGGGGTTTACTGGCTCCTCTCAGGGCTGGGCAGACCCCCTCGTGGAGCTGCCAGCGGCTCGCACTTCCGGGTTGGCAAATTCCCGAACTTTGTCCATATATAAGAAGCACCAGATTATAAAGGCGCACTTCCAGGTTCTGATCACAATTTCAGCCAAAAGGATGAGCCTTATATGCGTGAAATTCCTGTACTTTCTCTATCAATAGGAACATCACAGCCAGCAAACCTTATGTTTGCCACAGAAATGGCCTGTATTCTAGCACTTTTATTTGATGACTGGACACATATACCAAAGCAAGGTGGTACCTTAATTTTTAGCTTTTATACCTTTCAGATGCATTGGGGTGTGACTCTGAACTTCATACAAAGTGTTAGCAAGCTCTCTTCACAGTTTGGTTAGACAAAACAATCCTTTCCCAGCCCGAGAACCAAGGACACCTTTGTAGCTGCAGGCCCAAAAAGTGTAAACAACAAACTGGGAAGAGCAAACTGGAAGGAGGGTCTTCGTAACCTGAAGCTGTAAATGGACAATGAACCTCAGTATTTAAATGGACCAAAACCTATAAAAGTGTGAAAACTCTTGACCTGCTGTCCATCTTGGGTGTAGCCATGGCTAGACTCTTGTACTGCCCAAGGTGTTTCCTTTGAAGGCCTTTCAGAAAATACCTCCTTTATTCCTTTAACACTCTCTAGCCTGTGTTCCAGGAAGTCTCTTTAGGCATTAAGATGTTGTTCATGAAATAGAAGATATTGAGGCACTATGATTCATATAAGTAGCTTAGAGATAAAATAAAAACAATGTACTGGAGATACTAATACCATTATAGAGCATTAATTTTTAATGCCAGAAAGTATAACTGAGATTGCATACTCTCACCTTCTGTGTGACACATATAAGTTAAATAAACCGTGCTTGCCCCGCCACATTCTCATACTTTACCTTGTAGCGGTTTTCTAGAATTCATTTAAAAGTGCATTTGTATCATCTGAGGACACCAGAGACTATGTAATGATGTGAGAAATGGACCTGCAAGTCAGAGTGCAGAAAATATCTCTGCAGGAACAGTGTTTCCTGCAGGTCAAGAGAAGTGATTATTCCCTGCTATTTGCTGGCTGGGAGTCTGCTTTTGGAGTATTGTCCAGTGTTGATACCCTGATGCAAGAAATATAATGATGTGCTAGAATAAATATGTCAGCAAACCATCACAATGATCAGGAGTATGGAACACAAAATTTTTAAGAGGCTGAGATACCTGAGTTTGTGCAGTGTTATGAAGATTAGGCCTAAGAAAAATGTTAATGAAGTTTTAGGTAGAAAGGAGAGATAGACCCTTCTTGCAGATGTGTAGTGATGCACAAGAAGCTCTGGAGGGCAGAAATTGCAATGACAGAAAGTGATGTTAGGAAAAAGTAAAACAGACATTAAAATAAAGTTTTTCACCATTAAAATAACCAAAAACCAAGACAGTTTCCTAGCCAGTCTGGGAATGGAATGCCCTTCCCTGGGGATGACAGATTTTAAACTCAGGCTTCTTAATACCTTGATCTACTTGATGCTATTTGAAGTGGGGTCAACCTAAGTGTCTAAATTAGGAAAAATGTGTCCCTGTATATTACCCTAAATCTCTGGATGGGTTAAGAAAAATGCAGCCTAGATGCCCCAAATGGCTTTCTGAAGAATTAAGTGTGCCTCCTGGGGAAATAAAGGAAGACAGGGAAATGTGTTTCTTTAAGCTGGGAGATTTTCCTGTGCTCACTAAGCACAGTAAGGGAAGCATAGTGTGAGAAGGACTTTTTTAGACTAGTTTCCAGCTCTCAGTCTTTGTCTGTTTCCATTATTCAAGAGCTTTATTTGATATGAATATAGCTACTGCGTGGATGAGTGAGAAAATGAATGGAATATGGGAGGCATATAGGGTATAGAACATATGATACAGAGGAGAGGAAGCAGTCTATGAGGGGGATGTCTGGAATTTAGAATCTTCTTTTCTCTAGTTTCATAAGGTTTGGTATGGAACTTGTCAAATTCACAAAAAAAAAATCATTCACTACACACATTTTTTTCTCTTACTGTGTGAATAAATCAACAAATAACATCAGATTTTTGATGTTTTCATTCCACAAGACTGTTTTGTATCACAGGTGATTGGTTGTTCATTTTATTTTGTATTTCAGGAAGAATATTTTATTGAGGTACTAAAGGAAGTTAGATCACAAAAGTGCAACAAAAATATGGTTTAAGTTCTGTCTGCATTCTGTTATGAAAAGAGTCCTGGCCATGTTTTTCAAAAGTATTTCTAAGCATTACAATAAATGCTATGTATACACAGCCTAATTAACAGATTAAACTGCCTGATACAAAATTATTTTTACCATAACAAATGATGCACAGATTTAAGAAATGAGACCATAAAAAGAAAATAGGCAATATAGAATCTCTCAGACCACCTAAAAATTTTCCTCTTGCATTTTTTTTCCCATCATATATTGCAACTGGGGACAGAATAATTATAATCTCCTAAAGCATAAGACTGAAGTATTGTTTGGCATAGGGCCACCTAATGAGAGAGAAAATTGCTGACCCTAAAGAGGCTGAAAGCTAGCATTTCATTGACTGGGAACATATCATCATTTCATCCTTTAGAATCCAGTATTCACAACACCTCCCTTTTCTCTGGACTTTCTGATTTCCCCTAATCAACCGGGATCATTTATTTAAATTGAACTGAAGAATTATTGTGATTTCAAATATTTCATATGCTTTAAGTTGTATGGCACATTTAACACAGCAGGATCCAGGTGGAATCTTATTTCATGAAACTTGGGAGATACCACAGTAGGCAGTCACAGTTGTAAACTATCAAAAGCAAAATGAGATTAACAAAGCAAAATAAATTAGTAATAGCATGTTACTTTCCCATGACAATACATACAATAAACAATGGATGATGATGGACAATTCTTATTTTTCCCTCTTACTTCAACTAATGAAGCAATAAGAATGTTTTATCAGTCCCTGTCCTTGTCTGTGCGGGAAGGAAACCCACAGATCTTTTTTTCTCCAAGGCGTAGAAAAAATGGCAATTAGTGACAGAAGGGTACTGCTCCCTGGCAGAGCTGCGTTGAATTACAGCAGAGAGACTAGAGTGTGGCCAGGGGCTGGAAACAGGCTGCTGACTCAATGGAGAGAGGAGACGCTATGAGCAATTCTCACAGGGAAAGCACTTCTAAAGACACCAGACAATTTTCTTCTAAAGCAGGAAGTCCACTCTGAAACCTCACACATTTCATGGCCTTTCACTTGCTGATCCTTTCCCCACCTCAATGAAAAAGTTATTGAGATTATCAACTTGTTAAAAATCAAAAAGTGTTGATGAAAGCTTTTTTCATTCAGTAAGTGATTTGAAGTAAGTGTATAACAATATAATTTTTACTTTCTCTTATTAGCTAGAATGGAAAGTAAATTCAAAATTTTCTCATATTGGTTAATAAAGAAAAAAAGAGGTGTACCAGATTCCACCTATTGAGTGAAGCTCCTACAAGACTAATCTGTGCATACTTTCTTTTGGCTTTTATGTTAAGAAATGTGTATGCTCAGAAATAGGCTTCTGTAAATTCACTGAGACTATACTTAAGAACCTGTACATTTTATCTAATATCTTGCTAGAGCATTTGCTTGTTCTTATCCATTTTTTTGCTTAATTTATAGTGGATACACTAATTAAGATTATAAATAGCCAATTATTTTATTTGCTAATATTTGTCAGTGATAAAATTAAGAATAAAAATATAGTGCAAATTTTGCAAGATGAGATTTCACACTCATAAACTAAAATTTATCAAAGTGCTTTTTCCCATAATAAGCAGGTAGATTTTCTCAATTTAGTAACTTTTAAGTATTGTAAGTGTTCTACCATGGATTTCTTACCATTTTTTCCTAACAATTTCCACCACATTTTCGCAGTGTCTTAAGAAAATAAGGGAGACTAATAATTTAAGAGATTATCATGGAAAATAATATGATCACGCACTTGAAATTAACACAGACATGTCATGCTCCATGTATGGTTCTTCTGCACCCAGCAAAACCCGGTTATTCAATGCAACCAATCATTCTATGCTTCAATTTCCTTAAATGTGTTCTTAATAGACTAGTGAAAATTACTATTTTTTAATTTCTGATCCAATCTTCTTGGTTTATATTTGTACTTCACTCCGTAAAGTTGTACTCAAGTATGCCTCGAACTGAAAGATTTTTTTGGTAGGACTAAGATACATTTTTTTCCCTTTTCTTTACTCTTTTGTCACACAGCTTCTTCTATATCTTAAGGGATTGTAATGCTAAAATGCAGCATTAAGAGCTGACCACAAAAAATTCAGAGTCAGAAAAATCTCCAAAACTATGGAGCCATCACCACAGTAAAAAGGGAAGTATTGCTGGTTGGTAGCATATACATGTCCTCCCTTAACAAGTAAAATCAGCTACCTAATTCTTCTCTAGCACAGGTATTGCAAAGCCATATTACTACTGCTGCTGCTGACAGATACCTCTATGGCAGGAAAAGGAACAAAATACAGACCTGAATACTAATATAAAATTGTGCATACAGTTTGTTGTAAGGAAAACCCTTTGGCTGTGGCCCAAATTAAAAATTATCAGTTTTAATCTGGGTATACTAGTGCTAAAAACCTTTTTCTTACAGTCAGTTTGCAGAGAGCTACGTAGTTTGGGGGTTTCGGAGGGTTTTTTTTAATAGTTCAGTAAAAAGTGGACTCCATGAATAAATTTGTTTCTGTTTTGGCAAGGGTTCAAAACCCAGTCTTTGACCAATTCTATTTGTTTAATTAATGGGCAATATTTTTTTTCAGAGAGATTAATAGAAAGCGTACAACAAGAAAATCAAAAAGAAAGAAAAAAAATTATTACTTGCATTGTTGGATGAATTTTCTCATATTTATACGCTTTGACTTACAAAGTCAAAAAATACCACTGATTTGTCTTTTAACAGGTTTTTGGTTGGGAAAAATTTAGTTCATGTTACCTCATAGAAATTGAAGACACAGAAGTGATATGTATTAGTACAATATTATTTTTCACTGTTACTATCACACTTCACTGTCATTTTCTCCTACTTTCTGATCCTGGTCATATTCCCTAGAAATTAGTAAAGGACATTATTCTGTCACCAGGATAAAAACATTTTCTTTTTGGCATTCTAAATCTCCCCTTCAGGCCAAGGAGGGAGTTAAATCTAAATCTCTTTCTGACTGGATAATTTAGCCACTAATCTGCTTTGTTTAAAATGGTGCACAATGGTGGCCCCAGTTTTTCTTCTGTATGTGCTGTTTTCAAAAAACCAGTTTCCACTGCAAGAAAATGCATATTTTGACTTTCATTGGACATGTTTTCCACACCAAATAGGGTGCTTAAAAAGCCCTTTGTACTGCAACCTTAGCCACAATACTGATGCTACTCATGGTAGCAGGTCAAGGTGATTGCCATAAATTTGAATGGCCTTAATTGTGCATTAAACACAGTAGAAAATATATAAATTAGGAATCTGATAAAATAGAGGCCCTTTAATTTATCTAAAATTTAGGCAAGCATATTTAAACAAAAACTGTCTGTATTTCCTTTACAGCCTAAGATACCTGTCTTCAAAGAAATTCACATGGTGAGTAGCTGAGATAAATGTGCAAATATTAGATGGTTAAATTTAATTACATCAGTCCCATTAATTGAAAAAAAAAAAAAAATCAGAGAAGTATCTACTAGCTCCAGATGTACTTGGATTACAGTTTTGAATTTAATTCTGTCCAAGATATGCTTTGTTTGATCAGTAGCACTGTCACTAAAGGATAGACAAGCATCTAGAAGTGCTTACAGAAATTAGACGTTTAAAGGCTCCTCACCTTTTTGGTACAAAACCTAGTTCTTAGCACAGCAGGTCAGGAATCCAGGTTTAACCTAAGAGTATTCAAAGCAACAGCTTTCATGATAAAAGGCTCAAGCTGCTTCATGTATCTGTTGTTCTGTGGAGAATGAAATGAGCAAGAAGGAGGCTGAGACAGAAATTAATATTGTTGATGACTGCAACACACAATATTCAGGTATGGGACTCGGGTCGCTAATTATTTCTACTTGTTTGGTGACTGAATAATTCAAATAACTAAGCAAATGAAACAATGGAAACCAGGGCCATCTTATCTTGGTTTAGAGTTCTACTGATAGAATTTACATTCTTTTCATTACTTTCCCTAATCTTAAGATACTTGCATTATAATTTTGACAGCAGTGTGACAGGAAAGATGGAGAATTCATTAGCTGATGAGAGTAATTTACAAATTAGTCATGAAAATTTCTATTCCCCTTGATTTATTTTTTTTTTTTTAATTCTCACAACCTGCAGACTAGCAGCCTTTATCCTCTTACACAGCTCCAAGTATTCATTGGTCTAGAGGCAACTGATTATGATAATTGTATTAAATGTTTGGGGTGTGTTAGGCATACTAACAACACAGTAAAGGAACCAAAAGTTAGGAAAAGTTTACTGCTGGCTAACTTACAAAGAATCTTAGTAGCAATGGTTCTGAGATGCTTATCCTTTCTCAAATGGTGGCCATGACCTGTGGCAGAAAATTAAGAAACAAAGACAAGCTTATAGGTGAAAATTGTGTTCCCATGTAACAGAGAGCAATAGATTATAGGTTAATTCTGGTCCTTTAATTGCCCCTTTAGTTTTAAGTGTGTTAAGCCTGAATAAGATCTAGTGCAGGTATTGAGGCTGTTCTTCTTGACCTAATGTCACCTGGATCTTCATATTAAGCTGAACTATCTGCCTTTTAAATTTGCATACAGGACTGATTTGGGACATTTTGTATGTAAATTGTCAATATATTTCAGAACATTGAAAAGTAAAATTAACTATATAATTAAAGTTCATTTAGTTAGTTCTTTAAAATGTCATTCACGATCCTCTGTTGCAATGTTCCAGTACCCCATATATTCCATAAGAATATACTAGTTGTATTTACAGCAACTGGAGAAATAGTCTACTGGCTGATAAGTAGTAGTAGACATTTGAAATAGTTTCTTTACATCAGAAATTTAAAGGTGGCAAATATCTGTAAGTATGTCTAGTATAGTACTAGCCTAGTACCAAAAAGGAAAAAAATAATTTTTAATGAACAATTTGGAAAATGGATGGATTGGAAACTGTAGTCACTGTTAAATGAAAAACCATGGGCTCTTCCAGCAGCCAATGGGTTTTTTACCAATAAACTAGAAAAAAACACAACCCTGTTTCTTACTATTTAAAATAATTTATATGTTCTCAACAAATCTCTAAAACTGGGGAATTTAACTGCAGTTTTTATTCTGGAAGATTCAGGACTCAGGTTGGATTTTCCAATTAGGTGTGTTTTGACATCAAGGAGTTTCTCTGCTCTGTAACTTTTCAAATTCAATACAATCTGTAAAATCTCTAAGTACTGAAGCAATGGTTATTTTATGTCTTCATAGCACAGAGCAGTATCAGAAGGAATATTATTTTTTTCAGGTGGCATTTGGTATTACAGTCAGCAACAAAACCCTAAACTATTCAGATTTGTGAATCTCTTCTCTTTGTCAGCCTGCTTTAAAGTTGGCAATAATGGAAGTCTCTGTCTTCTATGTGGCTCATGAAGAATTCACATGACAGTGATGTGAGTTCCTGCTGTTGGACTAAGTAAATTAGTTTTAAGAGCTTCCATCCTCTTCTGATATTCCAACATTTAAACAAATCCCTTCATAGGAAACTTTCATTGATAGCCTACCCAGTATGAGTCACTGATATGGGTCTGTGACTAACATTGTATAGACTTACATTACATATTAGCTCCAAATTTCCTGAGACTGTCACTTCAGGAATGTAGTGATCCCAATAGACATCATTTAAAAAGTTAAATAAGCAAACCTATTTAAAAAAATAATTTATAATATGAAAATCATTCTTGGTAGAATTTTTCTGCCTGTTTTTTAATAGCAAATGGAAAAAGAAAAGGAAAAAAGGATGAATCTCCTTAAAAACTGTTCTCTGGAGTAGTTTCATATCCATCTCTATAGATGTTCTACTTGCTTTATCCTTTGTTCTTTTTCTGTGAACAGTTATATGTTTAAGTCTCTCCTGAATTTTTACCAAGGAACAAGTTTCAATGGTATTTTTATATCTATTTAATAACTCTGTAAGGTTTTCTCATTTTTTTCTCAAACTGTACCTTCCTTCTGAACTCTTAGACTACAGTTTAATCAATAAAGGTAAAGCAAGTGTCTCTTTCCATTATTTTCCTTCTTTGAAAACTACATCTCAGCAATCTCAACTTTTCAATGCCCAGCTCAAGAATTATTAAGTATCTTGTCCATCAAGAAGATGGACATCACTATGCTGTGTCCTGTTCTTTGGCAATCAGGTTGATCAAGAGTGACCTTTAGTGATACTCCTGATAACCTTCTTCTCATTCGTGTGGATAAAGATGCCCTTCAGAGTGAATATATCCTGTATGAAAGGATGAGACATTTCAAGTAATATTTTTAATCATTCTTCAAAGATTGGAGAGCTTTGAGGCTTGGAGCTCCTATTTTGGAGGTGGAGAATCTCGGTGAAACATGATTTTAGAAAAGAGTTGAGACCCTCTTTGGAAGAACAAAACACATGATTTTAGCTTTCAGCATATACCTCTGCTGTTTTAGTGGGACTTAAATATTTGCTTAAGCAAATTTTCAACCGTTTTGTTAAATTTAGTTTAAAGATGGCACCTAGTAAATCAAGATGAAAGAAATAAAATTAAGGTTCAGAGTCCCACCTATGGAATTATATGTTAAATGTAAAGGATATTTTATTTTTACATTGAGCTCATGGTAAGACGAAAGACATAGCCATAGCTCTTCTAGCCCATTAAGCTAAAATATGAAAATTGTCACTTTTTAAATGAAACCTGCTACTCTGTTTGAAATTACATACATTTATATTTATAACAAGTAAAAAGGTACCAAAAGGAAAACTCCCACTAAACTATGCCATATATCTGCAAGACTAGTTTCGCTCAACTCTTTCAAGAATAAAATGGAGTGGAAATGTATCAAAAAGATGTTGTCCAGATGTCCTTGGAAGTTTAATTGTGTGGAAGATGAAAATGAAATTGACAGAAAATAACAATAGCTTCCTGAAATTTCTTATTCTTCTTCTTTTTTTTTCTTTTTTTTTAAAGATTTGCAGTAAGAGAGTTGAAAACAAACAAAATCCACAGTATAATTTCTTTTTTTTTTCCATTATTTTCTTCTGAAAAAAGGAGGAACATTCATTTACTCCTCTGAATGGAAATACCATGACAAACCATTCAGTGTAAATTCCCTGCTAATATAAACATCATTTATTCAAGCTTCTTTTCTGAGAAATCCATAGAATTTACTACATAGCCAAAAGTACCTGATAGTGTTGCTTGAAAGTGTCTCATATTAAGAAACCAAACAAACAGTAATTATAAAATACTTGGGACCTTAGTGTCATGTTTTGACAGAAATTACTGTAAACCCACATATGCTTCCCTTATGTTGCAAGATGTATATTTAAATAGGAATACAGGCAGACAAGAAGCTTTATGCTGTGCCAATTGTGCTCATTATTACAGTTATACCCCTAGAATACATGACAGTTTTTGTTCACTGTACTAATGGATAAGATTATAGATCACAGCTTACAGTCACAGTAATATGTACTGTGTCTGCATGAATCTTTGGCCTGGAAGGCACGGTATAAAAAGAAGATGACCAAAAATAATAGTAGAGGGAAGACATATTTGCTAGAGTTTAAGCTACTCACTCATTTTTCTGCTATCTAAAACCTAATGAATGTAAGGAACTTGTTGTAAACTCACTAAATCTGCTAGATCCTACGAAGCAGATAAAACAGTGTTGCAGGCAACAAACAGAAATTAAAATGGAAAAGGACTGCCCATCCATGTTGATGTACAATATTAAAAATTAAGATCTTATGTGGCCACCCAGAAAGGGTTTGCAATTTTTGAATCCAACAATTTCATTGCTAGCTTGGAAATGGCTGGAATGATCTCATTTAAAGGATTGCTGTCAATGGATCAATGTTCAAGTGGAGAATCTGTGATGAGTGACATTTCTCAGGGGTCAGCATTGGGATTGGAACTAATAAAAGTCTTTCTTGGTGATATTGACAATGGGATTGAGTGCATGGTCAGCAAGTTTGCAAGACAACACCAAACTATGTGGTGGAGTCGACATGCTGGAGGGAAGGGATGACATCCAGAGGGACACTGGCAGGCTTGAGAGGCTGGCCTGTGCATATCTCAGGAAGTTAGGCATGCAGGAATCCAGATTGTGCAGAGAAAAGACTAAAAACAGCCCTTAGGCAAAGGACATGCAGGTGTTGCCAGCATGAGCTGGCAATATGCACTTTCAGCCTGGATCTTGGGGTGGATTAAGAGAAGCTTGTCTAGCAGGTTGAGGAAGTGAGTCCACCCCTACACTCCATTCTCATGAGGTTCCCAACATAAGAAGGACATGAATATGTCAGAACAGATCCAGAGGAAGCCACAAACAAGATCAGAGAGCTGGTGTGCCTCTGCTATGACGACAGGCTGTGAGAGTTGTGACTGTTCAGTGCGGAGAAAATAAGGTTTCAGAAAGACCCTATGGTGGCCATCATGGACCAGAAGGAGGCCAACAGGAAAGATGCAGAGGGAATCTGCAGTGATACATACGTGTAGGACAAGGGGTAACAGCTTCAAACTGAAAGAAGGTAGATTTAGACTAGATATTGGGAAGAAATCCTTCCCTGGAAGGTGTTCAAGGTCAAGTTGCATAAGGCATTGAGTAAGTGGGTCCAGTGGGAGGTACCCCCGTCCATGATGGAGGGATAGAATTAGATGACCTTTTAGGTCCCTCCAACCCAAACAGTTCTATGATGAATCACTGTTTGGGCCTGTTTTGACAATGACCATTTTGCAGAAGCATGTCTTCATTTTACCTTGCAGTAGAGGCAGAAGTTGGGGGGTTTTATAATAACAGTATATTTGTAAGACTGATAAATATTGATGTGGTAATATTAGATATGCACTGTGTGAAACTGAAAAAGGGAAATTGACCAAAAAAAGCAAAGTATATTAGAATGCTAATTATTCAAATCAACATTGAGTCCTGGGCTAGCCTGCTATACAAGACAGCTTTTTTACTATTGTTAATTTTTTGAGGTGGCTTCTATTAAACTTGAAAACTGTGGAGGAGGAAAATGAAGATATTAAAACAAAATGGCAGCAGAATACTTCCCAAGTAAGATTTCACCGTCCTTTGAAAAGAATCAGAGTATTGTGCTCCAACATATTACAGCATTTTAATGTGCTTTGGGAGCAGCAAATGCACCTTCAATTACCATCTCATAGCCTCATGGGATTTTGTGTCCTTTTTCTTTAAGAATAATTAAAATTAAATTCTAAAATTATTTTTTATCCAGACTTATCCCATCTTCATCCATTTAGCTTGTTCATATGAAATGCAAGGAATTCTAGGGTGAATGGGACAGACCTACGGTGCTAATGAACAGTTCTGCCTTTGCCAGCCAAGATTTTGTGAGTAGAAGATTCCTCAAGTCATGGATAGTGAAAATCCCTTTTTAAGGGTTTTCAGTTTTGTAAGATTTATAAACACAAACACAAAAATTGAGACAATGTAAGTAAACTTCACAAATAACTGGAAGCATACTATAGGTTTTGCAGAGGTAAAGTACAAAGATAATCTGCTTGATAAGCAAATTTATGAAACTCTTAGGAGGGACTTAAGATTTCAGAACTGTAAGTTCAAAACAAAATGCAGAATGCTTAAATTAGCAAATTGTGTTAATAGCATAGTTGTGTTAAATTAGTTGCTTTTATCATGAGAAAAAAAAAAGGAATAGAACTGGGAAGCTGGCCTAAATTTGAAGAGATAATTTAACAAGATTAATATGTTCTTTTGTGTTTCAGAGGAAGGCTCTGAGAAACATAATTGTTTAAAGTGCTTTTGATTCAGATACTGTAACGTGACTAGAAGCTAAATTTTTTTTTAAGTACTTGTGTCTAGAACACTTGTATCATAGTGCAAAATTTTCCTCACTTGATGTTTTCTGTCATAGGCCCAAGAATATTTCTCAATTTTATAGTTACAGATATTTCCAGGATAATAGTTCCAATAGAAGAGAGATGAGTCTAAAAGTGTTCCCCAGTGCATCTGAGGAAAATGAAGATCATAACTGTTTTGGGATGAGTGATCATATGAAAACCCTGAGGCTGTTCAGATTAGAACATTTGAAAATGGAGTAATTATTCAAGATGACTAGTTGATATTGTGTTCTTTTTCTTATTTTTCACATACATTTTTTTCCTGTGCTTGGTTTCAGTTCAAGACAGATATCCCAATTGAGGTGTGTATGGGGGCAAAGTATTTAAAATCACATTATGGTTAATGGCAATGTAGTCAATAAAGTAATTGGAGAAACTTGTAGTGGGAACCTTGGTTGTATTCCTTGAAGTCTGTATTCCTTGAACCTTACTATTTCCATTGTAAGGAGAATTTGCTTTGGCTAGAGTCTGTTCGATTACCATGGCTAGAAAAATCCCTTAGCAGTCTAATTATCTTATATATACTCCTGCAATAAACTTTTCAATGTAGTTTCATTAAAAAAAAAATCTCTGGGCTCAAAACCCCAGCTAGCATGAAAAATAAATTGCATTTTGTGGATAGAGTTGGGACATTTGTTCCTCTTTATGTCCAATGTTAATGTAATTAACTTGTGGTGCCCATCATTGCAATTATGGCACAGTTCTAATTTACTGCAATTAGCTGTGTTGATCAAAATCAGGATTCAGTAATCTAAACATAACTTTTTAGAGCTATTTGAGACACTCTACTGTTCCTTTTATATCTCTAGTTACTACAAAATAGTGTGGTTTCTCTCAGAAGGTTTTATGTTATATTTACCTATTCCACAACTCTAGTGTCAACGTGTCCCACTACATCCAAATCAATATGCATTCTATCAAGGGGATAAAAGTCCTCTTGTTTTAATCTGGTTTCTGAAAAAATTAGCATCTCTTATCCGAGTCATAAATTATTATTTATATTAGGAATTTGAAAACAAGATATAAAGAAAATATCCTGTATCTCTTAATTTCATTTTTCCAAATGAGAATAAGACACAATGCTGATTTGTCAGTGGTCAATCCACTAGTTGGAAGACCTATGTAGCTTTACCTACCAAGTGGTGTTAGGAAAGAAGATATAAAAATATCTTGAAGATATACAATTTTGTGGGGAAAAAATGCGATGATAACATTAAAAAATATATAATCTTCTTATAAGGACATTTATTACTCAGTTTTCCACTAAAACCATTTCCAAATGTGCCTCATTATGTAGCTCAATAACGGCATTTCTGATCCTCAAAAATGTCAGGAACTTCAACATTGAGTTCATATGAGTTTTGAACTCAAGAGAAAGAGGTTCCTCACAGCTTGAGACTATTAATTTGCAAAGTATTTGTCAGTTGCATGGTAAGCAGATGGAATGTACTCATCAGGGCGCAATTTAAATGTGAAACAAATTAAAGAGAAAGAAAATTTAAAATTATGTCACCAAGCTGGGAGGACATCCAAATGCTTCTAATCATGAAAATTAGATATATGAGAAGCTCATTAGGAAAAAAAAAAAGAAAAAGCAATACACCAAATGAAATCAGTTTTTAAAAAAAAATCTAGTTTATGTGTTATTTTTGTGAGCTTTTCCATAGAAAGTTCTTGGTGACAATTTAGTTCAGGAAGGAGAGGAAAAGGCCTTCAGTCATGGAAAAATAGTTTCAAGACATAATCCTTTAAGAAGCAATACATAGTGTAATTTTTTTCCTTACTTTGGTCACATTTTAAGCTTGATATTTTAATTCGGAATCAAGAGTGCAGTTTACAGTATGCTCTCCACACTGGACAAAGGATAAACTAGATTTATTAAATTGATTTAAACATATGTGACTGAAACTAATATGAAAACAGTTCTCCAGTCTTTCTGAATTGTTCTGATTTTAAATACAAGACAGTATCCAATACTCCAATGATCCAATACTCCTATGTAAACTGAAATTCAATAAAGTCATGAGCATTAATCCTTTCAGCCTTCAAGATTTTTCATGAACACTACTACCCCTCAGGACTGATATATAGAAGATGAAGTATTCTGGTGGTCATCTTTTTTTTGACAGCTTCTGTTTGCATTTTGTTGTCTCAGATAATAGAAGGAGAGGGTATAATGAAATATTGGAATACATACTAATAATGCTATATGTAATAATTTATCTTTTCTATTTTTTGGTGCAATATGTAGGATTATTTATGTTCTGTATATTCCTGTGTATGTAAGCACACATACATGTGAAAATGTGTCTATCTCTACATGTTTAGATAGGTAATTCATACAGTCCTGAGAGTAGATTCAGTTATTTTGTTATTTGTCCTGCAATGTATATTTTTAAACAAAATATTCATGTATATATTAGACACAATTTTCAGTCTTCTTTATATCCTAAATTAAAATTTTTAGTTGTGTGATTTAATGATGAAATAAGTTTCTTTCATTCTTCTTGATTGCATTTTGTTTTGCTTTTCATATGTGTATTACTATTCACAACTCTAAACATCTGGCTGAACTGTAAAACAATGGCCATTTTTCATTTCAATATGTTGTTAAGATATTACACCTGAATTTAGTCACTCTTTACAAGTAAAAGATGTAGTTTTTATTAAAATCAAAATCAGCTTTGAGATTTAATCTTTCTTGATTGGTTGGAACTTTTACGAAGTTTATATGGGTGATGAAATTAGAGCTAATTTATCCAGTTTGATGTATCTCCCCAGTCACATTTACAAAGACGGAAATATGTTAAATGAGTTACATAGATGAAGAAAAAAGATGTCCCTTAAGAAATTCCCCTTGATGTATATAATTAAGTGTCTTGTTAGAGACAACTCTAGTGATTTTCTTCTGCTAAAACAATATTTTCTCCTAATTTATTTTAATTAAGCAGATTGTCATGAGGTCACTTATTTGGCTAATCATCATTCTTTGAAGATCTTTCTATGAACCAAACACAAAGTAGCAAAATTATTCCTATCAAAGCCAAGGCTTTCTAATTCAATATTAAATGTATTGAAACGATTCTTTTCTATTTCTATTATTTCAGCAGAAAAATCACTGAGCTAGTCATGTCAAAGTGCTGACTAAATTAAGATAGTGAGCTGCATGGCACAGACTGCAGAGAAGGTAACACCATGGGCAGCACAGAAAAGCCTCAGTAACCAAACAAAGGAAACTGTTGCACCAAACATCCCTGAGGTAGCTTTGTCTCTTATCTTCAAATTCTCAGCTAGTTAATTAGGGATGGGAAGAAGGGATGGGAAGAAGGGTTGCATCATAAGATAAGCAGACAAAGAGGGGCTTTTTATGTCCTGGCTCAGTTCCAAGGCTTATTCTTGAAGGGGTCCAGAATGGAGAAGAGACAGGGGGTCAGCTGATACAGGGTTTTATAGGATTTAGGATACAGGAAATGACATAGGGTTTGGGATTGGATGGGATTGGTTGTAACTGGATACCTTCCAACTCGGCCTGGTCAGAGACCAAGGGTCAGACCAGTGATCATAATATGTTGTGGAATGCAACACATCCCTACCCGGGATGACCCCTTTTCTCTGGGCTACCCTCCTGCCTGCATCCCTCAGCCCCAGTGGGTGTTTTTTTCAGGTGGGATTGCTGGAGGGGGACACCCAGAGCTGCGGCTGTAGCAGAGGCAGCAGCAGTCGCTGGTCCCAGGACAGAGGTTAAGCCAGACACTCAGCCCAGGACACCCTGAGGCTGGGCCACCCCTTGGAGAGGTCGGCATCAGCACCAGAGCATCCCACTGACGGCGACAGAAATAATCTTCACCAGACTACAGTGTGTTGTAGATATCCCTCAAGACCTCAGGATAGAAATTATGTGCACTTGGAAGCAGAAACTTAAATTTAGGGTAATTGCAGTTAGATGGACTGATTTCCTGTCAAACAGTTGCTTAACTTGCAACAGAAGTGAACTGAAGTGCTAGCAAAAGGAAGAAGAAAAGAAAAATCAATTTAAAAAACCCTACATTTTTTTGCCTGAAAATTTTAAAAGATTGAGCATCTTCAATCTAGTTGCATTGTTACTAATAGAGATTGTTTTCCTGTATATATGTAATTTTCAAGTGGAATAATTAATCTGAGAAAAAATAAACTCTAAATAATGAACAGATGTGGAAAAACACATTGCTGAAACTCTACAATGTTTACTATGTATGTTTCAGTCTATGTATATGTATGGATCTTTTTTATTCAGCATTAACATCCTTGCTTTTTTTAAGGTGTGAAATTGTCAGAAGAAATATTGGATGTCTCAATTGAGAATAAAAATTTATCCTGTACATAAAAATGAAGGTGGCATTGGAATGCAATAGCAGAAGAGCAGATGAAATTTTTTTAATATGAAGTATTTTTTAATTGGGTTTCAAAACAAAAAAAAAGCTGTTGCTTTATCTACCTCCTGATTGAGGAAGCAAAAACATCAGCAGTTTCCAAGAATCTTTCTTGCGAATCTAATCAGATTGTTTAAATATTTTTGGATCGTGATATAACCAAATAGGTTACACAACTGTTCAAGAATTATTTGTTAGCAATTTTTTTATGATGAATCAGACCAAAGGTTTGCCATGCTCCTTTATTGATTCCCAGAGTGTTTAATGCTACATATATGTAAAACAGTATTGGAAAAGGGCCAGCCTTACTTCTGGGAGTTTAATTCAACCTTCAACTATCTGTAGATCAGATGAGTCAGATGTAGGATCTGCGTGTTCATGGTCACAAAACTGATATCTTTTCTATGAACTGTGCTGCCATCCCTGGAGCTCATACATACCACAACATTCTGTAAGACTGAATTCTACAACTTATCAAGAAATTGTGAGGCGACTCGTCTGCCGTTGTTTTTTTGCTTCTTCAGTCTCCTGAGGGTTAGGTAAGATAGCCAATCCCTCCACTCTAAAGATTCTAGCTTTATTTGATGTACCTGTCACTGATTAAAAGATATGAAACAAGGTGTTAAATATTAGTTGCTCCCTGATTTGTACTCATACTAGCTAGTGCCAGTGATCAATCATAGTTTGAACAACCCATTACACTGCAGAATGGGAAATCTGTAATCAAGGGGAAACAGAGGACAAATGAACTTTTAGTTAAAGAAAATTTATACTTGCAAACATTTATTCACACAAAAAAACCCCATTCCAACAGTAGTAGATTTGACTGTACAAATTTTATGTCACAAACCAAGCCTATGCTCTGGTTGACAGAGTTTTTAAGAGTGTTCCATTTTTAAAAGGGAACACCCAATTTTTAAAATATCTAGTATCCATTGTTTTAGGAGATGTGGTAAAGATGTCATGAAATAATTATTTGTTAAAATGTCAGCTATATTACTAATTCCTTGTGATCTTCTAGTGTAAACATAAATGCATTATTCTTTTTCTTTCTGTGTTTATATTTTTTTTCCTTCTTGATTCAGTGAAATTCCTTATAATTTGTGGAGAAGAGGTAAAAGACTATTTTTACTTCAAAGCTGTGAACTCATGATTTGTCTCCAGTCAGTGTTTCCTGGTTCATAGCGAAAAAAGGTTTCAAAATTTTGTGGTGATTTTTGTTAAAATGCTGGATTTGGAGTTCTGTTTTATTTCTAGCTAAAGAGATGAAATTGGTGTTTTATTCTGCTTCCAGTACATCTTTTTAAAAGACATTAATCGTTCAAGGAGATCTGAACTGTCACGAAATCAGTGTTAGAGGCTATAGATGGAGAGACAGCAGATTTTATAGTGCTTCAAAGTAAGGAAAAAGCTATTTTTTTGAAGTCAGTGCATTCCAGACTACTGGCTGCAATTTAGCAGTTCTTTCTAGACATCTCTGCTGATCTGGGACCTGACCTAATACTCATAAAGGTTACTTGTAGTTTGTCAGTGCAGGCATTAGATGAATTCTGTTAGGGTCTTTTGCTGTGGAAGAAAGCCTTCAGATTTAAACTGGCCATCTCTGATAAACTGCTAAGCAAATACTGGTTACATTATATAGTAGGTGAAGAGAGAAAGATATGATCAAAGACAGCCATAAAGAAAGGCTGGGTAGAAAGATAACTATAGAAAATCATGAAGGTATGCTGCAGGGCATAGGTGAATTGAGTCTATTGATTTTTATATGTTGCACTATAACTTCTGTTTGCAGCTAGATGGTGTTTCCCGGTACAGAGTGAGCTATTTGCTGTCACACAGTAGAGTGTAATTTCTTAGTCATGAATGTCTGTCGCATTTTGTTGAGCGAAGTGGATGCTAGAACCACAATTGTCGTTAAGTTGCACCAAAATGCTCTATGAACTTTCTTAATTAAATGGCATTCGACCATCATCAGTAAACTGTATTCACTGAGGCTCAGGACACAAACAGGTTTTAGAGCACTCTCTGTGAACTCGTACTTCAGCAATTTAACACAGCTTTGCTGAGGCTGCTATCACTTTAATTCAAGCTACAAGCTAAAAGTGTAAAAAAGAATATACAGTCATTTCA
>VRYO01002297.1:75367102-75382854 GCA_009812075.1 Sialia sialis | reverse complement strand
TTACTAGCAAATTTCTGCTTTGGATTAGTCTCCAGGTGTTTTATTCCTGGCTCAGATACATCCATAGGTAACCCATTTTTATATAATTTAAAAATGATGTTGCATTTTTGTTTTGTTTTATTGGTTTTTTTTCCATCATATATCACATCATGGTTGTTTCAGCATTTGCTATAGTTACACAGCTTACCTGGTGCAATTGAAAACATTACTATCACATACTTTGTATTTCCTGACATTTGAGTAACTAAAACAATATGTACTTTACAGAGGTTTCCGTAGGCTGCCTTTTCAAAAAAGGTTCATTAGATAATAACTTAATATACTATTGCTATTTTTATGGTATTATATATCTTTCATGATTGAAGAAAATTTTGACATCCTAGTAAGAAATTATAAAATTCAGCAATTAAAGGTGAATCATCAGGAGAGGTTGATTCTCTAGAGTACCACAATCCATAGCAGTGTGTCACCACCAAATGTAAGTGATGTCTAATACCATACAAAAAGTCATTATTGCCACCCACTGTTGCCTGTAATGTACCACAAAGGCATTTATAAAATTGTTCTCTTAACCTTATGTCATTTGTATTGAAATATAAAATGATTACCATATTCAAGTACTTGCCTATAGTAATCAAGAAAAGACAAGAGAGTAAGACCCCTGGTGGACTTACTGAAATACTAAAAAGGACTTACTTTTGTTAAAACAGGAAAAGACTATTTCAACTGTAAGATTGTTATTTCCCAAGGAACCAGAAAGGAAAATGTATTGTGCAATAGATGCACATGGAATTTCTGCTATTAGTATTTGTTATTTTTTTTTAATATTTAGAATTGCATCTTCATTACATTAAATCATCAATGTTATTTACTTATATAAATATTAGAGGCAAATGTATAGAGATACTTTTTAATATGTATATATAAATTCAGAAAACATGGCTGCTAGTGACATGGTCTGTGTCAAAAAGGAATTGCTTAAGGCTTATGGATTGGCTATTAGCACTGCACACTAAAACTAAATAAAAATATTAAGAAGTTTCCTCAGGACTGTGAACACACTGAAATGATAAATTTCTGAGTAAAAGAATATGCATTTATTTAGAGGCTTTCCAACATGTTTTCTGGTAAAATAACAACATTCACCCTCTTCAGTAATATCAAAATAAAAGGTCTTTAACAAGGACAGAGAAGTATGTCTGGACACAGAAGAGTTCTAAAAATAATGATAATGTTTAAACATCTCTCTTCAATAATATTTGCACTGTGATCCCACTACTCTTCATTTAGGTTTTTTAAGACCTCTTTCTGTGCTAAAACCTTAGGCAGGGTTATGTTATTTTTTGAAGAGTCATGTGACAAATATTTATTGCAGTGCCTAAACTCAGTGTTTAGGCTTTTTGTCACATTTCATAACCATAATTCTGTATATTAATTTTACTTTATGCTTCAGCCTAATATCTACAGGCATGAGAACTTCACTATTAGTCTATTCATTACTGAATATTGATATTTGTTTGGAATTTAAAATACTTCAAAATATCAAAATATCATGACACTCATTTTGAGTTGTGGAAACTTGAAATATGTAGATCCTTTTACACTTGCATGTTTTCCCATTTGGGGTGATGTTTATGCCACATGTAAGTTCCTTGCCTTGAATTGCCTTGTCTTTCCTTCCCTGCCCTGCCTTCCCCTGCCCTGCTCCCCAAAAGATCATTATATAATTAAGCAAAATATCATTATGAGTCTGCCTATGTAAGAAATTTCTCACTTTAACTGTGGTATTTTCTAAATTTACTTGTTGACTCCTTGACATTGTTCTTCTGCATTCATCCGTATGTAGATTATATGGGTTTATGGGTAATAAAGATTTACTTGAATGAAGAGAATCTAGAGCATTAAAGCAAAAAAAAAAAAGAGAATAATCCATTTAATATATTAGAAATAAATAAATATTATTTTTAAGCTATTTCTTCAATTTAATCAAGACCATTTCCTTGAAATGTCCATAAAGAACCATTTATTTGCATGACATTTTAAATTCATAGTTTTTAAATGGAAAATAAATACCATTCAAACAGATAAATACCATTCAAATAGTTTTGTTCATATTCACGCCTATTCCCATTTCTTTGTTTGTATCAACAGTACAAGCTTTCTCGTTTTTCATGGCTTCTGTTTCTTCATGGTACAATGAATAGATGTTCCATGAAAATTATGTTAAAATTACAGAGGAATTTCCATTAATATTCATAGGGATAATTATTATTCTTGCTTCTTGATTGTGAGAAAACACGGGAAAGTTTGTACATGCAGAAAGTGTGGTAAAAAGAGGGTTTGAAGAAGGAGTTTGTGAATATTAGCTGTAGTCTTCAACATTTAAATTTCTATTCAGGATGAGATATTCATAAAATTAGAACCAGTTACAGTAATTTCACACTTATAACTGCTCGATTTTGACTGAATTTTTGAGCCAAGCCCAGAAGTGTGGCTTTTCACCCGGTGCGGCTTATATATGGACACATTCTGTGGTCTTTCCAACAACCCAGAAGTGCGGCTTATAGGTGTGGAATTACTGTACTCTGAAGAGGGCCAGGATGGGGGGAAAACAAAAAGCCCATAAGCAAAAGAACTCCTGATACATCATTCAAATAAGATGTAAGAATCACAGGAATATTATAATTCTTTAGAAATTAGATACCAGTATAGTAATAACATTCTTGAAAGGCTTAGGCCTTCTTTCAGTGCTACGTTCTACAATGACCTTCAGAAATTGCTGAGGCCAGCTAAGAGGATACTGAAAAAACACAGAAACAGAATCAGACAAGTACTGATAGTATCTGAAATGAGCTCAGAACTCCATGAGGAAAAGGGATCTGCTCAGCCTTACAATCTTCCAACACCTTTCCCATTTAGAAAATTTCTCTTTACAGGACAGGTCCAACTTTCATTCCTATCTGCTGGGTCACCCAGGCTGTGTCTTAGCTGGCATTCAGGATGAGACCTGGCTGCACACTAAAATCTCACATGTATTAACTTCCTTTGGAAGACAAACCACATATTCAGGCAGGATGACTGCTTGCATACAATCTCTTTAGTAAATGGTGGGAATAAAACGATAGGGAGAATGTACACATTGTACAGCACACTTACCCTGTCCCTTCAGACCCTCATTATGTGCAGGACAGAGGTAATGAAGATGTTAAAGCTCCTTTGTTCCTCTATATATCAAAATACCAGATACTGGTAACAGACACCTCAGAAAAAGAACTACAGTAATTTCACGATTATAAGCCACACCTTTTTCATTGAAGAATCCAGCCTACCCCAGTAGGGGTATTTATGGACAAATCTCAGTGAAATGCCAACCTGGAAGTGAGAGCCGGATGGGGAGGGCGCCTGGGGCTGCCTTTAAAGGCTTTGGTGGTCTATGAAAACTGTTTGCAACTTGAGCACCTGACACCAAACCCCGTGCAGGCACAATTCTGTTACTAACTCATTACTTTGTCACACATGGATCTTCCCTTAAAAAAAAAAAAAAAAAAAAATGAAAAAAAAAAATGGCTTATATTCGGGGTGCGGGTTATACATGGACAAATCCCATGGTCTACCTGGCTACCCAGATGTGCAACTTATAATCAGGTGCAGCTTATAATTGTGAAATTACTGTAATAACATTGCCAACATTACCTGTTACCGCATGCAAAGTATTGGTGTGTTTATGTACATACAGCTAATCTGCTTACTCTATGGATTTTTACTGGCCACGGGTTAAAATATTTTCAATAAAACCATCTGGAAAAAAAAAATAAAAAAGGTTCATAAGGAGTTAATGAAGACATTACATAAAGAAAATTCATTACCTAAAAAAATCCATGCAGGTTGTAATTTCAGTGTGAAAAAACCCCTTTGCCTCAAGATATATCAGTGATCAGTAGGCTTTGATACATACACTTTTTAAGTGCTTCTGATAATTTTGACTGTTGCCAGACTAGTGTTCCTAGTAATTTTATGTCTGTAGTAATAAAAGCTTTTCTTACCTAGGTCATCTAATAGAAAGCAGCGTGATCTTTTAATACAGCTTTTTTGTCATTGTGCTGAGACAGGTATTTGTTTATGATCCTGCAGAATGGCATCACGCAGTCAGCATCATCCACTACCCAGTTCCTTAGCTCTATCACAATGTAATATTAACATAATTTTCTGGCTCCTTGCATGCTGTGTATCACTGAGATCATACAAATAGACTGCAAAACATTAATGGGTCACAGTTCTTGTGCAGTTGTCTGATGTACTGAATAATGCTTTGTCTGCATCTGAGTTCATCACTGCAGGCTCCCTTTAGAGCCAGTGAAAGAAACAAGCGTTTTGAAAAAATATTTTAGTTTAGAATTAGGTTTCTGTATTTTTTCCGATGATTTTATCAAAAACTACATTTCTCCTGACTGTGTAGAAATGTACAGACTGTGTTAGGATGACTAAACAACATGTGGACACTAATACTGGAAATTACTACAGTTAGGTGAGGTATAACCTATCAAGATCCTCTTTATAGTCAACAGAAAGGCATGACATTTCAAGGGAATGATTCTTCTTTTCTCAAAATAGGCATCCACAATGGGTGAAAAGATGAATCGCTCAATCACACATTTGTTTTTCTACAAGCTTCTATTTCACTGAATCCTAGAAATGCCCCTTAGGAAATTACTACATTAATTTCCCATGTATCTAAGTAATGGGTAGAATTAATTTGAGGAGAGTATACAAACTCCTATATGCATCCAGTTATTCCTCAACTTCTCCAATTCAATATAATTCAATTATTTTTAAAACATTTTGACTTTTTCCCTTAATAACTATTCCTGTCCTGATAGAAGAATAAGACTTGTTTCATTTGAGATGGACAACTTGCTTTGATCTGCTTGGTCCTAACTGCAAAGTGAGGTCCCTAAAACATATTCCAAAGAATGTCAACTTACTTTTTTCACAGTTGTAAGAGTCTTGTAGAGGATAAAAGACTGAAAATTTGTATTGAGAGAATGAAAGCCAGAATTTCACCAAGAAATATACCCCTTAATCTTGAGGTATAACATTGACAAATCCCCATGATTTTTGTTGAAATTCTTCCTTCTGGATCCCTAATGTCAGTTGATAATTGCCATTGAGTTTGCTCTTTAAAGAAAGTTGTGACCAATAACCTGCTAAAAATTTATTTGCTCATGTTGAATCAAACAGAAACTACACAGCTACTACCTCTCAATTCAGTATTTAATGAAAAGTTAAGTAGACAAAATTACGAAGGAAAAGATGCAGTCCTTCATTTTCTGCAGCGGAAAGCAATGCAAGTGAGTGATAATAATTGACATAAATAAACTGAACACACTTGAAAATTCTGAGGGAGATAACAACCTATTGATCTACATCATTTAATGAAAAAGTTGCAAACAAAAGCTGGTTAGGTGTTTTATATGAAAAATACCACTGAGCAGAGTTCTAGTCAACAATTATCTATGTTTTGTTCCTATTACGGACAAAAATATAGCAATATTGCTTAAATGGTAGTGAAAAAAATGTCAATGACACACCCATTATCTTATTTAATTTTCCATAATTGCTTTTTCTGCTTTCTTAAAATTTTTCAACACATGTCCTTTTCCCTTAATAATGGGATGGAAGCATCTACATAGCCATACATAAATTATGGGCTCATCAAATATAATTTGTTCACAAAAGCAATCTTGTATAGTCTAGAAGGGTCAGAGAATGCAATTATGTCCCAAGAAAAGTCACTTTGGGTTGAAATGCCAGGACATGTTGCTTCAGAGTTGAAATGAAAGTGATAAATCTGGTATAATTTGAGAGCTCTTTCTGAAAACCAAATAGAAAAGAGCCTAATTCAAAGTTTATCTTACAATCTTTTTCACCCCCATTTAATACTCATCAAAGATCCCGAAGGATAAAATTAAATTGATTCTGCACTAAAATTCTATGATCCTTTCTAAAATTAATGTAATAATACCACATTGTTCAGAGTTTGGACACCATTATGAGATAAGATAACTAAAGTAAATTTTCTGGACTCTATTTTTAGCTGCAGGAAATCCTACTAAAACTATATATTCAAGGGAAGTGAAATATGATCAGGCAGTGGTCATGGTCCAGATGCCCAGTGTGGAAATTAGTGAGTCTTTTTACCATAGATATGACATAAAACAGAGCTTACATTGTTTTGCCAAGAGGTCTAAGAATGTTGTTCCATTGACATGCCAAGAATCCATGGATGTGACTACATGATAAAACGGTCAAGAACCACATTAGATCATTGTTTAGCATAACTAGAAAATTTTAGCCATGGTTCATGTAGCAAAAGTTTGCAGTTTATTTTATCTATGGGTAGTAATACACAGATACAAATACAACAAGGTAGACCAAACTAAGTGCCTAATGTACCAGCAGTATTTTGACAGAAGAGCTATAATGCCAAAGACAGTAGAACACTGAATAAGACATCAATTTGAGAGAGAGAGAAAAGAACAACAGCAAAAAAAATTACCCAACATTATCATAAACACAGAATTCAAGAATCTGGTTCAATAATAAACTTGAAGAAATAGACAATGCAAAAAAAAAAAAAAAATGACGTGGTTCAATTAGAAAAGTGATCTCCTTTGGAAACTTCAGAAAAATGAGATTATTCTAAGGACCTATTTGTACTTTGAAATTAATGGCAAAAGTCCAGCTGAAATCACTGTGAGCAAAAACAAGCCCTAAACAATAAAAGAAAGAGTCTGGCAATATTTCAGGACTCCATTAGTTTTAATGATTCATGCACTGCCAAGTGTTTGGGTATGTAAGACTGAAAAATAGCAATTTCTCTGCTTAGTATTAGTGCTAAAGGTAAAGACTTTTAGGAGAGGTTGGAAGACATTCATATATATGCAATAAATGTTGTGATCATGCAAGTTTTCACGTTTTCCTATTTTACAATAGGCTAATTAGTGGAAAACACAATCTAAGCATAAAACTAAACCAAATTTTTGAATAAATATTCTTCTAGAATTTATTGAGAGAATGTCATATTTTTGTTTCTTTTCACACCTGTGTCACACAGTAATTTACAAAGATGTAAACTAAAGAAAAGAATGTTTCCTTTCATAAATCAACAGTATTATAAACAGGAACCTCTTGAGAAGGATGGCAACATTTCTTCTGACATAATGAGTGAAAAAAGAAATCTGATTATATAATTGTTATGGCTGATAGCATGTTTGGGTATTAATGGGAAAAATTCCAAGTTCATTGTACTAGGGATTTCAATGAAGGGAATTTTCCACCTTTTGTATGTATTGTATAACTCTTATATATATATTTATATAATTATTATATATAGGATAATTAAATTATGCCCAAAATTAGTATTTACCAGTAGTAGGTAAAATATGTATCAGATATGTAATTCATTCAATAAGTGGGACTTTTACTCAAAAACATATTATTTAAACCTCCATAAAAAATGTATTTTTTGCCTTCCAAAGAAGGAAACATTAACTGTCTGGTCAGGATTATTATTACTAGCCTGTTAAAATATTAATGAAAAATCACTTCTAAAAGATTTGTCTCTAAAAATAGTAGAAAGCTTTTACTGAAGTAGAATCTCTGTTGCAGAAATAATTAATATCTGGCAAAAATTATATTGTCACTCTGTTATGATAACTCACATACCCTAAAAGTAAAAACTCTGGTCTTGGAATCAGGCAGGCACATTACAGGACAGGATACTACTGGTTAACAGGTAATATTTTCAAAAAGCTAATATTGAGTGAAAGAAACCTGGTTTATTATTTCTGTATAAAACCTGCTCTGGTTTTATACAGAAATTCTGAGGGAGGATTATAGAAATACCTTTTATGGATTGTATTTCTCACCCAGGAAATATTTGGTGTTATTAGTTCAACTTCTTTTTTTTTTTTTTTAATTATGCAATTGATTGATTGATTCGTCTTGTCCCTTATTGCTGCCTCCTTCTTACAAGTCGTTCTGAGACTCAGTTTGAAGATGGAAGGTCAGCCAAACTGGCATTTTCCTAATAATGAATTTCATTGATATCTGCCATTCATTTTGGCTAATCAATAACAATGTCATTTTAAGAATATTACTGACTTCACTTACAAATGAATATAAGCTATTTCAAATTTTAAAGAATTGCCTTTTTTTTTCTCTTATATTTTTTGGTTTTTTTGTGGGTTTGGACTTTTTTTGTGTATTTGCTGGTTTGTTGTTGGATTTTTAAGGGTAGTTAGGATAGGACTGGACTCAGAGTGAAATAAGTTATGAGCCCAATGACCTCGGCTCAAAAGTCTATTTTTATTCATGCATAGTAATAGTGCTTTAGTATTTCATAAACTGATTTTGCACGACATTTTAGTCAGAGAAACGGAAATTCTTCCAGACTAAACATTTGGATTGATGGCTAGAAACACACAAGCTTTGCAAATTCTGAATAGGCTAAACTGAAACCAGTAACATTTTATGTTACATCCTAAGACAGTTGAGATGCCGCATCACCATTCCGTTTCCCTTGCACCAGGAGGCCACTGCACTAGCCATGGTAAATCAATCAGCCACCTCAAGACAAGGCATTTCTTGTCATAAATCCAGAGGTCCAAGAGTACCCAAGGATGGAATTAAGGAGAATTCACAAAGTCCTGCTTAAAATTAACTTCAGGTTTGAAACTGAAGTGATTGAGTACCTGCAATTTTTGTTATGCTCATTGACTCCACAGTCAAGTAGTTTTTGGGATAAATGCTTTTTTGTTGGGATTAGCTTTCTATGGTCTCAACAAAATGAACTTGGAAATCTAAGCAGATGGGAAAAGATTTTTCAAGATCTTCTCTGACAGAAAGCATGAGCACGAAACTTTCCAATAAGATAAATTGTATTTTTTTTTTTGCATTTGGAAAGATGTTTATCATAGCATTGGCATGTATTAAGACAACAAAAAGCACTTCAGAAAACTAAACTAAATGATAATAAATCAATAGCATAAGATGAAGAAACTGTAATTTAGTCTGATGGGGAAAAAAAATACTAGTTTGCTGTGGAAGAGCTTAAATGAAAGATACTTAACCACTAAAGTTTGGGGCAGTACTTGTGATTTCTTTTTCTAAAAAACTATTTCTGTTGTTTCTTCTTTCTGTGGTGCACTATTGGTTATGTTTAAAAACTGCCCTGGATAGGATTTCAGTTACATTCAGATATACAGTTAAAAATAGAATGGTTAGCTTAAAAGAGGGAATAAAATTAGATCCCTGACATAAAAATAATGAAAATTGCTAAAAAACCCCCACCATTTCACCTATCTTCTGATTTGAAGTTATTTTTCATTATTTTAATATATTTTCATAGCTTGAGTAAAATTGGGTTTTTTTCTGGAAAAATGCTACATTTATTGATTATACTACTTAATTTTTCACCAGCAGTGTTTTATTTCCATTCCAGCATTCGTAATACTGGACAGCCAGGCAAAGGGGAAATGCTTCAAGGTTTGTGACATCAGAGAAGTCTTAATCTGCACGTGACATTGATAAAACATTGTTTTCAACTGTAAAAGCATGAAAAGAAGGGGTTTAGGTATTAACCAAATGCAAAGATCTAGATACAATGTATGCAATGTAGACTGTAAATTAGAATATCAAAATTGGCTAGATTAATTTTCCACTGATTGTGTGAAAAGCAGCTTCTATATCAGCAAGAAGCTTGGCTTTTCTTATATCCAATGTATATTTTTTTATAATACTCTATGTAAGTAACAACATAGTAATTTTATACCAATTTGCCCTTCCAAGAAGAACTACTCTGTAATCTATAGATTAGAGGTAAGCCTAGGCTGACACAATTTGCCTGATTCTCCTTTTTTTTTTTTTTTCCCTCACATACAGTTTTAGAATGTTTCAGTTTTATCCATCTATGGAGATATATGTATATATATATTTATACATATACAAGAACTTCATCTGCTGTCACATTCTGTGAATCTCCTCCCACTATTTATTGCTTAAGTGTTTTGCAAGCATGAAAATAAGTGAACTAAAAATAAAGCTTTATATGCCTTTTCACCTTGTGTATACAGTGAAAATTCTGTGTTTTTCTTCTAGAGATTTTTTAAACTGTGGCAGGGAGCAGGGGAAGAAAAAAGGCACATGAAGGACTTAATACTAAATTTTCTGGGTTTTTTTTATTTTTTAGCAGCAATCAATGCTGGGACCTGTTGCCCTAATTATAATAGTTTCCTTAGAAATTGAGCTATTAAGCTATGTCTATAAAAAATTACCTTGAGTTGGCTCATTTCTAGGCAAATATGAATTTTATGAGTAATTTATAAAAAATAGCCTGGCTCATGAATGTTGAATATAGGCTTTTCTACTCTACGACTCTCCTCTCACGCTCAGCAAACAAGGCTGACTACATCAATGAATAGGGTCGTCAGCTACCAAATGTGGGGCTGCTTTTTTTTTCCTCCGGACACTAAAGCCTGTTTATGTCTTTGGCTTTGGTAGCTATAGAGTCTGCAGCATTATGTATGTGAGGCTTGAGTAGAATGCTAATGATATGAAGTATTTCAGGCTAAATTACAGCACAAGTTTCTGATAAGTGGTGGTTGCACTGCTTGGTTTCAGTACACATCTATTAAAGCAGAATGTAAAAGACAAAGCCATAGTCTTGCTGCTTGTAATCATTTATCAGTGTGCACAGTAAATGAGTGACTTTGATTTCTTTGATTTGTTGCAGAAAATGCAAATGTATGCATAGACAGAAAGGTTAAACTGGGGGAGAGAGGAAACAAAACAAGGGAAAAAAGCTGCTTTTCAACCTGAAATCCCCACCCCCCCGAATTTAAATATGGTTTTAAAGTTTAAATGCAGAGATGCTTCTATAAATTTTTAATGCTTCCACAAATAATTATAATATGCTGATACATTTTTAGTGATAAAAATTCTGCGGTCCCTAATATTACTATATTATTTCAAGCAGATCTGTTTATGTCATGGATGGCAGCTTTCAATCACACTGATGAGTAGAGCACCTTGGTCAGTAGGTGACATTGTAGGTGAATTCACATTTACTCTTAATTATCCTTTCCAGTACATGTATGACTCTTTCTGGATTTAATGACCACCTGCTTTTCAGCATTTTTAAACTCAATATTGTATTTTTCTTTCACTGGAGCAATGAGTGTTTGACCATGCTGAAAATCTTATTATAAATGATGACAGGAGCGATGACTAAGATCCGTAGAGAAGTCACAATAATACAGCACAGTCTTCCAACCTTATCAATGTTAATGCTCAGAGCGTAAATTAGAGGAAATAAATATATATCACTCAAGGAAGACATCCATATACATTTTAAGATATATAAATGCAAGATTTTTATACAATATATAAACATTTCACTGTGAAAAAATATAATAAATGTTGCTTTGTTCATCAAATTTCCACAAAGATGTTTACAAATTACAAAGCAAAGATAACTTATTTCTAATGAAATTTAAAAAGCTATAAAGCACTTAAAAGAACTAAACAAACCCAAATCTCAATACCTTGTGATCTGCAGCTATTTTAGGTAGTTGACAGAAATTTATGACATATTGCCATGGCAACAATGGGCTATCTCAATAAGGTATTGCTTGTAAAGAGAATAAATTCTTATGATACATTATATTGCTTATCATTATTGCTCAAATATCTACATGTTGTGTATACAAATTAAAATCTACTTCTTTTTCCCCCCCACTTCTTCATATTTGTTCCAATAAGGTTATTTTTTTTCCTGACACTTTAAAGGATTCTACATGTGATAAGTTTCAATCGTGCTCAATTAGTCCACTAGATGGAGCATCTAGCATTTCCAGAAAAAGGGAAAAAAGACATTTAGGAAGTAATTTTCACAAATATATGTTAAAGCCTCAGTTTAGGAGCAGAAGGAAGTAAATCAAAATCTATTTAAACTACTATTTACAAGACGTTCTTTGATACAGCCTCATTTACCAAAATAACTCCATTTGAAGAAAGATTGAAAAATTTTTAAAAATTAAAATAAAATAAATTTTTAAAAAAATGACAGCAACAAGAGCAGGGAAAGGGGGGCAGAAGACAAGAAATGCTTTCAAGTTTCTCCAGTAAGATTTCAGTCCTTTCCTTCACTCTTTGAGATTTCACATGTTTCAAGTTATATAAGCAGCCTGCAGAAATCTTTGGAGGACAGTTTATATTAATGCTGCAAAAGAGTAATTTCTGTGGAAAAGAAAAGGAAAGTATAATGAAGCCTGTGTAGACTACTGTGAGTGAGAAAAGGGGGGAAATATGAAAGATACACTTCAATGAAAGGGAAACAGCAGTGCATATTGTACTGCCATAGGAAGGCTGTGAAAATCAGGCAGGAGCTCCAAAGCGTTCTTTCAGTTCAGTGAGCATTGAGAAAGTAAAGCTGAGCAGCTGTGAGTTCAGAGGTAGTAGGTCAACACTGATCTGCTCAATCCACAGGCTTGGGCACACCAATGGTGTGCGTCGTTTGGGAGGTTGAAATCAATGAGAAAGAGTCCCCTTACTGCCCCTACCTCCTTACCCCGAGACACGAGGCATTTATTTTCAGCAGCTAAATAAGAATGGACTTTTTAACAGCTGGCTTTTGGCCAGGTTAATTTATGCATACGCAAACTTATGCTCCACCAATTTACTAAAACCCATCATTTAAGGCTGTTCAAACGTGCAGCTGTCTAAATGATGTTGGGAGCAATTTTACCAGGCGATGCTGATGTCAGTTAAAAGCTGAGTATTAGCAAAATGGGGAGGCATCAATGGAGTGTGTCCCCTACAGAGATCTGTGTTCCCCAGAGTCAAATGGATCAGGGAGGCAGATATGCCTGGCTCATCGTCCTGTAAAGTTAAATTCAGATCTATTACCTATTACAGACATGTATGTATACGAGGGCAAGCATTTTAAGTGGAATGAGAATTGTTTTGGTTCTGGCAAACATCCAGGGTTAGTCTGAATGGAGACTTTCAGGAAAAACAGGATGCAAAACTGCCAAGTGTGAAAATGGTTACAAACGATAGCTTATGTGGGAAAAAAATTCAAAAAGCACTCTGAAATCTCGATATATCAAACAGACAATGTAGGTAAAGAATGCATTTCCCAGGGTGTGATTCCATGAAAAGCAAATTTCATGTTGTATAAAAGCTCTGGGTAAGATCTACATCAGTTCGGGATACTAATTATCAGCTTCATGTGCTGATGAAAATGTAAATTTCTTTTAGATGAAACAAAGTGCTCAGAAATAATTGTAAACTGCTCTGAATTATGCAGATAAATGGTTATTCCAAGCACAAGTTTTTTCATTTGCAAATCTTCTTTTTCTGTGTTGGTTATATCTACCACATATTTTGATTTCTCTTCCACATGTTTTAAGTATGAGGAGACAGATACAAAGGCACAGGGTTTTTTTCTTTATGAAATACAAAGAAAAATCTCTGTGAAGAATCTGTATTTAACTGTTCTTATGGACAAATGGCAGAATAAAAGAGAGCTGAAAAAATATAATAATTGAACAAAAGCCGTTGCATGCTTGAAAAACTAGACAAAGGTTTGAAATTTGTATTATACTATTAAAGTTGATAATCTAGTAAAATTTTGTAGGTTGTCACTGATGTATCTGACATGTGATAGTGATTTTAATTTTTAAATGTTTAGCTGCTGTCTTTTTACAATCTTAAAAGAAATATGATGCAAAAAGATGAAAAGTAAAAGGAGTTGTAGTGGCAGGACAAGGTGGAATGAATTCAAACTGAATGAGGGGAGGATTAGATTCGATAATAAAAAGAAATTATTTGCTGTGAGAGTGATGAGGCAGTAGAAAAGTGAGTGCCCAGAGAAGCTGTGGATGCCCAGTCTCTGTAAGTGTCCAAGACCAGGTTGGATGGGGCTTTGAGCAACCTTGTCTTCTGAAAGGTGTCCCTGTTCCTGGCAGGGAGACTGGAACTAGATTATCCTTAGATCCCTTCCAATCCAAACAATCCTATGATTCCATGATTCTGTTTCTTATCAACAGTCCTGCTGAAACAACAATTCTTTTTTTACAGTATGACACTCCTATTTCTGCAGTTCTCTGAGATGTAGTTTTCTTGAAATCCTTCTCCAGCTTCCTTTGGAGTGTTTAAAAAAAAAAAAAAAAAAGAGAAAAACATCTATTTCTGTTTGTCTTTGATTTACATATGGTTTATTTTCACCCAGAAATTTATCTTGTTCACGTTGTGATCAGTTTTAATAAAATTTAGTTGAGATTTTTTTCATTACCTTCAGCTGCAGCTGGATGACACCCCTTGAATCTAACATGCTGCTGTATTAATTCAACAAGAAGTTAATTAAAAAGAATGATTGATTGAGAATAAAATTATTTATTTTATAGAAACCAAACATCTGAATTTACTGAGAGGAATGCAACAATTTCTGGACTTTTTAAACATGGGTTGTTAACCTTCTTTGCCATAATTGCTCTTTGGAGCTGTTATGCGCTCATGTAAATACATATTTAGAGGCATTTCAAAAATGAGATTATGGACCTAGTAGACCATGGCTATGCCAAAGGATTTACAGAACACACTGCAATAAGGCTGACAAAAGTCATGTATAAAGTATTATAAACCACTCTGAATGTCTTAGCTGCTTAAATTATTCAATACGACAAAAGGTTGAGAAACCACGGTGACTTTGAGAATAATTATGCTTATATTAATCATCAAAACAGTTTTGTAAGCTTTAAACTCTGTCATTGCCCTATATTCATCGGAACAGCAGCTAATTCTGAAGGCTACTTCGCATCAGACACCTACACTGAGTGGAAGTAATATAGAAGAAACAATCTCAACAGTCTTCTCATTTCTTAGATAGTTACTCTACAAGACTGTGTTTGGAAATGTAGGAGTAAAACCAGACAATCAGGCAGAGTCTTACGAGGGCAGGGTTTTCCTGCAGAAAAGAGGGCTGTGTTCACAGTTAATGTACTGTACTGGGATTATAGCTCAACAATAAATCTTAATATTTGCTGTATCTCAGAACCATATTATCATCCAAGTGCCATAGTATAATATAACACTGGTCCTTTCACATTTGATTTTAAGTTATTTTTCAATGCAAGTTATAGTTAAGACATTATAAAATAATACACTGTCTTGATCCAGACACAGCTTACCAAATTAGAACATGGGATTGGACTCAACTGTTTAATGGTCTTTTTTACTCATGAAAAATTGGTGAGCATAAAGATTTCCTTTTTCTGATGACCAGGAGAAGTAGTTAAATCACAAAGTGAAACTATTTTTGAAGGAGTTTTTGAAGGAAAAAAAAATGTAATTTAGGAGACTCACTGAGCACATGAATCAGTATTATATGACTGGTAGAAAATTCACAAACTGACCTAATGAATTCTAATAAAGATACTAAAGAAAGTTTAATTTTATTTTAAAAAGTTGATAAATAAAGCAAAGTATCATGGTCTGACTTTGGCTGGCAATCCACATGTAAGGGATGTATGTAAAGGATAATCTATAATTTAGCCATTGTTTTAAACAAATTGCTTGTCCAATTCTAATCATATGTATAAATATGTTTAAATTAATAGCATTTACAAACGAATTTATGACTATAATCTGATGGATAAACATATTTTTCAAAACTACCTGAGGGAAGAAGT
>VRYO01002297.1:75354120-75365856 GCA_009812075.1 Sialia sialis | reverse complement strand
GGGTTTGGTGTCAGGTGCTCAAGTTGCAAACAGTTTTCATAGACCAGCAAAGACTTTAAAGGCAGCCCCAGGCGTCCTCCCCCGCTGGCTCTCACTTCTGGGTTGGCGTTTCGCTGGGATTTGTCCATAAATAAGTCGCACCTGATGATTAGCCGCACTACTGGGGTAGGCTGGATTCTTCAATGAAAAGGGTGCGGCTTTATAATCGTGAAATTACTGTATTTTTTTTCAAATCACAAAAAAATTATACAGACTAGCCAGAAGTTTTTGGTGGTTTTTGTTGAGTTCTTTTAAAATCTTGAAAGAATTTAATTTAGATTTTTCTAGTAACAAGAAAACTGAACTCGCTGATTTTCAAATTGTTTCATTTAGTCAGTAAGCAAATTTAAGAAGGTACCTTCTCTAAACTCCTCTTAAAGGCTGTCCAGCGCAGAAGTGCAATTAATTAATGCTTCTAATGTATATATGGGTTGACTGCAAGATGGAGCTAAGTCCCTCCTGTGTAAAAGAACATCAGGTTCATCACCACTTGAGGAAGCTGAACATACAGTAATGTCACAATTATCAGCCGCACCTTTTTCATTTAAGAATCCTGTCTACCCCAGTAGTGCAGCTAATCATCGGGTGTGGCTTATCTATGGACAAATCCCAGTGAAATGCCAACCCGGAAGTGAGAGCCGGCCGGGGAGGGTGCCTGGGGCTGCCTTTAAAGGCTTCACTGGTCTATGAAAACTGTTTGCAACTTGAGCACCTGACACCAAACCCTGCGCTGACGCGATTCTGTTACTAACTCATTACTTTGTCGCACATCGTCTACCTGGCTACCCGGATCTGTGGCTTATAATCAGGTGTGGTTTATAATTGTGAAATTACTGTACATAAGTGTGTGGGACTTCATGAGATGCAGCCCAAAGTCCTGAAGGAATTCACTGGTGTAGCTGTCCATGATATTTGAAAAGTCATGGCAGTGAGGTAAATCCCAGGTAATATTCCTGAATGAGTAATCAGCCCTGGAGCTACTTTAGTACAGCTACATCCATGGGATAAAGAGATCGGGACTGGAGAAGTGACGTGATCCTTCTCAATGGAAGATTTTTTATTTCAGGAAGTTATCTATATTATATTTTAGGAGGACTCCTTTTTTACATTTCTGAGAATTATTCCTCTATATAGTCATTTTAAAGCCCAGATAAAATAAATTTCCAGGATTGAATTATTTCCTACCATTTTTATCTTTATGTATTCTTAGACTTAAAACATTTTTTCTGCCAGCTTATCCTTTAATATTTAACTTTAATATTTTAACAATTTAAATTTTTCTCCTTTCCCAAGTTTGTAAAAACACATCAAAATTACTTTCAGGGGCAATATACTTTCAGCTATCCTGCTGCAGGATAAGGAAGTAGGCTACAAGATCTTTTGGAAATACATTTCTGTTTCATAATTAGGTGATTTCCTTAAAAAATTGGGTCATTTTCTAGAAGTGTTTGAAATGTTTAAAAAAAATCAGAAAGCTGTAATCATTAAAAATTAGCTTGAAAAAAATGCATGAAATGTGCAAATTTTCCAAGGAGCTTTTATTCCTAGTGTTGAAATATGACATTTTGAAATTTCTCTCCAAATGTCATTATATATTTTGTTGCTAAAGTAATTTTAGAAATGGCACTTAATTTCAAAATTAGTTTGAAGTAATATTTTAACTTGATTTTTTCTTTGAAACTTTGAATTGAAGCACATTTTTCCTTGCATTCTCCAATTAAGAAGGCACAATGTTTCTCAAAATCATGTTTTCTATGGTAAAATATGAATTAAAAAAAAAAAAAAACACACAACAATTTTGCCTCCCCATTCTCCCAGGAAATCTGGTTTTTGAAAGAAAGTTAATGGGTATACTGATTAAGGACTGTTCAGTTTTTACTAATTCTTCATTTAATATTCTATTCTTTTGATCCAGAAATGTGAGCTCACAGTATAGCACATAGTAAGACCCTAGATCCCTGTACATATATGTAGCATATATGTATAAATTAATTAATGGGGAAAATGGCTCATTTGAGCTAAAAATATAATAATAATGCATTTTATATCTGGAAAAAATTTCCACTTACTTAGAGGAATACTAAGCTTCATGCTGAAAACTGCAAAGCACCATTTAAATAGTACAAGAGTAGGAAAACTAAAAAGAAAACCAAAAGGAACAAATCTAAACAGAACCAATACACAGTCAAAAAATGAAACCACTCAATCTGAAGCCCAAGGACATGATGAGAAAACCAGGAAGAAAAAAAGAAAAGGTAATTTTGTGAGTGCTCAGCTAATGAATCCTGGTTTCCATGGATTTGATCCTTATATCCATGCCTAAGAGGTGTCCAATCTAAATGTTTCTCTTTATCTGAAGTGTTCATGATTTCTTTTCTGTGTGGATTATATGACATTGAATAAAGGTTGTGTTTATATTGCAGCTTTTCTCTCAAGAAAACCTGAGCTGGGAGTATATCTTCTATTGTGTTGTCATCTTTCAAAAAAAGTACAGAAACTTAATAACCTTTTGAAGACCAGGATTTTGCCAAATTTAAAGGAGAATGTGATTGAAATTGTCTAGTTGTGCAGCAGTTGTTTGAAGCGCAAACAGTCAGGCAGATAACTAGGCAAACACACACCAGACTGTGATTATGTAGCACCCATACAGAAACATGTTATAAAGATCCAAGTGGAAAGGCTGGTGAGATAAGGACAGAGTGAGCTTTTACAAACTGCAGCCAAGAATAGCTTCACTAGCTTCTTCAGTATTGGAAACAGTCAAGTCCAGAGGACCAGTTCTAACCAGTTTTTAAGGGTCAAATCTATGTGCTAAAGTACACACTGCACAAGTCCTAATTTCACATAACACAACTGTCAAGGACAAGAGGAAGTGCTACTCTACCTCAGCAATATAAAACAGAAATTGTCTATTCTATCAAGACAGCATTTCTTATATCCAAAGAGTGAAAAGCAGTAGTATGAGAGAATTTCTATTAAGCAATCTTTACTAAGTAATCATTGATCAGCATGACTTCTCATGTTGCAAGTGCTTCCATCAGGTGACCAAGATTATTATGGAAACAGAATAAATCTCTTTACTTTTACCCAGGCATACTTTGGCTTTTTACAAATAAAGCTTTAGTTGTATGTATTTTATTATTATGAGTTCACCCAGTTTGCAGTCTCGCTTCAGTTTGCACCCTAACACAATATTTAATTTTCTATCATTGAGAATGAACCAGTCTGCCTCTTCTATTTATCTATTAAGCATCTGTGAAGCAATGGAAAATAATGCAAATTGTTTGCCCTGCTTCTGTTGTGTAATAAGGCAGGCACTTCCAGAAGGCAAATTATCCCTAAGGCTCTTATCCAAGAGGGGCTGCCCTCTGGGCATGAACGTGTTCCTGCATTGATACTGAATAAGCCTGGATGACTAGCTTAGTCCACATGATTGTAAGGCAGCTAAAACTGCATGGCTGAATCTCATCTCTAGAGTCTACGCTTGGCATGTATATAAAGGAAAAGATGGATTTGAGGAGAGAATGTCTAGAGCCTACAAACTCCACATATAATTAGATTATTGAGAATTCTCCAGAGGCTCCATCAAAGCTGAAAATTATTTGTCTAATCCAAATCTCACAGACAGCAAATGCAAGGTTCTCAGCGCCTTCACAGAATTTATATTATGCCATGGATTACAATGAGGGTGTTTTTTCTCATTTATATGAAAATATTTACACCAAAATGTAAACTAAATAAATGAAAAGGCAGTACAGATGGAATTTATCTTACCTAAGTTTAGACATCAAACAATTAGTTATCTTTGGCTAAAATAATAACCCTGGGTACTTTCTGCAGCTTAGTGAAAATAAATAGACACCTGCAAAGGACAATCCGTCTCACTAAGTTTAGACAGTCATTTTAAGCCAAGAAGAATCTCTCCTGGATTATCTATCTTTCTTCCCTGAATAAAATGGAGCAGCCAGTGATTAGATCAGAATTCAACAATTTCCTGTTAGGAATCCAACTCAGGCAAATTCAACCCCAGAATAGACTGGATAATTTTCTAACTTTTTTCCCTAGCAGTTTCATTACTGGCCATTAGGTAAAATACCTATACCTTGAGCAAACTTTTTCAACAAAAGGGTCCTATTTCATAAGCTTCAGAGGGAAAGCAAAGAGTAGTCTATAAAAGCAGAATACAGCATTTGTTTCCCTCAACTTTGAGATATTCCAGAGATAGGACAGTTTCCCACCAAGCAGTCCTTTTGTTGACATCTGCATAGCACAGATGGCATCACTTGGATTCTATTGAAGAGACTAGTAGTCTATGTTTAATGAAGATCTTTAACAAGTCACAAAAAACTAACACACAGGCACAAACTTGAAAAAAATGAAAAGTACTTCTGTGAATCCAGCATTTAGGATTACATAATTGTATTTTGTTAACAAAACCAGTATTCACCATAATTTACAAACTTCAGATTTATAAAGCTGCACATCACTCCATCCCTATGCTCCAAAGATTAATAATGTATATCAGCTATTCCAGATGCTCACTAAATTATAAAAGCCATCAGTGAGAAGATAAAAACTTCTTTTACTATGTAGTATAGAACTTTTCCAATTTTTTTAAAAAGGGTTTTTACTCATTAAATTTGAATATGTACGCTTTAATTGTTGAAAATCAGGCCATTTTTTCTTGTTCTATACCTTAATAAGTGTTTGTCATCAAATGATGGCTGCTGCTGCTCACCAATTAGTTGAGTAAATACTCTTATTCACCAGCTGGACTAGCAGGTTCTCAGAGGAAACTGAAATCCCTGCAAGAGGGCTGAATAACTATTCCATTTTGAAATATGAATGCAGCGGCACTCTGGGCCTCTGGATGTGTAATTTCTTTGTCACTAACCTTATGCCTCTATAACTAAGCAGAACTGTGTCTAAGTTGGATTTGAACATATCTGGTGTGTCTTCTCAGAGAGTCAAGTTTTTTATATTTTTTTCTCATTCCTTCTGTTGCTTCTTGATGATAATGGTATTGAACTGCTTTTTCACTGTTGCTTTTTTTGTTTGTTTGTTTGTTTTTTGTTCCTCCATCTCTCATTTAGTCTTTTTTTTTTTAGCTTTTAGGCTCTATGAAGAGCTAATTTTTTCAGTTAGTCTTTACCACTTTCATTGCAGATATTTTTCAACATTGTTTCTACTTCATGTTGATACTAAAATGCCACCTTATTTGGACACATCCTTCTCAGCACACTTCCATACTGTATGAGTAACAATGACTCTACCTGATTAAGCCAAATGCTTTTGGCACCTCCAATATGATGCAAAATTTTTAGTAATTTTTTGTTATAATAAGCATAAAAAAAGAGAAAGGAATTCTTTTTTCACAAAAATCTTTTGAACTAGACATCACTGGGCTCCTCCTAAGTCTTATCATCAACTTCTCATATGAATTTGATAAGCAAACTGATAGATTTTGATGCTTTCTTCTCTGTGTATTCCAATTTTTCCCAAATTGTCTCTATTTTTCTCTTATTTTCAATAGTCAGCACAGGAAAATCTTTTCTCCATAGCAGTTGCTTATTTTTTTCTTGTTGATATGTTAAGATAGAAGTAGAAATCAGGTCTCATAGCCAATAAGGCTACATAGATAGCTGAACATCTCTTCTGGAGTCTCACCATCAGTTTTTTATTATTGTCTAGAAAATAATTCAAATTTTTAGTGATGGTTTGCATCTGGACTTCATTTATTCTCATGTTCCTTTATCAAAACTGTACCAGCAGCATCCCAAATCAGACTTTACCACAACAAACCTAGCTTTCTGAACAGTTCTATGTTTTACTTTCATACAAACCTTCTACTCATGCCTTAATTTAAAGTAATCTCAGGACATCTTGAATTCATCCTCCTGCTCAAAGCTGTCAGTTATGGTTCAGACCAGGTTGCTCAGGGCTTTAACCTCTTGGTTCTTCAACACCATGAAGGCAGAGACTGTACAGCCTTTCTGGGTAACTAGCACCACTGCTGAATTATTACATGGTGAAAGAAAAATTACAGTAATTTCATGATTATAAGCCGCACCTTTTTCATTTAAGAATCCAGCCTACCCCAGTAGTGTGGCTAATCATCAGGTGCGGCTTATTTATGGACAAATCCCAGTGAAATGCCAACCCGGAAGTGAGAGCCGGCTGGGGAGGGCGCCTGGGGCTGCCTTTAAAGGCTTCGCTGGTCTGTGAAAACTGTTTGCAACTTCAGAACCTGACACCAAACCCCGCGCTGGCGCGATTCTGTTACTAATTCATTACTTTGCTACACATGGATCATCTCTTTAAAAAAAAAAAAAAAAAAAAAAAAGGCTTATAATCAGGTGCAGCTTATAATTTTGAAATTACTGTACATCCAATCTGAAGCTTGTTTGGTCAATTTATGCTCATTGTCTTCTCTTATTGCTCTGAATATTGACAAACTGGACTCCACCTCAGAGAAATGGTTTTAACAGATCCTTTCAACAAAAAAGAAATTGAATAAATGGGTCTATTACAAAACCTCCTTTACATCCTCCAAGCAAATACAAGCAAAGGCTCCTAACATCCAGGACAGTGTAGGAATAGTGTCACATATTATGACTATGCTTCAGAATACAAAACTTATCTCAAAGAGTGTTTTTTTCCTGTATAATTATCAAGCTATCTACATATATCAGTAAAAAGGCTAAATCTGTTAAAGAAAGGTGGGTTTTCAGGAATATTTACACTTCAGTGGAGCAGACAGAACATCAAATAAACCTTTATGGTGTTATCTATACTTTCCTGATTTAGAGTATGTTCTATCATAGAATCGTGTCACAGAAGTCCTATTCGAGATTGCGCCAGCGTTTTCTGCATAACAGACATAATACCTACCTAGCAAAGTTATTTTAAAATATAATATATTCGGTTTTGAACCACATCCTCAGATTCTACAATAACCGAAAATGTAAGGGTACATTAGAAACAGAATATATAGCACAAGTATTATTATATTCATATGTTTTGTAGGCTAGAGAATTTGATCTTTTTGAAGCTTTTATTATAGGCTGAAAGATGAAATGCATTCTTCAAGATATGTTTGAATAAGGACAGACAAGTAAATTTATCACATATGCCAAAGAGATGTGTGGAATAAGAAAGAAAAAAGGGAAGTCGATTGGGTGATACAGATGAATGCCCACTTACAACTGGTGTCACAAAACAACATGACAGATGAAATGAGTTTTTGAACAGCTGAGCAGTATTTTTCTCACTGTTATTAATGCTTTTTCATTTTTTACACAAAATTTTAGATGCTGTTGAAAAATATCCATAAATAAATTATTGTTTGCTTTTATTTGGGTTTGTTTTGTTTTATTTTGGTTTTGTTTTTTAACTGCTGAGTCTCCCCATCAGTCACTTATTTTTAAAGTTGATAAGTTGGCCTTGGGGCCTTGGCTTTCCTTTAAATTCTTTTACTTCATCCCTGGGTAGAGAAAGAGCTTTATCTGTTTACCATTTCACATCTTCTTATGACAAAATACATAATAGCTAAGTAGTGATAACCATGATTCTTCAGTCAGTTCAGTCTCTGACACTTTCACTACAATTTCAACTGAGAAGATTCTCAAACTCTGAAAGTGCTCTGCAAGGCAAACCTGTACACGGGAAATGGGAATGATGGAGAGATTCACTTCAAAAGCAGTTGCTTCATAATATTTTTATTTTAAATCCCACTCCAACTCAGTGATGGAGGGAAAAAAAACATTTCCAAATGGCATCATTTCTGCTGTGTGTGTTCCCCTCTTCACATCTGGTGGATTTTCTTTCTCTAAAGAGTTCAAGAATTCCTGAAATTGAGGATAAATTCTTGAATTGCTTATCTCAACCACAAGTTTGTCCTATATCTTCACTAAACAAAGCATTTCTCTAAATATGAGGAAACATTTAACTTAGGGACTAAAGTCATGCCATCCTTCTCTACTTATCTTGAGTGCATCTATGATTATCCTTTATAAAAGTTGGGTACATTTTCAGAATTAATCTCCCTGCAGTCCTCACAGGCTGTGTTTCGGCTTCAAAAAGCTGCTCTTGTTGAAGGTGTAAACCAGTTTCTTTTTAAATGGGGCTAAACTGAGAAATGCCTTGAACATCATCTAATGTGTTCCAGCTTTTTGTGGCCATCTAGTCCGCAGGAGCAGACTACAGCTAAACTGAGGTAAAAAATGTTAAAAACTATAGTGTCCTCTGAAATAACTATTCCACTCTATGATATTGTGTTATATTATTTGTTAATATAGACAGAATCATATCTGATTAAAGTATGATACTGTCTAAATTCAATAATCCAAACTCACAGATGGTGATAAGATTATCATTAGTGTTAAAATAAATCATTAATTTGATTTAACTAGGGAAAGTTAGAGGTTTTCATGACATCCATTTTTACTATATCTAAATATGTTCCATGTTCTACTGATTTCAAGGAATTCTCATGCATATTAGGTTATAGGAATACCTATTTGAGGAATTTTTTCTATATATGCTTCATAGAAATATATCTCTCCATATTTAGATATATGCATTTAATTATAAATAAATGCCCACTTGAGGTTTTTTTTCCCTTTTGCTGCAGATGGAAGCAGGGCCATCAGAACTGGTTTTTGGGTTGGACTTTTTATTTCTACTTGTATTTCTTGGTGGTTCTTCCTGAAATAAACTTTAGTAACCTAGATCGTTTTTCAGTCAGTTCCACAAGTGACAAACTGAGGAAAGAATATGACAATTGTATTATTTTCTGGTCACGATCAGAAAAATATTTTTCAGTTTCATAAAAGAAAAGTGAAATCATGTAGTTTCAAAATATTTTATTACTTTTCTGATGTAGAATCAAAATGAGACTTTTAGAGAATGTATTTTTCTTTGCGCGAAGGTTATGATAGATACTCTCTCAGCCTACCCAATGCCCAGACAATAACCCACTGGCTAGAACATTTTACTTGGGTGTGGGAGTAACCAATCTGCTTGTTTATGACAGATTAGGCTCCCACAGACTCCATCCCACATAGCAGGCAAGATTCTTGCTCATCAAATTATAGCATCAGCCTCCTTTAAAATGTCAAATTCTTCTTTGGCATATCTTCCTTTCCCTATAAACAGCAAGATGGAAGATGAATTCTACAGTATGGAGATTGTGGCTGATTGTTAAGAAGTGGGACCGTATTCCAGTACCTGTTCTATCTGATTCAAAGCAGAAATTAGATTTTAGCCTTTGTATGTCGCTTGAGTATTTTATGAATTTTTACACCTGAAAATGCCCTAGCCTGAAACAATGAATTTAAGCATTTCAGTGCAACTGTCTCACTTTATTTTTATTATCTCTTCCTAAAAGTTGATTACTGTAAAGCCACCCCTCCCCTTTGATGGGCCAGTGTGATATCTATCTGGCTCATCTCGTTGCTTACCAAAATAGAATCCATGGCCATTGTGCCTGCATTATTTCGTACTGTAACAATGGTGACATTGGTAAGGTAATGCACATGAATATGCCAGTGTCATTCTCTCCAAAAAATAAAGGTAATCTGAGTTAAAAAGGAAGACGGAATATTTATGAAAGTGAATAGGTGATTATTCTAAACCTCATTAACTGGTATGTATGCCACAATGTTTTATGTCCTGGAATGTATATTAATACATGGAAATGTAATTAAAATGTATATTTTTAGTACATTACACTGTGTATTCCAGCAAAGGGGCATTCTATTACAAAACATGGATAAATGGGAAAGTGCATAGGAAAGAACCATTATAACAGACAGTAAACAAAGGGCCTTCAAAGGCAAACATATCTATCTTTGAAAAGATTGTGAATCAATAAAAATTTCTACAAATATTTCTACAAAATAATGTGTTAACACTAATCAGAACACAAAACGTAAATTCAAGGAAATATCTTACAAATGCATAAATAAACACTGTTAAATAAGTCAATAGCTAGTTCATAACAGGATACATAAATACACTGAGGATGTGGAGAACATATGGAATGAAGACAAATTCCTCAGTCCTATAATTGTAATTTCGAATTTCAGCACAGTGATAATTGACAAGGGAAAATTAAAAATTAACATCAAGTTATGATTAAGTAAAATAATACCAATATTAAAGAATACAGAAACTGAATGTAATTCTTTCCAAAGCACCAGTGTATCTGTTTTTTTTTGTTGCTTGAAACACCCTTGACAGAGCTAGCTGAGGTGTGCTTTAAACTTAATTATGCAATGAAAAACACAGGGATAAATTGCCACCAATTTGAGTTCAAAATAAAAAGCATAAGAGAAGCCATTTCTGAACTTAGTTAAATGGCAAGGGAAAAGAAGATGAAAGAAATAACTGATATGTTGCTTAGACTTTTGTCTCCTGACAAATACCAAGAGCCATTTTCACCCTATTTTAGCACTGGCTTTATGTAATTCTGAAAATCAGAAAATGAGTTGTATTTCCCTTCTTAGGGGAAATTTCTGTCAACAGAACTAAAAGAGGCTCAAAGGGCTAAAGCTGCAAAGCAATGATGCCCATTATGTGAATTGTCTTGGCCAATGTAAAAGGCTGTTTTCACGAAAAACTTGGGTTGCTGGACATCTATGAAAATACAGTCCAGGATGTCTGTGATTGTTAAATTATTATTTATTTTTTAAGTATGTCTTCATCATGCAATTTAGTTGCCTGCTATAATGAGGACTGAAAATATGGCAATTATTTTCTCTTAAAAGACAACAAAGCCTAGCAGTGTGAGGTCTGAGTTCTTTAAAACACAAGGACTTGCAGTAATTTCTTTAATATTTAATTCATGTAGGGAAGAACTGCTTGTCTCCCTACTTCAAAATCTTTAATTTAGCTTTTTTTTCCACTGACATGTTTTTAAAGCAGAAAATGCCACTTTATGAACAAAGCGTGCACGGGAAATTTTCAGAGATGAAAAATCATCATATCATTACCATCACTTTTATGCCCAGCTAGGAAAAATACACTGACATCTTCTTGGCTGCCCTCCTGGAATGGTCTTGTCACTTTCATTCTCTGCTTGCAGAGGAAAAAACAAAATGAACATAAGCCTACAAGGCAGGGAGCCACACAGCCATAACCCATTTGAGCAGAGAAAGCTGGAGGGAAGCCCTGTGCTGGCACTCAGGCCTCTGGCTTGGCACGAAGGCAGGAGCCTGAGCGCTGGACCTGCCGCTCGCCGCCTCGGGGGCTGCTCACTCGTGTTCTCCCTCTGTCAGAATAAAAAAGGCACTCGCTGCAGTCTTCCAGCTTGGACATTGTCAAACTACTAGTTCATTTCATTTTGCCCAGGAGTAAAAGTCTGGAAATCCCAGTTTCAAGAAGAATTAATTTTTTAAACTTGTCTTTTCCTTACTTTGTTTCTTTGTTTTCTCTTTCTCTATTTCATTCTAATCTTCAATTGGATTAGGATTATAGGGCTTTGTTTTTTCTTTTTTTTTTTTTTTTTATTCTCTTTCTAATATGTAGGAGTCCTTCAAACACCCAGAGTTTTGTAATTTGTTTAATTTTATTTTATTCTGCAAATCTCTTATTTGTGTGGGTGTATACATAATGCGAACACATTAAAACATATGAATGCAGATCATATAAATAGAATGTATATATATAGAAGTATATTTGTTTTTTAATAGAACT
>VRYO01002297.1:75339123-75349805 GCA_009812075.1 Sialia sialis | reverse complement strand
AAAAAGGTGCGGCTTATAATCGTGAAATTACTGTAAGTCCTTCATTTAGTGTTCAAAGTCTATAAGTGGGAGTTTGGAATAATTCCTAAAGGTGTGGTGGAAACAGAATAGGGACAAGGCACGAACTGTGCCAAGCCAAACTTGAGAGCATGGAAAGTAGGGCTTGCAGTGAACAAAAGGCATGGTTTGGAGATTCATAAACAGCACAAAAAATATATATATATCTATGACTGTGATCAACCATCCCTGTATTGCAGTCATTCAACCCAGCTGCAGCCATAGATTTTTGGTCTGTATACGGGTCATGAAATATCCACATCAGAAGATGACTGAGACAAATACTTCAAAATCTGGTAATAAATTATTGTCCCCAGTTTTCCTTCAAAATAGGAAATTACATATATAAGGAGGGAAAAGCCTTTTTGAGGAATGAACTATGTTAATAGCAAGCTGACTTAAGTAAATACAGAATAAAGTCAATCCCAACGAAATAACCCTCAACTTGTTAAAATGTTTGAACCTTTTTCTCTCCTTGAAGCTGAGGGTTTTTCCTTCTCTCAGATACTGTGATAAATACCTTTGGAGCATTGAAGATTTTTCATATTTTCAATTGATTTTGAGGTTTTTTCTCCTGGATTTCTCTTTAGTAGAAGAAAAGAAATTCTATGTTTCATAAGTACAAATTATGTTTTCATTTACTTGGTCTTCCAGTTAGATGCTTTAGTTGGCTAATCATTTTACTACATCTGTAAAGATAAATTACATGCTTGGAAATCAGGCTGTAGATATGTTTATGTGAATGCCACATCATTATTTTTTTTAAGACTATCAGTCACTGAGGTAAAGTGAAGCTGAAAAATTCTGCAGTGCACTAGGTATGCCTCTATGAGAATGTATTGAAAATGTTATAATGTCTTATCTAGTGTAGTTAGAAAATTAATTAACAAAAATGTCAGCATTCTATTTTCTAATTCACATTTCCAGGAACTACATTTCCAGATCCAAAATTAGGACATAGATTAGGGAAGAAAACTGTTTCAACTCACAATCAATCTGTTACTGCTTACAAAATAGTTAGACTGGGGTTACCAATGCCTTTTTACTTCATTAAAAAATGAGAAATATTAAGTACTTAGTTTAATTGCCTTTCCTTCAGAAATCAGAAATACAAATATTTCCTTTCACAGAATGATACAATTTGGGGAAATAAAGACACAAGAAGCTCCAAGATTTAAGAGTGTCAAATATAATCCTGTTTGAAAAATACCAACATTATTTCTAGGAAAAAAAATCCTAAAATGAAGAGAAAGAGGGAGAGCTTAATAAAAAAGTTTTCCTTGCTTGTGATGAACCCTGATTGAAAAACAAATCAGGAAATTGTTCTATTCTGCTATGAAGATTTACACAAGAATCATTGAAGAGTTTTGTGTGTCATTCCTAAGAAGAGGAGAAGCTGTAGACTGATAGTCCTATGTAAAATGTCTTTTTCCATCAGCTATTTTCCCTTCAGCTTTTCTGTAAAACCTAAAAACTTTAAACTATTTAGGCTGACTTATCATTGGCCATGAAGATTTAGATAAAACAGCCTTGTTGGAATGACTATGTAACAGAATATGTGTATATTTGGAGAGCTGTGATATTTGGAGAGACTGTTTTTCCTGCACAGCAATTTTGCTTCTTGAATGGTGACACTCTTGTTTTTATATAATTTTACATAGCAGCTGTTATACATCCCTCTCTGCCAAAATGCGCACTGACACGCACCTTGATGTCAAATCGAGTCAGCCACCATTAAGGTTAGGAAACACCTACAGATAAACAGCAAGCATATATATTTTCTTATAATAACTTTATAAATTTCAACTTTTTACAGCCCTGTACTTCACCAAATAATACATAAATCTGCAATGACTGCACTTTAAATCATTACTGGATTTTCACACTTTGAATTCAAGATCTTTAAAATATATAAAGATGTTTCTGTATATCTTTAAAATGCCCCAAAATAGCATTTTGTAATTAACATTTTTTCTGAGAAAATTAAATTAAAATGCACAGAATAACAGGGAAATGCAATTAGAAATACCATTCATATTATAAAATACTGAAAGCAATTTGAAAGGCTTGAATTCCAGAAAGGTTTTGTTTTTTAATCTGGAAATCTATCAATGTGAAAAATTACACTGCTGTCTTGTGTTTCCATTGCTTGAGCTATGCTGTTTTTGTCTAAGACAGCAGGATAAAATTGATAAACAATAGATTTTCACCAGTTTTGATTTTATTTTATGTTTTGGAATATAAGAGATATATTTTTACCTTTGCAATGTGGGTTTTTTTTAAATGGATGCATTTGAGATATATGCTAAAAGTAATCAACCCTGCTTAAGTATGGTGTTAAAAGTGGATTGAATTCTTCCAGCTAGTGAACTGATGTCAGGCTTGCATAAACGTCTCATTCCGCAGGCCTGGGAGTGGGAAGTTTACTTTCAGCAGTGCATCTGACATCAAGCTTGATGACCAAAACCATCTTTTGTTTACAAGCAGTTTCACATGTGGAATATTCATTTATTGATTTGTCTTATTTCCTTTTTATTTACTCTGTATATTCAGTCAGTCACCACTGAGTGTGAACAATGTTATCATGAAGATAGGACAGTACAATGTCAAATACTTGAGGCCTTTACAGTAATATTAATTATAATACACAACACCTTATTTAAAGAAAAATTTTGAAGACAAGGAAAAATATATACTCATGGTGTATAAGACCTAGTATATCATTTGAGGAAAGAGGATATGGATTATTTTAAAAGTTAGATGTATTTTTGTCCTGGTTTAAGTTTTTAAGCCTACTGAAGAAACAGTGTTCCATATTTCATTCAAAGGGTTTCCTTCTATGTTTTCTTATCAAACGTAGGATTAAGATAACCGTTATCACTACTGGGCTTTGTTTATTTGGTTTGGGTTTGACAGGATTTTTTCATCCTGAAGCCCTTCTTGACTTTGTGATTCATGCTATGCTTTGAATGTCACAGACAGAGGCCAAGGGATCAAGTTAGGACATTAGTATTTCCTAGGATGTAATAAGATGGCTAAAACTGGTACTTACACTATATTACTACTACCACCACCAGTTCTAAAAGTGCTAATATAAAACTGCCATAATTCACAGCCCAGAAAATGTGATTTCTGTCTTAGCAAGAGATATCCTGTTGGCTGTGTGATGGAAGAATGGGAGTGAGGTTAAAATATTATGAAAATAACACCACATGGACACCAGATGGAAAAAAAAAGAAGAAATCAGAACCACAGCCAGGACACTTCTCCTTTGGGGTGATGCCCAGGGTGGCTGAGGGCTTTACCTACCCCACCCTCAACAACCTCCCAGGCTGGACCTCACCAGAGACAGCTCAAGCTTCAGAGACCATGGCAGGCTGAGACTCTTGTCAGGGAAATGGATGGGCACCAGCACCAGCACAGAGGTGGTTTTGTACAAAAATGTGAACTGTAAAGCTTATGAAGCTGTTCTGTTTTAATGCATAATTTGCACTACTCAACCATTAAAATATGAACTGGGCTAGCCATAATTCCTTAGCTCACTGTGTTTGGCACATTCACTTTTTGAAGGTGACAAGCTCTACATTTTTAAAGTGGTGTTCCTGAAGCTGCAGGTAAACCAGGGGAGGGAGAAATCATTGACACCAGCAAAATGCTAAAACAAGCTAAAACCTGCTCAGGCCATGACGCATCCTGAGAACCTGCAAGACCAATGAAGAGTTTTCTGCCTTTTACTAAAACAAAAAGAATCAGAACTGCTGAACTAAAGAAAAAAAAGGATAGTCCCTGCCCCAAAGAGATTATTTTCTAAGAAAAGAAGAAATGACAGACAGACAGATGGGAGACAAACAGGGGAATGGTAAAACTTTCTCATTCAGCAGGGTAGTAAGTGATCCCAGTGCACTCTTTGTCTATCGTTTTCTTCTCAGTTTTTTTTTTTTTTTGTTTGGTTTGTCTTGTTCTCTGTACGGAGTGGGATATGGGCCACAAAAACCTTTTGAAATGAAATACGACAAAGAACTTAGAGCAAGTCTTGGTTCAGTCCCAGGTGCTGTAGGGGACAAAGCAACATTGTGCTTCCTTGAAAATTTAACGGGTGGATGGAGGAGAGTGGCATCCCTAAAGGATTGGGGGCACAAAGTGACATGTCAAGGGTTAATGTGTTTAAATAGTAGAAGTTTATGAGGGGAAGATAAGTGTTGAAGAACCTTGAGAGAGGAGAGAAGCTATTTGTTGAATGTGACAGAAAATGGTGAGTCAGGAATGAAATGAGGAAGGTAATGTGATCAAAACAGGTACTAAGTTTACACCAGAAGTCTGATTAAATAACAACAGGTTTACCTTGCATTTTTGAAAGGATGGAATAAAGAACATAATCAAATCTGATCCTAACAATGCCCATTTGTGCTAGCTTTATCAAAAATCTTGTACTGTAGAGTCTTGTTTTCTGTCTACTCTCCCAGAGAAACAAATACCAGAAATGTTTACATTTTTTTACATATATATATATACATATATATATATATACAACACCTAGATAGGAAAATTGACACAGAGGTTCACATGGAATAATTAGCTAGAGACTGGCTGATAGTACTTTCACTTCCCCAAAATTAGAACAGAAGAAGAGAAATATGCTTGAAAAAAAAGTACGGCATCTTTTGTTTAAGGAAGGATTACAATCATGTTTATTGTTAAATCTAAGTCACAGCATCAAGAACTGCAAATTCCCTTTCCTTACTTCTTCTTCCATGGTGTTGAGCCAATGCACTCTGAAAATCAAAATTTTGTATCTCAAATCAAAATATTAAAAATAATAATAAAATTTAAAATGCAGTCACATATGAAATATTTCCTTAGTATGCTGTCACTTGGTACTATAGACAATACATATAATGTCTCATTTTTCCATGCAGATGATAGAAATATTTTTCTTACCTTTAATGTCAAAGGAAAGAAATATGACCATTTTATATTCATAAGCAAAAAGTTGAATGAAATGTCTGGTTAAGCCATTTTAGCTATTTGAATATACAGAATATAGTCCATACAGAACACTTATTTTAGAATTAAAACAGTATTTGTACTTGTTGACTATATTATTCTGCTCCAGGTCATTGCCGGAAAATTACTCTTAATGATATCAAGCATAGCTAATATTTTGTCTCTAATTTCCCTTTTTTTGGTACATTACTATTTCTCCCAGTACCTAATACTTTCAGTTTCACACGCAATATAAAGCAAATACTACGATGGAAGAATGACTGTGCAAACGTCTTGCCTAACCAGCAATTTTGACCCTGTTACTACAGTTGCTACAAACTAATTTTGCTGTATTGTTTTTTTGGAAAGCATGCCAGATAGTCAATAGTTTAAGAATTATTCCTTTTGCTTTTTCCTAATAAATGTAAAACAAAGAACATTAAACCAGTGAACTGAAATCAGATGTTTTCACTTATATCATTGTAATGTGGATTAGACCACAACCTCATTAACCCTGTTTACCAAATACTTTCACCTGTTAAACCGTCCATTTCTTAAAAACCTGTTTCATTTAAAATAATAAAAAAAAAATCAAGACTAATTTTAGTACTCGCAACCCCATTTTTAGTGTTTTTTTTTTTTTTTTTTAATTGGACAGAATGCTGTTTTCTACCATTACTTCATGGTATAACATGACTAATTCCATCATGTAAATATTTAAAGGTTTGGGGATTTTTCCCCTAAGGAAGTATTGCAAGTCAATTACAAAATATTTAGACTCATTGACTGTGCAACAATGGCTACAATGCCAGATACAGTATTTTTACAAAAATATTTTATTTATTTCTCATTAAATGAATTGCTTTATACCTTTTGGAGGTTTAGTTTGGTTGTTTTAAATCACCAGGGGATTTTTATGACTGCCTGGAAAGACAAATCACCAAACTAGTTATTCATATCTATGATATTTCATATCTATATCTTTTATATCAGTTTTTATTCCTGTGTTTGAAAGAAAAATACTTTTTTCTGATCCCTGTAGTGATTAGTAAATTCTCTTAAGCATCAGATGTCACTACCTGCATTTGAAAACATTTATCAGTATAGAAAATACAATTTTACACCAAATAAATGCTTATGCTTTCAAAAGCAGCCCTTAAATTTGTATATCTAACATCACAGATCCTGCAGTATGATTTAAAAAGATAAAATAAATTCTCACTGAATATTAAATATGGGCGTTGCTCCAGGAATCTTACTGTTTCCTACATTTTGTTCCCACATAAAGAGCCATATGTCAACAACTCAATCTGATTGCAGAGACCTTCCTCTTCTTTTTAGTTTTGAACTCTGGTATCCTTACAGCATAGCTGTTTATTTTCAATTTGAAAGGAAAATCAGAACTGGAGTTTGTAAGATGATGTCCACATACGGAGAATTAAAATTGGGAAAGAGTGTGGTTGGTTGACTTTCAAGGATTAACAATCAAGTCACTCCAGCTCGCTCCCATCAGTAGGACAGGGGGAGGAAATACAATGAAAATCCAATGGATCATGTTAGGAATGGGGTGATCACGTATCAATTACTATCACAGGAAAACAGACTTAACTTAGACAAATTGGTCTAATCTATGGCAAAAATAAATGGCACAGGCCTGTCAGAGTAAAGAGGCATTTAGACAACATCACATGCTTTAATGTTTGGTCAGCCATAAACAATTCTGGCAGTTGGACAAGATGATCAGTGTAGGTCCCTTCTAACTGAAATTATTCTATTCTCCTCTATTCCCATTTAATCTATTTTTAAAATTCTATTCTAGAGAGTCCTTCATGACCCATAAGTATGGGTCCTTCATGGGGTCAAAGGTCCTGCCAAGACCATGTTCCAAGGTGGCTTCCTCACAGCTTGCAGTCTTTGGAGAGAGTTTTTAAAAGACGGGACAAAAAAGTTGGAACACTTCAGTTATGTGGAAGAGTTACCTGCTTCTTAACAATAGCAGGATACTACAGAAAGTGGTGCAGATGGTTGCTCACATTGTATACTACTAGATACATTAAATTTTATTGAGAGAAAATTTAGTTATATACCCCAAAATCATTATACCATGTACTTTTTGATGACAGGTGAGAATATGCTGCAGCCTTTCCTCCAGTGTGGTCTTTCTGTTTGTTAACTGGCCAGTCATTTCCACAGAAAAACCCCCAAACTCAAAACCAAACAGACAAAACTCCACCCAAAAAAAAGACAAAAACAAACAAACAAAAAAAAACAAACAAAAACCAACCAACCAAAAAATAAACAAAATACAAAACAAAACAAAAAACAAACCAGAAACAAAACCAATGCAACAACATTAAAAACCAAAGCAGCAACATCCATTCTCTCCCCCATAATTTCTCCAAAATCTCAGAATGAGAGAGTGAAGTATCTATAAATGTTGCTCTTTCACATTTTGTTGTAAATTATGATTTGATTTTAAAGTTATTTAGAAGATCATAAAGATGCATTGATAAGAGTGGACCACTGGGCCTCAACAATTAACAAAACATCTTGTTATTAGCAGTTTTGGACTGTTCCAGTACCAAAAAGACATTGAAATACTGGAGAAACTTCTATGGAAGTCATCAAAATAGCTGGAGGCTGTAGCACTTGCCCTGTGAGAGAGGCTCATGGAACAGGTCTTGTTCAGACAGGAAAATACACAGCTTTGGAAGGGAATTGTAAACTTGTCTGACAATACAAGCGAGTGCCAAACTCCCTCAGAGGTGTGTAGCAACTAGATAAAAAGAAAGAGTCGCATATTGCACTGGAAATTTATAGTATCAAAGTGGATTTTTTTCACTCTGACAGTAATCAGGCACTGGAACAGCTCGCTGTACAGGTTCTGGAATCTCAGTCTCCAACACTGTACTGGAAAAGAACTTGAACATCTTGTTCTGGGTTCTCACTGCTTCCAGGAAAGACTGAACTTCACAACTTCTATAGGTCCCTCCTGTCTAAATTACCTGATTATTAATATAATCACTTTACCATCAGGAAATAGCTTAAAAAGAACAGTTAAATGTATTTTTTTTTTATTTTATTAAGTTTTGCTGTCTCCAACTGTGCATTATTCAACACCCACAGAAGCACTTTCAAGAATCAGTGTTGGCACTACAGTTATGAAGATAGTTGCAACTGCTTTTGTAATTGTGTGGCATTTGTGGATTTGTGGAACATCCAGAAAAGTACATTATCTCTGTTTCTATGCAGGAAGATATGTGGGCTAAAATGTAACGGTATTTCTTTGAAAACGGAATCTAATTTATCAGAAAAAAAATACAAGTTTTCCAGCACCTTTTTTTTCATTCTGAAGTACTTTTCTCCACCACTCAATTTAACAGACATGCCATACAAAATGTGCAGGGGAAGAAGATTAAATCAGAGACTAACTTGACCTATATTCCTGGAGGAATCTTAATATCTGTAATCTTTTAAGTACTCCTCACGCAGAGACCATATTTTTTCTTAAGTGACACTTGGTACAAAGTTGAATTTAATGGTTCAAATTTTCACTGCCATTTTTGCATTTGAATATCAAAAATTAAATGGTTATTTGTTAAAAAAAATCACTACTATTAATAGCATATGCTATATTTGTGTTCCCTATTAAGAAAAAAATCAAACATGCAAAAATTATGGATAATTTTATTTTCTCTGAAAGAAAATGCTTTTGCATTAATATACTTCCTTTTTTTCCACTATTAGAGATCTAACAGCTTTAATTCAAAATCTAAAACAATACTATAGCAATTGCCCCTGAAATTATTGACCAAATAGAATATCTTGTTCCCTCACATCTTTAATTTTTCAGCGTTCCAGGATTTCTCGGGGGTTTTGGTAATGCTAGCATAGCTCTAAATGATAAACATTTTGATTTAAGATAATCAGTGGTGTGATTCTTAGAATGGTCCTCTGCAGGGCACAGATGTGGGGTTTGATGATCCTTGTGGACCCCTTCTAATTCAGGATATTCTGTGATTGTATTAATACCCTCAGTCTTCCTTTGTTGCAAAAAATGTTGTTGTTCCCACTAGAGAGATGTGAACATGTGTTTCAGGATGAAATTGATGAAAAATAACATTATTTCTCTCTGGCGTTTTCTGTAAAGTGGTAGCTCAAATTTAAATACCTAAAAAATAAGGGTATATTTGATCAGATGATCAACTACTATATCTGAATAAAATTTTAAATTTCAAGGACTTTTGGGAGGGGATTTTTCTTAATGGATCAGAAATGAAAAGCTTATAAATCAATTTAGCCTAAAACACCCCAAATACAAAGCAAACCACGTCCTAATTTTGAGCTTATTAAAAAAAAACAAAAAAACCTGCAGCTGAAGACTTTAGGTAATATTAAGCCAGAAAATTTCAGATGAACCAGATCTTCATCTGTTCTCACATATTCACTGACTCAAAACTTGTGTTTTATAGTGAACTGAATAACTCTCTATGGACTGCTAATGACATGGAATTCTCCAATGACTGAAGAAGAGAGCTTAGACACCTAGGTGTTTTCTGTAGAAACCTTATCATGCAAAATGTATCCTAGCTGTAAGCCTTTACTGAGCAACTGATTTTGGGAAGGCAGAGTTCCATAAGTTCCTTATGTGCCATCAGTGTAAAATTAAAAAAAAAAAAGAAAAAAGAAAAAAGAAAAAAGGAAAAACTAAAGTTTGGAAAAATTTGTCTGGAAGAAGGAATTCAAAGAATCTTTTGTTTTAGTTGTGCCTGTGCCCACTTACTAGCTTTATCTAGCCGTTACTTTAAGGATAGATTAAGTTCTATGATATCTTTCTTTCTCTCCATTTTGTCTATGTTTAGATAATCTTGTTAATTACACCTTTTCAGGTCTGCCATTGTTGTTCATTTAAGTCTTTCTTTCTACCTTCAAATTAAGAAAAGACGTCTATCTATCTTACTGTATATATGAAAACTCTCTCTATATAAGTTTAGCTCTTTTCTCTCTTCAGCATTTGATGTCAGCTTTACCCAGGGCCAGGGAGCAGAATCTTTGGGTTGATGGCAATCTTGTTCAACTTAAACATCCATATCACTGTTAAATGAAATAAAAAGGAAAAAATAAAAAGAAGAAACGGTAATCTGAGCCTGACTACACAATAAAAAAAATGTGAGTGGAATTCTTGCTCACCTGATTAATTCTTTTTTTTTATGTTTGTTGGAGTTTCTAAGTTCTTAAGCATTCTCAGAGCTCATATTGATTTTTCTGGCACAATTTTCTAGATAATAGTTATTTCATTTTTATTTAACTCCCAGAATATCTTTTGTCATTTTCTTCCTTACATTCCTCTTCTGTTTGCTTATTCAGAAACGTGCTCCTACTTTTGATGTTTGGGTGTCAAGGTCCCCTCTTAACTGAGTCACTCCTTTGAAACTGATAGTCTATCACCTTTTGTATGCTAACTGTTGGTGTTTTGATGAGATGTCTACAGAAAGGGCTCATGCACTAAAGCAGACAATGTTGGGAAAGAGTCTAATTTCTTAAGTAAGAGGGAGATATAATCCATTAGCAGGAAAGTCTTACTGAGCTGGGAGACTAATTGAAAGTTCTTGTTAGGAAATGTGATGTGCCCTTTGCAGCAG
>VRYO01002297.1:75319151-75338123 GCA_009812075.1 Sialia sialis | reverse complement strand
GCTTATAATCAGGTGCAGCTTATAATTGTGAAATTACTGTAATGTACAAATTCTTTACTTGCTTCTAAGAAAATATTTTAGTGCAACACCTGTCACTCTATCTTTAATTTACTCCCCAGTAATTCCATCTCATGCAGAGAAATGGATTAGATAGTTTCTCAGTCACCTCTGCGGTTTTGACCTACATACATTTTAAGGGATGCTTTTAAAATTTGGACTAGGACATCTACTAAAGTTGAATTGGAATAGTGCTCAGGAACAGTCATGACTGGAGATTCTGGGAGCCGTAACAGTGGTAAGTTTTATTTCTGTAGAATACCTTCTATCTGATACTCTATTTGTTACATATTATTGCATTACCTCAGGCTGTTGAATTCTATTTTATTAACTCCTGTAGTAGAGACTGAATTTCCTGATGTGGTTAAACAAAAACTTCTGTTGAATAGTCCTCCCAAATATATTTTGTGGGGGTTTTTTTGGGATGCTGTCTTTTTTTTCCCTTTTTTCTTTTTTTGGGGGGTGTTTTTATTTTCGTCAAAGGTGCAATGGAGAGGAAAAGAAGGGAGGTCTTCTCTGTTTCATCTTATGGTCTGACAACAGGGGAACTCCCTTACTGAAGTTCTTCCTGTGTAAGCAACTGTTAAGTAGTTTTACTTTGAGCAAATCCCTACATTTTATCCAATAAGCTAACAGCAGCTAAGAATACTCTTTCTGCAGTTCACATCACTTCACAAAATTGTCCCAGAGATTCTTCATTCTTGCATATCCTACCAAAGTCTGACCTTCTCTCACATAGAGTTTGTGCTAAGAGAAACTTTCCATAACTTGCATTAAGACAAACATTTTGAACAGTACAAATGTAAAATACCAGTCTAGGCATAACTCTGGAGAAAGGATTGGGAATTTGGCTATATTGGATGCTGAACAGAGATTTCTCTGCTTTTCATGCACTCATTAATCTATAAATACAAACATTTGTTTGTTTTCTACTTCTTTTCAGCTAATACCCAATGAAAGAGGCAAATTCATAGTGTGAGACTGGGAGCTTTGGTCTCCTCTAGAAGATTTTGTCTGGCATTGATACTTAGGCTTATTGAAAGAAAATCAAATACAGTCCCTATTCAGAATCATGGAGCTGAGTTACTCAGAATATTTTTCTGTCAGTATTTCTGATTCTAGCTTGCAATGTAATCATGGAACTGTCTTTACCTTTTGGCATTTGAAAATGTGCCTACTTCATTTGAAATGCTAAAATGGTTCAACTTACTACAGTTTCAATATAACAAGCATTGGGGAGGGACAAAGAGTAGAAAATATGGTAGGTAACTATGACTCTGATAGGCTGAGATCCATTATCCAATTTCTTTTCTGCTGTAGCTGTACACAATCTGGCAAAACATCTTTCTTTTACTGTTATTTGTTGTGGGGCATGGCATCGATTTTTATTTATTTTTGGAAACACTTTTTTCACCCTGAGATTTATGGAACTACTAGTGATGGTTATGTTTGTGACGAAAATTTTGATATCCACATATACAACACTTTGAGGAATGTCATAAATGCATTTTTTCTTGAAAAAACTATATAGGTTAGGCAGAAATTCAGTGTATTTTAGATTCCTTTCAACTCATCTCCTTTTTATTTAACATTATTAATTCTTTCAACATAGTGAGTGCTAGACATATCTTCTAAGTAATTTGATTATTTTATGCCTGAAACAGTCTTATTCCTTGCTAGTACTTTTAAACTCCTTCTTGAACTTAGCATAGAGAAGCTAAATCCTTCCTTCATTAATATTTAAGGCAGACTAAACGGAAAGAAATGCTTATGAAGTCCAGACATCTTTGTCACTGATATAATAGTACAGAGAGACAATTTTCTTCATAAGAACAGGAAGATAGTTCTGTCTGTTCCATGTTGGATCATTTATCTCTGTTGCGCTGATGAATTCATTTTAGTGACAATGCTTTGCCTGAATAATGAAAAGCTGGATAAGATAGCCTGATGGTCAAGATGGAATACTTAAATTTTCTCCAATTACAGGAAAGCTTATTTTTAAGATTCACTGTTCAGGCAATTTATCTCATTTTTATTTCAGTTTCTTTCTTTTTCTCTATATATTCTATCTCTTTCACTATGATCCTAGAAAATCCATTCTCATAACATTTATGGACATGGGTTTACTATTTTGTTAAATGAGCTCTCCTCACCATCATCAACTACTATTTTTACCTATACTATCAGAAATTCTCGAAAAACTGGTGTTTTGCTATCACTTTGGTATACATTATTTTGTCACTGCTACCAAGTTTATCAGTACACTCAGAGTAGAATTTGATCACTTTTTTTTTTTCTTGAAGTTAACACTTCAGCAGGAGTGCTAACCTTTTGATTTAATGGGATGATAAATAGACTTATATAGTCAATGAGTGTTTAATTCTAGAAGACACAATTGGGTTATATAATTTGACTTGCTGATTAACATAAACTGTAGAATTGGATACTTTTAGGCCTGTATTAGACACATGATTTATGTATAACTGAAACATTTCCAAAGAACGACATCTATTCATAAATTAAAGTGTCAAGAGATTGGCCATAACTTCAATAAATGCTAAATTAGCAACTCAATTAAATGCTTACTTCTAAGCGAATTTGTCCAACTTTTGTTTTGTTATGTTTTTCTCTCATAGACCCCAGACCCTTCCTAAGATTTGTTAAGGTATTAAGTGCTATGTTATTTTTCCAAGATCAAATTATTTGTATTGCTGAAATTGAAGACATAGAAAGCAGGCCAGATAATGATGTTAGGATAAAAATTTGCACATCATATATCACACCTCTCTGTTAATTTTCTGCTTATGGGAAATTATTTTAGTAAGTTAAAAAAAAAAGGGGTTTTTTTCAGTTTTTAAATACATTTTGTGCTTGCTGGTACAAATGGTTTACTTTGTAAGCCGTATGGCATTTTTCTGTGTAGATTTATGTAATCTTAGCCTGCTCAGTAATGACAGTAAGAGACTGCCTTTCCTGATGTGGTAGTTCTCCTCCCTTGAACTAAAATTTAATTAAATCATAATTTTCATTTAAGTCATTCATCAATCTAAAGAAAAATCCTTTAGTGTATATAAAGGGGACATCAATAACTGAAGACATTCAAATGGAAGAGAAAGCTATTTGCAGACAGAGTAAGAAGATGGAAGGAAGGGTGATTTACAGATGTTTATATTCTTCTTGCAGTGTTGAAACAATAGTGCTGCTAGTGGGATTGAAATGTCCAAACTGAAAGATTTCACAAATCTTAAAACAAATTGCAGTTAGTAGGAACTGCCTAACTAAATGAAATCATCCGTAGAAAATCAGTGACAAAGTTGTTTTTGGAAACAAATAAAAAATATGTTCATTCAACCCAACCGGAATAAACTGAATGCACTTTGTATAGGATTATCCCCAAGTTTTCTGTTTTAAATTGAAGTATTTCTTCAAAATAAAATAAATTTTCTTGAGAATTTATTTTAACAAACACATAGATATTATAAACATCTGCTTACCTGATGATTTTTTTTGGTCTTTATATTAAAAAAATGTATTTTGTTCATGCAGAATGTGAGTTATTAATAGAATGACATCCTGAGAAAAGGATGGACAGAAGAATCTATTAAAATCTGGATTTAGGAAACTAGACCTAAACTTTGGCTCTTGCTCTAGGCTACTGCAGATTACTCATGGGGTCAACAGGATGATTCTGATCCTCAGAGAGGTCGGCACTCTGGCACAACTGACCCTGACAGCATATTTGTGTTGAATACTTTTTTTGGTGTAAGTGGTGTTCTCTTTCACTGCAGAAACTTACTGAGAAAGGACCTTGAACGTACAATTGGCTGTAAACAACCAATGTGCTGAACAACCTTCAACCCAATTGACTGGGCAGTGACAGCCTGTGCTTGATAGGCTTTTTAGGGTGGGAAAAATCATCAGAGGCATTTTAAATAACATATCAACAAAATTCCATGTTTATCCTGTTTAGGAAGATAAATGTGTTCTGGATATTTGTCAAATATCATTGCACAAAGATGAAATTTTCTTTTGTGGAATGGTTGCATAGATTACTTTGAACAGTATATTTTTCTTGAACAGTTAATAAAAGATTCAGACAGACAGCTAGAGAGCTGTCATTAAAGTTTCTGTGTAATTACAGATAGATTTTTCAGATTTCTCTTCTAGCTTCATCTTTCCTTCTTATCTCTAGATAAAATCCACTTACAGCCAGAGATTTTCAAAGCTACTATTTCGATTTTCCTTTAGCCTAATTAATTTAGATGAACCAGTTCTCCAGGAATCATTTCTGTAACATAGACTGTTGAAAAGCCTATTTCACTGAAAAATGTAAAGTAATCTCCACCCTTTTTCTAGTGTATAAAATAGCACTAAAATTGAAACTCATTAAGACCTCATGTCCTCAGCTTCCTGTTGCTGTGTTATAACCACTGCTTTGTCTATCTCATCCTTGGAAGCCACCCCCTGTCTTTCAAGACATCAGCATCCACCCCCAGACTAGGTTGCAGACGTTTGTGTAAGTCACATATTTGTATCCTCCCCCTGTGAATTTTAAGTGATCTCCTTTCTTTCACCATTCTTTTTTTAGGCTGTAATCACAATCTCTAATACAAGCTTAGGTCTTTTTGGCACCACTAAAATCTACACATAGAACTCTTAGCCTTCATATGAAAAGTTTTAATAAATATTACAGTAATTTCACAATTATAAGCCACACCTCCCAGTAGCTGGGTAGACCACAGGATTTGTCCATATATAAGCCGCACTTTTTTTTCCCCCCCTTTTTTTTTTTTTTTAAAGAGAGGATCCATGTGTAACTAAGTAACAAATTAGTAACAGAATCACTGCCAGCTGGGTTTGGTGTCAGGTGCTCAAGTTGCAAACAGTTTTCATAGACCAGCAAAGCCTTTAAAGACAGCCCCAGGCTCCCTCCCCGGCCGGCTCTCACTTCGGGATTGGCATTTCACTGGGATTTGTCTATAAATAAGCTGCACCTGAATATAAGCCGCACTACTAGGGTAGGCTGGATTCTTCAATGAAAAAGGTGTGGCTTATAATTGTGAAATTACTGTACCTATTTCTATGATATATTTTCTTTAAATGGAATCATCACTTAAGGAAAACATGGTTTTATCCTGTCCAGGCATATCCTATGCATTTTTTTATTTGCATAATTTGAATTAATGTTATTCATGGAATAAGTTTTATTGCTATCATTCAGAAGTTGGTTTTAGCAACATTTGGACTGAAAATACTTTCAGACTGCCACTGCAGAGCTGAAACAAGTATATTCTCAAAATCTTAAGAACATTACAGAAGACTGAATAGAGTTCCATTTGCAGTGATAAATTGCTTTCTTGTTTTTCTAACAGAAATTTCTGGTGGTTTAAGCAGTTTAGGAGAAAGTGAGATAGATGATAACATAATGGTGGTTATGTACTTTCAGCTTTTAAAAATAATTCAAAATTTTGCTCACATATTAGAACACATACAAACCCAGTGACGTCTGCAACAAATCTTAGAAAAGTATCCAGAGTCTAACTCAGGTGAAGATAAACTGGAGGTACAAAGCAAAACTTGGATGTTTTACATTGTCAACAAATGAACAACTTGCTCAGCTGCAAATCAGTGCATATTGATTTTGATAAGGTTTGAGCATGCCATAGCTCATACCTAGCACTGTACCCTGGTCCCTGAATTAGTCATGCCTTTATGCTCATTTGTATAAAGTCTACTGTATTCTTTGCCACAAGCCTAATTTTGCTATACAGGTACCCTACAGCAAATAATCTCATTCTGCTCCTCAGAGAGACTGATTTGAGGGTAGGATAAAGGGTGTAAGCTTAAAAATGCTTCTATCATCACCAGAAAGATATGGGGTGGATTTTTCTTCTCCTGCTGTTGTTTTTCGGGGGATTTTTTGGTGTTGTTTGTTTGTTTGTTTTTGTTAGTTGGGGTTTTTTTTCTTTTTTTTTTTTTTTTTTCTGGGTGCTTTCTTTTATTTCTCTCCGGTTGAACCATCATTCATCACCTCTGACACCACTGACAGGCATTTCTCTTGTCAGTCTCAACTAATTAAATACACTGTCTCTGTCTGCCAATGTGCATTTAGAGAAGGTCACTATGGAAAATGATATCAGTTCCTTAGATGTCCCTTCTAGGGTTGTCGTTATAAAAACAACTCTCAACTTATTGATATCTTATGCTCAATAATAATATTTTAAAGTAATTTTATTATATGCCTCATCAAGATGCTGCTTCATTTCTTACTGCATAATTTTGACAGAACTGCTTTGAAAATCAATGCCTCAGAGCTGTGTTTGGATTTACTGCTGAATCCAATTACAGTGTATTATCATAAAAAGCATCAAAGTGAAATTTATTGATGGTGCTTGTTTAGTGAACGTGCAACTGTTATCTCTAAATATAAATATTTTAATGGCGTGATTTCTCACCATAACAAAAGAGCAAAGAGAAAAAATCTCTGTATTCTGGCACAACAAACAACTTACTTTCAGATATAAACAAAGTCTTTAGAAGCACTGCATTAGACATGGGTCTACTCTAACCTGGCTACAATTACAGACAGAAGTACCAGCTTTTAAAATGTTATCTTCTTTTCTTTTCTTATTTTTGCTATTGATGTTACCTAAATAATAGACATTGAGTATACGTTATTATTTATACCACAGTAAAATTACTAGTTGAAATTTATGGGTTCAAGAGCACTTGAAGCAATGTAATTTGCTTGTCCAACATCCCACATTAGACTGATATGTTTCTGCCTCAGACAGCCATCAATCTAATTGCTATTCCAAATTAAAAACTGGCATAAAACCATCAGTCATTTTGTACATTAAGAAATTTGGCTTGTGAATATCTTTTAATCTACTTCTGAGGTGCCTCAGCAGTCTGTGCAAGACTACATTTGATTCTGTAGATCTTTGCAAAATGACAAATAATCATCTCTTCATAAGGTTACACAAAAATAAACCTTGTAGAGTTTCCATTTTGTCATTAGAGGGCATGAAGAAATTTGTACGCATGGGCATTAAAAAAACCTGAGTCTTTACACAATAAGACCAAACAGGAAAAGGAGAACAACAAAAATCAAACACAACAGTTATATTACAGAATAACATTTCATCACTTTTAGCATCTATATGAGGTTTTTCTTTGTAGGAGTCTTATTGTCTTTTTGTTTGTGTTTTTTTTGTTTTGTGTAGTTTTGGTTTTTTTCACTTCTCATAGCAAGAACACTGGTATGTTGTACCTTACTTTCAAAGGAAAATTTTAAAGATATGAATTTATATTAAAAACACCACAATCAATTTATTCTGATTTTTTTATTGTTCATACTTCTTTGTAAACAAAATTGACTCTATGTTATCAAATTAACAGAGTTTAATGAATCCTTTGATGACTAGATTGCTTCTTAATTCTACTCAAATATATGTTCATTTCAAAGTTACAGTTTCTACATCTTGTTTTCACTTGTTAAGATATTTTTGACTTCGTTGTTCTGTTTCTCAGCTGCTGTATTTATTACTTGGGGTCACTTTTTAAGATTCCTTGCACTTCTAGTTTCTCTGGATGGAGATCAGAAATAAATATCTATTCTAAAATGCTTTTAAACTGGCTGAAAATTTTAAAATTATGCATATGCATATATGTAAATTATAAAAAATTGAACAGTCAAAACAGATTACTTAAAGCAAAAACCAGTAACTCAGGATACGATTACATACTTTTAAAAACAGGCATGAATTTGTGTTAAATATTCTCTAGGCCTGAAAGAATTTTTTTTTTTAAGAGTCACTTTTTTACTACAAAAAGGGAAAGTTCTCCAGAGTACTGAGGTAGTGTAACCATGTCATTCAATGTTTAGGGTTATAAATCTCCCGCTGAACAATGCAGTCCATATATAAGAATATTTTTCTAGTTTAAAAATTCTAGTGTAAAGGTCCAAATTTGTATAAAACTAGCAATTTTACAAAGTTAATACATTTTACAATGTTTTTTGAATGATTTATACTAGCAGTGTTTACCTATTAATAAGTTATCAAGAATCCCTGAATTCAGATATAGGTTGCCCACTATCTGCCTATGGCTATTAAAGTACAAAACTACACCTCCCCTCATGTGCAACAACTGTAACTTGCTACATGTTGTTTCTGCTAGGAGAATGTATTGATTAGAGGGAAAAAAAACCCAAAACAACAAATATTGAAAATCGGGAATGGAACAGCACTTCTAAATTAAAATGATATATAACTGCTGATGGTATACTATTAGTTCTTTAGCAAAATCAGCATTCAGAGAATTTGAGCATGTGACTAAATTCATAGTGACTTGAAAAACTTCTAAATGTCTCAAACACTAATAATTACAATGATTTCACACTGATAAGTTGCACCTATTTCACTGAAGAATCGAGCCAATCCCGGAAGTGCGGCTAATCACCAGGTGTGGCTTATTTATGGACAAATTCCAGCGAAATGCCGGAAATGCTGGAAAATGTTCCTTAGTAGAGAAATATGATATCTTCACAAAATTTCTAGTAGAATGCTTTGGTGAGTTTTCAGAGACATGCTGACCTTTGAAGCGACAAAATCTGTAGAAATAACTCCTACCTAGTGGAAATTTTTCATAAACATTAGTTAGATTAAATCTTATGCCCCAAAGGCTAATTTATTTTACCGAGTATTGAAACTGTCCAAGAACCACCTCAGAACACAACACTCCAAGCTGTCGGCTTAATGTTCATTATTATTCTCTAAATGCATCTTCCTATATCCTACATTTTATAACATTTAACACCACATTTAATTGCTATCCAGTCTTTCCTATACTATATGATATCTTATTTTTCCTTTAACGATTCTTATAAAACTTTGCCTATGAAACCTGCTGTACTTTCTGTCTTTCCTTCCACATGGGAATACTTTAATAGCACTTACCACATCTTGCAACTGTACTCATATATATAGCATGTTATAAGAAAAAACAAACAAAAATAAAACTATTGTAAAGGTGCAGAGCTAAGACTTTCTTATTCTGCGATGTGTGCTAGAATTAAAGTCTGTGAACTGAGAGGTGTGGTGGTGTGACAAACTCTCTCTGTAAAAGCCACTTCAGGAATAGCAAAAATGTGCCCATAATGATGTGCAGGAAAATGTTTATTAGTCCAACTAATTATGTGATAGTACAGGAAAAAGACATATTTTGCCCAATATCAGTGAAAGCACAGTGTCAGAAAGCTATTCATTCACATACTTTTCATGGAGAACAATATTGAAATGTTTGCAAAAATAATTGCAATCTTGATTTACTGCACAGATCCTGTCTGTGTGTAGCCATAGAAGATCTCTTTGAAAATAAATTCTTAAACATTTTTTTTTTTTTGTACAACTTTTTTTTAATTGCAAAGTATCTATACTTAAACAGGAACAACAAGATATCATTAGAAACTTGTAGTACAATTTTGTGCCACACTACTTGTTAGAATGTGACTCTTAAAACCTTTACTCTATGTCTATTCTGTCACTACCAATACCTAAGTTCTGTATTTTTTAATATGCTGCAAGAAAATATGAAATAAAATATAATTTTAACTATTACCTGTTCTCAGCCACTTCTTTATCACTTTAGATGATATATAGATTGACATACAAAGCATTTACTGCATTCTGCAGGCACAGTAAGGTGTAGGAGACCAGAGAAGGTACAGACTTTCTGAAAACATTGGTTAATGAATACTACAATGATACACCAAAAAAAGGACCTAAATTGTTAACTGTTCATGCCATCATTCTCAGTTCTAAAAGCCTAGTTTAATTTAATTCCACAACAGTTTGTGCACTATTGTGTATTTCTATTATTTATTGATGTGGTTTTTATCTGCTAAGGAACTTAATATCTATTAAGTTTGATTGTTTCTTTAAAAGGGAAATCTAGGTATGTATAAATAAATAGAGGGGTTTATGTTGCCATATTTATGATAAAGCTAAAAACTTCCTCAGCACCTAAGCCATCATTTGAATTCTTTTCAATACTACTGTCCTGATACATGTTTGAGAAGCTTTAGAACAGAAATACATCAAATTGCTCAGGGTTATGCATAGGTAGGTAAAAGACCAAAGTTCCAAGCTAACAAAGTGTCGTGATCAGTTTTTAACCCAAGGTCTGTTTATGCCTCAGCTGGCCTGTGTTCGAACAAAGAAGTTACAACGAAGTTGCAAACTATTGCTGTTATTGTCAGTACTGTAGAGAGAGCTGCCAAATATTTCAGTACACTCTTGCACAGTAATTGGTATTCAACTGTCATTCTTCACCTAATGGGGCTGAATAAACTCTTTATGCCATTCAAATGACGAGCTTTGATGATGGAGACAGCTATATGGGCAAAGAGTAGTGTGGAATGAAACTGAAAAGAAAGGAGGCTAATGTAAGTAACCAAATTTTCAGCTAATCTTTGTTTGTAAAACTTTAATTTCCAGTACCATCTCAAGGCGGTAGGAAGCTAATTTTTAGGGTACTCCTACCACTATTTTAAAGTTGCACAGGTGCTATGATTTTATACAATTTGAATAATCTTTTGCTATTTTTTTTAAGTTACATATATTGTAGTTAAGGAATGGTATTCCCCAGTTTAGTGTTCTGACTGGAACGCTCTGTGCTGCTTGCTCACTCCTCCTTCTCCTTCCTCAACATAGGGCTGGAGAGCATGGGAGGTACAAAAGATGTTGGATTTTTGGTGCATTGACATGGATTGAGATAATAACAATTTCTTGAAAACAGCAAAGAGATGAGAAAACAACCAGTAACAGCAACATTACTAATATAATACAGGGTGCAAGAAACAAACAATTCACATGCATGTGGTCACCCCCAACAATACGCCACTGCATCTTCGGGCTATGCCACGTGGAAGAGACCCCTGTCCCTATCCTAACAAAATTATTTGAGTTGGTATAGAATAAACTCTGGGTCATAGCCATGCCCCCTCGTGGCTACTGCAAAAATTAGCCCTGTCCTGGCCAGGACATATACGAACGCTGGAAAGAATTAGCTAGCAGATACCCAAGAGTGAGTGGGAAGCAGAGGAATGGGAAGTACTACTTATGAGTGGGAAGCAGAAGCAAAATAATTCACTGAACCACCAGCTTAGGTTAGTACATTCCAGTTGTAAATTAAAGAGCTTTATGCAAGTTTGCCAAGTGTGGCATGTTCCTCATTTGAAGAAGGAGAAAGATTTTAAATTCATCATCATGACTGTGACTCAAGTCCTGGATTCTGAGCAGGATGTTCAGCTCTAACGGGATGAGACTGGCTATGGGAATTGCTTCCTTGAATATGTTTATGCTGCACCTTCCTATTTCTTTGCTTGAATGAATGAAAAAGCCTGACAACAGACTATACCTGCTGCAAGCTAACTATGAAGTGCGTAGAAATGACTGAAGAGGAACAATATGCATGCATGTTAAATCTTATATCAGGTAAAATATATTTTCTACTTATATATCAATTTTTCAGATGTTACTTTTTGTTTTTTTACAACTATGGCAGGTAGATCAAAATATGACAATCCTGTGAGAAAATCCACATTTATTTATTAATTTACAGTACACTAAGTCAAACACTTGTAAAATATCCTCGATGTCTTGCATGCTTTACCTTCATATGCTCATTTTTGCAAAGCCTGTATGTTAAAATACATTGATGGATACAGAAGTATCTGAACTCTGAAAACTGAGAGGAAACATGAGTGAGAAGTTACATGGCACTTATTTACCAGTTGAGATTAAATCATGAGAATGCCTAAATAAAAAACTAGGATTTTTTCTATTTTTTCTTTGTATTACTATATTATCCTTTATGTATACTGGCTGCTAGATGTCCTCTGAGAATGCATAAAGGCATGCATAGCCCCACAGTAACAGATGCCCTATGTATTAAATCACTACTGTCTAATTTTACAAGAGCTTACAAGCCAAAATAACAAAACTTGAAAGCAGAATGAAAAACATTGAGTGTTATTAGTTTTTTTATTAGTCCAAATGTCTATGTCCAGTAACTCAAATCTTTATGGCCACACTGACAATGAGATTCAAAACCAATAATATGCAGAGAAGTTGGAAGGGGAGCGAAACTGAACATAAGGGCATCACCAGAGCCTGGCCATCAGTATTTTGATCCTTGTTTGTTTTAATTGTTTCTTGAAATGTTAACTGGTTCCCCATAGCATTCCTCTCACTGATTGAGAATTAATGAAGGAAACATAATACCTGACTGAGGACACGTTAATACAATACAATTTTCCTAGGGCTGCAGTCCAATAGACTATATTTTAATATAAACCTAATCTTGCAGTGACTCACTTATCTGTGACATTCATGTAAAATAAAGTTCTTTACAATATCAGGGCCATAAATTCTGAAGCCTTATTTATACCCATAAAATATAGGAAATCTGTTTTATTTTATTCTGTGCTTTGTACAATGAAACAAAGCCATTTCCTCTAGAGAAAGAGGTTGTTTTTCTGTGAGGCTCATCAAATTGATAATTTGTCTTTTTATATTATCTCATCAACCTTGCCTTTATGAATTATGTTGATGGACAATTTTTACTGTGAACTTTACAGGTATGAGTGGGGCAACCCTGGATGTATAGGCTGGGGAATGAGATGCTGGAAAGCAGTACCTCAGAAAGGGACCGGGGGATATTGGTTTAAGGAAAGTTGAGCATGAGTCAGCAGTACCCCAGCAGCCAGGAGGGCCAACCTCAAGTCCTGTGTGCAGTTTTGGTTGCCAGAATACAAGACAGACACAAAACCATTAGAGATCATCCAAAGGAGGGCGACAAAGATGGTGAATGGCCTTGAAGGGAAGCCGTGTTGAGGTCATTTGGTCTGTTCAGCCTGGAGAAGAAGGGAGATACTGCAGCTACAATTTCCTTGTGAGGGGAAGAGGAAGGGCAGGCACTGATCTCTTCTTTCTGATGACCAGTGGCAGGACCTGAGGGAATGGCCGAAGTGGTGTCAGGGGAGGTTTAGGTCAGATATCAGGAAAAGATTCTTCATCTAAAGGACACTTGAAGAGGCTCCCAGGGCGGTGGTCACAGCAGCAATGTGACAGAGTTCAAGAAGCATTTGGACAATGCTCTCAGGCACATGGTGTGACTCCGGGAGGTGGACTTGTGCAGGGCAGGGAATTGGACTTGATGATCCTTGTGGATCCCTTCCAACTCAGAATATTTTTGATATGCAGTTTTAAAGACCAAAACAATAGCTTATAGACTAACACAAAAAAATAGATAATGAAGATCAACAGGTTAAGCATTAATAAATTCACTGCTCATGGTAAGACACCTAATAAGCCTCTGTTGTTCAGTCCCTAATCAAGAAGATGAATAAGGAGGACTGCTGTTACATATGGAACTGCACTGCTCCTTTTACTTTGCCAAGTTGCTATTTTTTAATTCCCTGTTTTTTGCCTAGGATTTTTTACCCTTTCATATCAGTTTTTTCCCTCCTGAATCCTTGATCTACTAACAATCCAGTCTCAATAGACTTCTCTCTGTCTGAAATTTCACCTTTCTTACCTTGAATGGCTTACAGCTTATGCACTTTCTGATGGCTCTCCAGCTGCTTAGCAGTTTTCTCAGAAATCTCAGCCAAGGTTGCACAACTGTTCTCTGTTAGACCTAGGCTTTGTATCACAGCCAAGTGAATCCCTAGGAGGAGGGTTATATACGGGTTACACCTGTGCTGGTTTATTTGACTGGGTCAGGGACCATCACAAAGTACTGGAAGACAAAAAAAGCCTGTGTCATTAAATTACTGCCACATTTGGCAGTATGTCAGGGACAACTAGTACTGCCCAGGTCATGCCTGGGCATGCTTTGAGGCATAGTATTGCACAGTAACTCTTAACATCACATAGTTTTGACATGGTTTGCAAGTAGTGGGGTGTGAGAGTTTAATAATGCAAACTCCAACACCAAAGAGAAAATACAAGCGTGTATAATTATTTGCCAGCAGTGTTCCCAGGTGGCCAGGAAGGCCGATGGCATTCTGGCTTGCATCAGGAATAGTGTGGCCAGCAGGAAGCCATTCTTCCCCTGTACTCAGCACGGATGAGGCTGCACTTCGAGTGCTGTGTCCAGTTCTGGGCCTGGACACATCCAGAGAAGGGCAACAAGACTGGTGAAGGGCTCTAAAACACAAGACCTGTGAAGAGCGGCTGAGGAGCTGGGGGTGTTCAACCTGAAGAAAAGGAGACTCAGGGGAGACCTTATCCCTTATCCTCCATGAAAAGAGGTTGTAGCTAGATGGGGATCAGCCTCTTCTCCCAGGCAGCCAGTGACAGGAAAAGTGGACACAGTCTTAAGTAGAACCAGGGGAAATTTAGGCTGGATATTAGAAAAAACCCATTTTTTTACAGGAAGTGTGATTGGGCACTGGAATGGGCTACCCAGAGAAATGGTGGAGTCACTGCCCTTGGAGGTGTTTAAAACCAAACTGGATATGGCACTCAGTGACATGGTTTAGTTGTTAAGTTAGTGCTAGTTTGGACTCAATGATCTCCAAATTCTTTTCCAATCCCATTGATCCTGTGATTCTGTGATTAATGCAGACTTAGCCTATCATATAACCAATATGACATCAGCAAAAATATGAAAAAAGAAAGAGGCATACAAACTAAAATCAAGATTAATGTATTATCCACAATGTCAGCTATAGTGAATATATTTCTATTATAATGAGAGATTTTCAGATTTGGGGAGTGAGATTACTTGATTGCCCAAAATAACCATTCTCACTACAATTCAATAGCAAAATCCACAGAGCTGCGAGGGAAAGAAAAAAACCAAAAAAAACCAGTTTGCCAAATGAGGACAAGTTTATTTTAAAGCATATATGATTTTTTTTTCCCTGAACAAATATGCATGAACATGAATGCATGCACGCATGAAACAGAATATGTTTCAGTGAAGGTTGCTAACACATTCCTCCCAAAATAACTTCAAAGCATTAACATAATGAATGTGTAAATTGAAGCAGAAACATGTTACATTTTTGCTGCCCTACAAGATGAAGGCAGCTTGGCTGATTTGCTTTGAACTTTCAAAACAGTCCTCTTTTGTAGTTTCAAACTAGGCAAAAGAATTTCCAGAATAGATAGTATAGCTTTAAACAATAGCAGAGGTACTGAAAAGTAGGCCAACAAGTAGAATATTGGTTGAATCTTTAATTAGTCTCATTCTTTCAAGTTCTGCAGATTCATTCCATAGTCTGTAGAAACATGCAAAATTTAAGTTTTTTACGTAGGTTTGCTTACCATTGGCACAAAGCAAAATTGAAACATTCCTTTTGATTTGCAATGTGTTTTACACAGCTTCTCTCTTGCCACCAGAATATTCTGCATTGTTAACATTGAAAGAGTTGAAAAAAAAGGAGAGGAAAAATCTTGTTTTATAACTATCCCATGTTTACTCAAAGGGAAACCAGGTAATGTATATCACAGTGCAATTTACAGAGAAGGGAACACAAGTAAATTAAAGCCAAAGAGTAGAAACTCCATATGCCACAGATTGTTGAACACCTGTTTTTCCCTGACACCCTGGAATCTATTAGAGGGGCAATGTAAGACTTGTGGAAGGGAAGTTCTTGATGTTAAAACCACAAGCCATATTTAATAACAATTTTGTTTGTTAGGCTAGAATTGGCATATCATATTATGAGATAAAAGAGCAGAGAGGTTGAAGTTTCACAGCTCTATGATGCCTGATTGCTTATTATTGTTATTGGTCTTATTGTTTTTATTGCTGTTTTATGCATTTTCTTATTTTGCTTCTAGGCAGTTTTTCCACTGGTTTCTTTATTGTGCGTTTGTACATAGCAATCAATGATCTTGTTTCCTTATCTAGCCCTACAGGAGACTTATGTTGTCTCACTCCATCTGCCATCAGCCTCTCAGGTAATAAATGAGAGAGATGATAAGCACTCTGCTTGCCTCCCTCAGGTGCTCTGACTCACCCTCCTGGAAGTGCTTTTTGCTTCAGGGATCCTGGCTGCCAGCACTTTCCTCCTTTTTTCTCTCTCCTGCACCAATGAATAGCCGAAAGCAGACCATGGGACCAGAACTGCTAGCCATCTGTTTTCCCTGCAAACTAGAAAAAGCATCAAAAACACTTGAAATAATTCACTCTCATTGTGAATTGATTTATTAAAAGTGCTATACTCCATGAACAAAGAAAGAGAAGCAGCAGAGAATTAGAGAAAAAAAGACAGTTTTTATCACTGAAGTTTTCCAGCCTTAAAAGAATCAGAAAGCAGAAAGAAAAATTAAGAAGTTCAAGTCAATTCTCTACGAGCTTTGCAAATGTGTGCTCTCTGATGACTAATATTTTAGCATTATTTTACACCCATATATACATGCATCTTTTAAAAGGTACAAAAAGAACTTATGAAAGGTACTACCAGTGGATTTTTTTTTGTGAAGGACACTTCACATCCAGATAGTTTTGCAATGTCATGAACAATACGAAGACAGTTAGAAGGTGAATATTTTGCACAATGAAGTACACATTAGTGGCTAACCTTCATGGAGGGCAATGTGTGCTTTTGCTTAATGCCTCAGCCTCATCTGAGCCATTCATTTAGCTTCATTAGTAGATAAAATTGGCTGAAGAACCTACTTTGCACTTAAGAAATTTTCAACATATTAAAAATTATCTGTCTGAAAAAAAAGTTGAAAAAATGGACCAAACACTATAATTTCTAGGCTAAATTTGAAACTATGGAAGTATATTGAATCAGAGTTATTAACAGTGAATTTAAATGGAAATTTCAAACTTGTTTTCTTAAAAATAAAAAAATAAAAATAAAAAATAAGCAGTAGTTGTAGGTATGTTTTTTAATTTAAAAAATATTCTCAAAAACGAAAGCTGGACAAATGCATGGAAGTGGCTATTTAAACACAGGAGGAGAACTAACTTCATCATCAATACCAAGTTGTAGAACTTTTTTTTTTATGGACAGAGAACAAAATCAAACTCCCCAAGGAAGACTGAAGGCATTTTTTTTGTTTTCAACAGAAATAATTTACATTCTAGCATTTAGAACACTCCCACAAGAATATGTGAGCAGGTATTTACAGTGGTTGAAACTGATTTGTCAGTGTCTTGGACTGTTATAAAATACTTCAGAGAACAACATTAGTCTTTCACCACCCCTGACCCACATAGCTAACTTCATGCTTGCCAGTAACCCAGAAAACAGGCAAAAGCTGCAGTAGGAAAGAGTAGAATCGTATGAAACTTTTTTAATAGGAATTGTGATTTTGGTGCATGCCAGGTGATGTCTGTATTTCATAAAAAAAAAAAAAAAAAATCACGTAATTTAAAACTGATTTCCCTTTTACAATTTTTAAAGGAACATAATTTCTTGTATCATTTATTGCTAGCTTTATCTATGAACAATTTCAGTGTTTTAATAATTTTAAGTTTCAATTACATCTTGAAAGCAAATAAAGCTGCAGAAATAAAATTCAGAAACTGCCAGTAATGTCTGCTCACCCTTGTTCAATTTATACAAGGATGAAAGCTATTCTGAGAAAATGATGGAGCTGTTTGACAAATTTTATAAATAATTCAGAATATGCATTTATTTAAGGGGATTAATTAAAAGAAGAAGAAGAATTTGACAGAATTTCAGTCAATGAATTGACATAAACTTAGTCAATCAAATTATTTATCAATACAAATTATCTCTAAATCTGTAATTTTCTTTACTTTTTCCATGCTATGACAAGAAAGAAAAAGAGTTTCTTCAGTGGCTCATAGACTTTGAATCCTTTCAGTTAAAAAATTGCAGTTTAGCTCTAATTAGTTATATTATTTTTTCATCATCATCTTTCTCTTTTGGCATTACTTCCAAAGCACAGGAAGAGTGTTTTAAAAACTTGAAAAAAACAGCTTGCAAAAAATTTAAGAACTGTAAATGTTTCACTATTATAGGATAAGATTTCAAGTAGGAATTGCACAAAAATTGAGTCAAAAGTGTTAAAAAGGAAAAAATCTCACACAATCAGATAACGAGATATGTTAGAACATGAAATGGATGGTGCCCTCAAATTATGGAAATTATATCAGTGATATTAGTGGACCAAATGCCTTGGTCAAAACATTTTCAATTTAAAAAATAAAGTTTGGGAGTAAATTGTTTAAATGTGATGTCAAATTATTATGGTTATCATCAAGAAAACCAGTCACTTCAAAATTTGCTTCGGTTTTAGTTAAACAAAAATATTTTTGTCACCACTTCCCCCCCCCCTCCAATCTTTTGCCACATGGAGGAAATTGCATGTTTGGGCTTAAAAGTAAATTTGGTGCTTGTTTCTGTAACAAATCTGGAATATTTCTTCTTTTTCCTCTTTTTTCTTTTTTTTTCTCCTCAACCTTAAATTATTATTTGTATTAGTGTTGTTTACTTACTGCAAATAAATATTATCCCACTATCTCCAGATGCCCACATTGGAAAAGCTGCTGCTCACAATGACAAAATCAAAAACAGCTATCTGGAAAATTTTCTAAGATCCTTTGATTCTCAGCAGATCTCAGGCCAAAGAAAGCCAAAGATAGCTATGATAAGATTGTGTCTTTCAAAACAATCTGCCCAGATCTTTGAGAGGCAGGACTGAGAGAGTGACTAACAGCTACTTAGGCAAGATTAGATCAAACTATTGTTGGGTGAGCACCTCCAAAATTCTTGTTACTTCCTTGGGAAAAAAAAGTGCTGATTTGTACCTTTGGCTGCCAGAAGAGCAACAGCCCAGCAATTGCTTGTTAGTCAGAGTGTGAGAACCTCTTTGAGGTAATTGGGATGACATGAGGAAAAATCCCGGAATAAAA
>VRYO01002297.1:75274909-75304968 GCA_009812075.1 Sialia sialis | reverse complement strand
TAGAAGAATGAGAGTATTCTGAGTTTTGAATTTCTAGTGATTTGGACTTCCATGTTCAGATTTCTTGATTTTTTAAAAGAATTTAAAATTTAATCCAAACAAAAGGAGGCTATGGCACATCTCAATTTGCCAGTTTCTTTTGTTACTAATGCGTGTGAAAATACTTTTATTCATAAAAAAATCCAAGACAAATTGTTCCTGTCATATGCAACAAACTCTCAAACTTTTCTGTCGCACAATGAATAGAGAATTCTGCGGAAAGACATTAGCACAAGAATTCAGGATGGTATTAGGTTAACCAGCCTTATTCTTTAACTGTAGGCATTTAGCCAAACATAAAATCACACCCATTAAGCTGTGTTGTGTCTTGTTCTGTGTGAGCTCTGCTATGGTTCATTAATATTCCTTGTGATCTATGGCCTGTTTTGGGGTAAGCTTCTTCCCCTCACCCCAAACCCTCTACTCCACTATTACAATAGAATTTTCTGAAGGAAAAAAGTCAACTGTTGCAGTACAACATAGGAGTAAAAAGTAAATTAGAAATTTTCTTGTAAAATCTTCTTTGAAATTTTTTCCTTATGCACGTTTGATTTGAAGAATTGATTCCTTCATGTTGTTGAAAATTGTTAAGGAAACAATGTAAAAAGAATCGGGGAATAGAGCAGGACTATTAATAATTATATAATAATGAGAATATTTTCTAACTGCCATGCAGAACAAGATACTGAACTATAAAATGAAGACCTTATAAATCTTAAAATATATGCAAATTTTATTAGCTATATTATGAAGAAAAAACATTAAATATTTTTGATGCAGTCTTTTGTGAGAACACACAGTCATTCCTGAATGATCCTTTCAATAAAACAGAAAGCAAACAAAATGTTTTTGTATCCTGATTCTTTTTCTTTTCATGCCTTTCAAGAATTCACAAATCTGTCTCATTAGTTTGTGCCTTGGTTTCCAACTATGATCTTTATAGAATTTTAAAATGAAGGTAAACTTTATACTTAACAGTTTTAAATCAACATATTTTGTGTAAACACAACTTATTTACAGTTTTTACTAACAAGGCTAAGTTGGTCTTCCAGTAAATTATGTGGGGATAATATCAGTGAAGTTAACAAGAATTAGATTAGGTTGCCTGCAACTCATTGCGGGCAACTCCCTGACAGTTTAGCAGAAGACAATTCATGAACTTCAAGAACTTGAGGTTCTAAGGACTGTACTACCTTTCTCTTTTAGTTATAATATTTTTTATTCACCATATTCTTAGATCTGATACAAATAATGGAGTCTAAATACTTGGAACTACTCAATCAGCTCTGATATATAAGCGTTGGATCTTGCTTCTGGTTCTTAAGATCTACATTATTTTATTTTCATATAATTAATTCATTTCCATGAAGCTATGAATCCATCTTGAGCTAAATTTCTGATATGCTGTTCTGAACACAGACATCAGTGACCATTCTGTAACCTTTTTGATATTCAATCCTATTAATTCATAACCTTAGTTTAAGTCTTCTCCTTCACTGTATAATGAATTCACATATAAACTCTACACTGAGACAAAGACAATTTATTTGCTGAGGCTAGTGTTATTAAATGTATTAAAATATTTTATTCTGGAAAGCAGTCAGCTCATACTTACAAAGACAGTGTTCCCTGATGTCATATGAAGATCTTTTAATGACTATTTCAAAGAAGACCCCTTCATAAGAGTGTATTCTGACATTTGGCCTGTATCCCAGGAAACCAAAAAGAGTACTGATGAGGGAATATGTAAAGCTGGATATATCAAATGCTTTTATGTTTTTGTTCCCATTGTGAACATTTGTTTTTATCTTAACACAGAGATAATATTAATTGAAAGGAGATTGGTAATTTGCTTGACAACATGTCCTGAAACAGGAAAAAAATCTATTTTATATTCTCAGGCTAAAGCTATTTTACACTTATCGTTGCCAAATATAAAAAAAAAGACAAAGTACTCTAATTTTTTAACAACTATTAATATTGGTGGATAATAATAACACTCAAACACAAATCAGTAGCAGTTTCTTGCCAGAGTTACCCAAGAACCAGTGAAATGCCTGAATTAAATGGTCTGTTTTGGGGCAAAAATCATGCCTTACAGTGCAGCCTAACTTTGGAAGTTAAAACATTTCTCCTCTTAGTCAATGTAATTTTGGTAGATGGATTCTACTAGATAACCTTGTCTGGGCTTGGCTTTTCCAATTTTCTGGTGACAATGAATTCTCTATTCTATAATCAATTTCATTAAATGTATATGCATATTAAAGGCATATGCATATATATATGCACTCACACGTACATGCTGGAGTAGAGTGATTTATTATGCATTGTTGTTTCTTGGGTATTACATGAAGCTTGCAAACAGAAAATATTATAAAGAAAGCACGTTTCTTTTAAAGGCTGGTATAGCCACATGGGAGGAGATTCTTTCACCCGTTTCCAGATCTGCCTAGATATTTTATAATAACTCATCATGGAAGATGAGTCAGGGAACAGGACTGATTTAAGCTTGTTTTCTGAATATTACATATTTAGATGACTAAACTAAACATTAAGCATTTTCTAGGGTTAGTGGAGAAAAGGACCTTCATTAAAATTTAATCCAAAGATAATTGTGTGTATTAGGTTTGTGTAGAAATGCTTGAGTAGCAGGGGGAAGCTACAGGGATGGCTTTTGTGAGAAGCTGCTAGAAACTTCCTCTACATCTGACAGAGCCAATTTTCGAGATTGGTTTGAAACTGGCCAAGACTGAGACCATCAGGGACAGTGGTGGTGCCACTGGGACAATACAGTTGGGAAGACGGGGGAAAAAAACCAGAACAACTAGTTCAGTGGATTAATATATGCTCAGGTTCAGGTGAGAATACCCACATACTTCCCCTGAGGATATGTTTTACGCTGTTGCGCAACACTGTGGATCACGCACAATCCTTTGGTGGAAGGCCCCAGAAATTTGTCTGATTTATGACATCTAGGATATGACCACTGTCACAACAGCCTAGTTGAACCAGTTATGGCCTATCAGAAGGGATGAACATCTTCAGGTTGACATGTGAATGTCCTGATACTTTCCCTGGCAGAGGGGGAGTTTTACACCTGAGCCAATTGTGTAAGGGAGGATATTTAAAAGTAGTGTCCCACGTCTGCAGGATCTGCTTATCAGCATTTTCACCCATCTGACTCAAAATCCAGCTTGCTGCTAAACAAAGTTTGGTTTGTGGTGGTCATCCTCTGGTGGTGGGTATGCAGCTCTTCTGGACCAGGACTGTTCTTATGCAGGTAAGAGGTTTTGCCATCGTACACCTAAGAACTCTCCTCACTTCCTTTGGTTGGAGGGTAAGAACCCACATTGGAGAAGTTAATGGAGGATTATCTCCCATGAAAGAGACCCTACAGGGGAATAGGGAAAAAGTGTGATGAGTCCTCCCTCTAAGGAGGGGCAGAGACAACATATGAGGAACTGATGCCAACACCAGTACCCCTGAACTGCTGGGTGGGTAGAAGGTAGAGAAATTTGTAAACGAATTTAAGGGTAAGAACTAGGCAGGAGTGAGGGGAAGGTGTTTTGACACTGGCCAAATGCCAGGCACCAACAAAAGCAAAACTGGTGGTGATTGTACACACAATGGCAGGAAACAAGCTCCCCACAAGCCAGCAGTGCCCTTGTGGCCAAGAAGGCCAGTGGTATCCTGGGGTGCATTAGGAAGAACACTGCCAGAAGTTTGAGGGATGTGATCCTGCCCCTCTACTGAGCCCTGGTGAGGCCACATCTGGAGTGCTGTGTCCAGCTCTGGGCTCCTCAGGGTGAGAGAGACGTGGAGCTCCTGGTGAAGGTCCAGGGGAGGGCAGCAAAGATGACTGAGGGACTGGAGCATCTATATTACAAGGAAAGGCTGAGGGAGCTGGGCCTGTTCAGCCTTGAGAAGGGACAACTGAGAGAGAACTTCATTCATGTGTATGAATATCAAATGGGAAGGTGTCAGAAGGATGGAGCCAAGCCCTTCTTGGTGCAATAGGACAAGAGTCAAAGGGCAGAAACTGGAAGCTCACAGGAAGTTCCACCTGAATGTGAGGAAGAATTTCTTTGCTCTGCAGATGACCTTGCACTGGCACAGACTGCCCAGAGAGGATGTGGAGTCTCCCTCACTGGGGCTGTTCAAGAACCCTCTGGACATAATCCTTGTGCTCTAGGATGACCCTGCCTGAGACACAAGGTTGGACCAGATGACCCACTGTGGTCCCTTCTAACTTTATTTCTTCTGTAATTGTGAAACCTGGACACCTAGCTCTACATCAAGCAATTAGAATGAATTTTTCTTCCTTCAGGCTGTCAGCAAATATGCCTATATTCACTCCTCACTGCAATGGTTTTCATGGCTCAGCAGGCTAAGCTTTGCTTTCTTTTGATTTGATATAGGACTATCCCTTAAATGAGAAATAAATAGCCATGTGACTGAACTGTAATAAATCCAGGGAAAAAAAATAAAAAAAGGAAAAAGTATGTCTCTTCTTGTTTTTGCACCAGATAGGTTTAAGGCAAATACCGTGGGTATTATTGAAAAAGTTAATCAAACAGATTTAAAGAGTTGGATTTTAAACAGTTTTACCAAGTTCTGTTTAGTATATCCGTATATTTCTGCTTTTAAAGATCTCCTACTATAAGGCAAGACAAATCTTAATATGTATACAAGTATGTTTAAGTGTGTGTGGGTGTATGAATATGCACAATATCCGTTGATTTCATAGTGAGAGCCAACTGCAAATGCCTTACAGCTTTTTGTACTAGATTTTGTCTTTCCATTTTTATTTAATTTTTTAGAAATATGGTTTCCTTCTCTTGCCTTTTTCTCCAGGCTATTGTTTATCTCAATGGAAAAATTCCTTGTAACAAGGATTTGTATCTTAAACATAAATACTGACAACTTGCCTATAGCTATATTGCCTATAGAAGCGCTTACAGAATGACTGGATTGCACATGAGCAGACCAGAATCAACTTTTTACTGCAAATGTCTTTTAAATAGAAATACATTACCATTAAAAAATGTTGGTTTTGGCTGCAAAGTTAAAGGCAGCACATCAACAAATCTAAAATGCTTTCATCCCTGAGGGAAGAAAATATTCTATTTCATGAAATAAGAGTGTGGAAGTATAAAAAGACAGCTCATAAAAATCAGAGTAACCATGTCTCTTTTCCCATATCTAGCAACCTTCCCCATTCTCCCCTTCCCTCTGAAGAGACACAGTGCTTTCCATCTATTTTTCTACTTTGAGCAAGCATTTTCTTAACCCATTGTTTTACATTCCTCTAAAACTGTTTGGTACTGTGCTAGTTTTCTTCAAAATTGTTTAGAACAGAATTTATTTCTGCTGTACCTTTTTACACTCCCTTTGTGCCAAAGCTTTCCCTTACACCATTGTAAGATAAAAAACAATTACTTACTTTCATCATGTTAAAAGAATAGGAGTGATTAATATTATAGAGAAAATGCTTCAAAGAACAAGTCTTTTCTAGAAGATACTGTAAAATCAGATCCCTCATCATTCCAAGAATTCCCACCTCAGCTCCACTGATTTAGGAGGTGCTGTTTAGGCTGGTGAAAAGTTACAACTAAAGAAATAAAATTTTTAAAATTACTAAATTTTATTAGAAATGTATATCTAGTTCTCTTTCTCTTTAAGGTGGATAAATTATCTTTGTATTTACAGATTAACGTAGCATTTTGAAACTTTATTTTATCTTAAACTAACTTTCTACGACTCTGCCAAAATAGAAAATCTTCCTCATACACAGCCTGAATAATTTCAATTCACTACTGTGTAGAAATTGCTAATATATGCATAAAATTGCTGTAGGAGGAGGACCTTTGAACTAGATTAAACTGGCAAACAGATGCTTTTTGTATTTAAGTAGTTTCTATTTTCTCTGTTAGGTAACTTGATTTTTCATACAAACACCTGTATATTTCCAGTGTGTGAATCTGCTCCTGGTCAGAAGAACAAGTAAGGAGAAAAAGAGAATTCATAAATTACGTTGGGGAGGAAATGGTAACAGAAAAACCTTAGAGTCAACCATCTGTTTTATCTATACCTGAATGACAAGGAAATTAATTTATTAATAATAAAGCCAGCAAATGCTTGATAAGATTTTATTTTTCGACATTACTTTAAATAAATTCTCTAAATCAAGTAAATTTGGTATAGAGCTATAATTAAAATAATTCTGATAATAACAACCTATGCAGGTTACATTTGGTCTTGTCAGTCAGCTCTGAACAGAAGTCGCATGTCTGCAATATAAAGAACCTTCCCGTGAGTCCAAGAATTTAACTTTCCAAAACAAAATGAGAAACAGAATCCTTTTAAAGAAAGATGAAGTCCTAAAGGAATTCCTGCTTTCTCAATTATTTGTAACTTCTTAAACATTTATACCCTTCAGTTCAGATCTGTGTCTCTAATTTATAATTAATATGTACAACAGATCTAAAAAAAAAAAAAAAAAAATAAATCCCAGAATAAATAAAGCTTTTTTAATCTGTAGTACACTGAGTTAGTTTTCAATGATGCATTTTAGAGGGAGAAGTCAGAGTTTTTAAGTTTCCCTCTGTGAATGCCTTTGCTGACTCTATGTTTAATATTTAAATGTAGAGAGCTTCATCTTAGGTTAGTTTGGATACTACTCAAAACTCCCTGAAAAGACTGTTTACACAATATTTAAAATCTTCATTACTTCCCATTGAATTAAAAACTTTGTTTTATTACAGAAAGTATAAGATCAAGACAGAGATCACATTGTCCCTTTAAACAGCTTGGATTTGCCCAAGCTTGTTGCCAATATCAACTAAAAGTTAAAGAAAAGTGAATTTCCCAAATCTAAATAATCTGAATAAGGATTTCAACCACACATGCAAGAATCTGTTACTACAGATATAAACTAAAATCCTATCCTTTTCATACCTAATTGACATTCTTATACAGCATTCAGTGCAGCAGAATGTCATCTTCTTGCTGGCTTCTTGATATCCTTACAAATAATAAAAAAGCAGGTGATTGGTATCAATACCCTGAGCATCACAGCATTTCAGCATCTGGCATCAGAGAAAAAAAATTTTTCCCTGTGTTAAATATATAATTAGTATAGTACATGCTAGAATAGCCCTGTCTGGAAATGAGCATGGGACTGAAAGAAAAGTACCACTGACCTATCAACACAAACTGTCCATTAATAAATATGACAAGTCGGGGTGTATTTTCATTACAGTAATTTCACAATTACAAGCTGCACCCTTTTCATTGAAGAATCCAGCCTACCCCATTAGTGTGGCTTATATTCAGGTGCAGCTTATTTATGGACAAATCCCAGTGAAATGCCAGCCTGGAAGTGAGAGCCGGCTGGGGAGGGCGCCTGGGGCTGCCTTTAAAGGCTTCGCTGTTCTATGAAAACTGTTTGCAACTTGAGCACCTGACACCAAACCCAGCTGGCAGCGATTCTGTTACTAATTTGTTACTTTGTTACACATGGATCCTCACTTTAAAAAAAAAAGAAAGAAAAAAAATGTGCGGCTTATAATCAGGTGCGGCTTAGAATTGTGAAATTACTGTACTTTTATTTGACTAATTATAGTTATTGGTTTAAAGTAATCACTTAATTACAGTTTAGTTAGAAATTTTGAGATTCTCAAAACACAGAGCTGATTCCCATAATACATCTTACTGAAACTCCAAAACCCTGCTGTCTTAAAAATTTCCTATTCTACTTCCTACAGCATTTCTAAAGACACAGAATTTCCAGAAATTATGTTTAACTGATGGCTACAGTGTATTGGGAGGTAGAACACTGTCATGCTCAGATGATGGATAAGGGCTTGGATCTCATTGGACACTAGAGAAAATTAATCTTTGATCTGAGCTGCCTTCAATTTAGCTAAATTAATATTTTCCTGACTTATTGAACTATTATTTAAAGCTATTATCTACCTTTGAAGGGAAAGTTTAAATATAAACAAGACCATGGACTGTCTAATGCTGTAAAAACTGAAGTCCTTCAAGCATATCAGGATACAAAGTTTTGGAAAAGTGAAATGACGTCTATTTATTTCAGGAATAGGTGACAACATAGTCATGGCTGTGAGGAGCTGCAGTTTGAATTTAGTTGTCAAAGTCGAGACATTCTTTCATGACTAAAGCTTTGGCTGCAGTGGTTCATTAACTGACCAATATTTATATAAAATATCATTAATATCAGCTTTATAAGAACTACACTTATTTTAATATCGGAGTTGCAGTCTTTCATAAAACCTTATGCAGCTCTCAACATTTTTTTAATGTCCGTCAGAACATGTAGTTGTGCCTAAACTGAGAAGTATTTCTCCATGTGTTGTCTTCTAAAAAAAGATTATATAAAGTTTCCCACAATAAAGTAAATGTCACCTATTTTCCAGAAAAATACCAGAAGGGTATCTCAAACCTAAGATTTATTTTTTTTTAAGCTGTAGTACTTTGCAAATGACCAATCAGTTATTCTTCAGTCACTACAAAAAGAAACTCAAATTATCACATCATAGTTGACATTGTACCTTGAGGAAAGCAGGATTTGATTTCAGGTCTCAGAGAAGCTATTGGAAGAAAAATACTAATAATCTTTCCCAAGCCTTAAGTGTTGATTTTGAGAGAGTTATTTGCTCCACTCTCTCAATAATGAGTGGGTTTGGCCTAGAGGCACCTCAAACTGATCATAATTTAACATGAACTTTGGATTTTGTCACATTATCAGCTATGATTTCTTTAATAAAATTTGCTGTAGCAGGATATAAAGGAAAAAGGAGATTTAATGCTGTTGAATAAGAAGCAGACTGCATTATTCTTTGAAACTGTATTCCAAGCTCCTATTCAGTGCTCAGAATCTGAAACTTCCAACAAATAGTGAGTTCCACAACTTTAATGTAAACTAGTAGCATTCTGTGTATTAAGAGAATTATGGCTTAACCAAAGTAGTACAATTATCAATTTTCAAAGAGACTTGGTGCACGTATAAAAGACTTTTCCTTTAGTGACAAACCACATGGGCAAAATAATAAAACAAAAACCCTCGCATTTTTATTTTATTCTTATTTATTAATTTAAATATATTTTTGTGCGAGTAAATTCTATTTCATTACGTGTGTCAGAAAATGTTAACTAAGTTTCTTTCAAATAAAAAATTGTTGTGAACCTTGGATAATATTAATAGTAATAACATGTTAAAATTACTTTTAAACCACAGTTTCTGATAAGAGCATTTAAGCAAATCAGGGTGTATTTGGTAAGAAAAAGAATAATTCTAAAGGGAGATTTTCACCCAGAGAAACCAATCAGATAAATGATTTTTCATGTTTACAAACTTAAAGAAGAATTAGAATTCACTATGAAATAATCTCTCAGTACTTGTATCAAATCACAAAATTCCCTTCTCTGAAAATTATTGTAGATCTATTTTCTGGGAAAAAAAAATAAAAAAAAAACATTAGAGGAAAATAAATTCTACTGAATAAAAAAATTAAAGCCCCAATAAATCCCTAGTTCATGTTTTGTGCCTGTGGAGGGAGTGTGCAGTGTTACTGACTACATCAGAGAAACAACCCTTGTCTCAGTCAAAAAATAGATTGCAAACATTTTCCATCTCAGTTTTAATGTAACTCATTGACCAGTCTTGCTTGTCTTGTGGCCTAAAATGCTCATAAAAGCAAGATTTTTTTTGCTCCTCGTGCTGAATTTTGCTGATGCTGCTGAAATTTTTCTACACAAAAGGTAACCAAAATATTCTGACAGATCAGGAGCTTCTTATTCTCACACTGAGCAGCAGGAAAACAGAAAGTAAAGTTTGATTTTTGAAAGGGCTGCATGACTCTTGATCAATGTCCCAGTGATTTTCAATGGATTTTGCTCTGAAGTTTTTAAAGGATGTGAGTGTGGTGCAGAGAGATTGGCTTGCATTGATCTCAGCAGGAACAGCTTTGGGACTGTATGGAGTACAGCTCTGTTAAACTCAACCTAACTCATGAATGGAGCTGAGGAAAAGGTTAAATGTGAGCGTGATGATGACACACTGTGGCACACGTGTCTGAGAGAGCAGAATGACTGCAAAAAGTTAAGATGGTTCCTGCAGCATTTCTGGGTAAGTTTAGTTTGTTTTGTGCAAGCTCCATAAACATTTTTAAGAGACAGCCAGTGAGAACATCACCTTTGTGAATACTCAGATCCTATCAGTATACGGTTACATTAAATTTATAAAAGGTACTCTAAGGAGACCTCAAAGGCAAGGAAGAATGTTGCCTACCAGGAAATATATCTCCTAGATGTAGATTTTGGACTGCCCATTGATTTAACTTCACATTTAGCAGGCTGTGGCAGGGTGAGCAGATCACTCAGTAAGGGATGGTGGTAGCCTGTTTATTATTCATTAATTTCCCAGTTACCAATAATTTCACAGATCCTCATGTCAAATCTTCCTCTGGCACTGGCAAGTACCTCCTTAGAAGACTAAAACTGGCAACAGTGGCTCCCTTGCAGTCATGAGAATATACCAACTCTAAGGTAAGAAATTCACCAAGAAGAGCTCTAACCTCACATATATTTCAAACGCTCTGCATATTGCACATCGGATTATCAATTCTAATTAATTTCCTGTGTTTTATTTTCTGAAAATATACAGTAATTTCACAATTATAAGCTGCACCTGATTATAAGCCACACATCCAGGTAGCCGGGTACACCACAGGATTTGTCCATAAATAAGCCGCACCTGAATATAAGCCGCACTACTAGGGTAGGCTGGATTCTTCAATGAAAAAGGTGAGGCTTATAATCGTGAAATTACTGTACTAACAAACTTGAATATATTTGAGTAAGATACAGCAGAAGTGTTTCAGTGTAGATTTACATGGGTGGTATAGGAGATCATATGGAATGTAGAGCTTTAGTGGAAATTTCTAGATATATATGATTCTGAGCAACACTTCTTTATCCTCTTCATATTATTGTTGGATAATTTACAAAGAAATTTTTGGATTTGATCTTTCATTTCAACAATAGAATATAGAATTTGGAAAAAAAAAAAAAGGAAAGAAAAATAAAATTTCCTTAGTTAAATATTCTTGTATTTTTAATTGGCAATAAATTAAATTAATGTTCCATAAGTTCAGTCTTTTTTTTCCATGATGGTAATTGGTAAGTCCTGTCTTCATGGTCAGACTCAGGGGCCTGGTTGCTTCCTGTGGGTCTGGAGCTGAGCTGTGGCTGATCACCATCTTCACAGTACTCCATTGCTAAAAAACCACATCTGCAGTTTTTCCATCTATGTAGTATTTAGGATATTAGGAAAAAATTCTTTACTGAAAGGATTTTAAAACATTGAAAGACATTGCTAAAAGAACAGGTTGAGTCATCCTGCCTGGATGTACCTAAAAGGTGTGCAGCCATGACACTTAATGACATAGTTTATTGGTGGACTCGCCAGTGCAGGGATAATGGTTGGACTCTGACCTTATGAGGCTTTTTCCAACCTAAATGATTCTGTGACTCCATGATTTAAGAAGTTTTAGAAAATAGGCTATCCAAAGTTCTAAAGCAAGACAAGAAAGCAGCAGGTATATTTGCCTTTTTTTTTTGTTTTTTAAATAACAAATTTTGTACATTTTTTTTCTGTGACAAAGCATCTCAAATTGTAGATCAAAAATTAGTTATGAAAGATAAACAAATTAATGACATTAGAATATTGTAAGCAGCAATCTAAACTTCAGAGCTATTGCTCTTTAATGTGCTACATGCTATTTGAGAAATTATATAATATTAATTAATTTTTTTGCTGTGCTGTTTTTACACCAAACTGCCAGCTATTTTATAAAACTTGTAAGAGTATAGCTTACTTCTGTGATTTTTCTAATTGAATACCATCATATTACATTTGTACATGAATAATTATCACTAATGCATCACTAATCCCCATCTTGGTCTCGATAAGTCTGTTTTTATGAGTACAGTTTACACATTTTGCTTCTAAATACGAAATCAGACAATTAAAAAAAAAAGGCTGTTAAATAAAATTTTAATAATTAAAAAAAAATAAATAAAAGGCACAATAAATAGCAGAAAATTGATAACCAAAAAATCCTGCTCCAGGATTTGAGTTCATATTTTTAAATAGCTATTTTTCCATTCTTGAATAGTTTAGCTTTCATCTTTCCTATGTGTACTTACCAGCTGCCTTTTATGAAGCCTTGACCCTAAAAATGTTTTGAAATATGAAAAAAGATTTGGAGAAATAGATTACCAACAAGAATAAAACATTAATTTTTATATAATGAATTAGCAAAGTTCCGGTTTGTGATTTTATTTTCACTAAAGTTTTTATGAAGACTTACTCGCAATAAATGTAGAAGTCACCTGATAAAATAAATATTCATTAATTTTTGAAAATAATAATCCCACCTATGGTCTACTAACAAGCACTTCATTTTCCCCCAAAATTACAATTCTAACAACATTAAGATAATTGCCATTTTTCTGTTCAGGAGTTATACATTAGAGCTGTGTGATAGGTCATGTCTCTGTTACAAGATTTAGTAACTGCATTTGACATAACACAAACTTTAAGATGTTTGGTCTCAAAGATAAATGAAAATATTGTTTTTCAATACTAAAAATTATAGTAAACTATTTCACATTATGTAGCTGAAGAAGACTTGAAGGAGCGATAATCCCACTCTTAAAAAAACTGCAAAAACACCCCCTTAGATAGGTGCAAGAAAGAACATTTATATGTTTTGCAGCATGTAAATTTCAGTAGAATCCATGCTGGTGTTTTTTTATCAGCCTTCCTTAGGTCAAAAATCGGTTAATGGACTCGAACTGAAATTATAATCAACTGATACTCAGTAGTATATCTTTGTAATCCTTCACCATAACTGCAATATTTTGAACTGTGGTGAAGTGATTCAAATAAAGTTACAAACAGAGGCATTCATGCACCTATGCTACTATATAATTTGTCAAAATTTTGTCTTTCAGTAATAGACAAAAAATGCGGTCTTTAAAGGTCTCTGGATTATTATCTCAAAATCTACTAGTGATGTTCAATCTTGACATAGCTTTTCAGACTTATTTAACAGAAGGGGAAAGAAGAGAATGTTTCTCTTTTTATACCTTTCAGTCTTTCAGATGTCAGTTACGCAAAACTGCTAAAATACTGTGGCCTTTCCACTGACTGAAGGTAAATCATGTCAATTTTCCCAAAAGCTTCGAAGTGGTTTGATTTTTTCAAAGTTATATCAAAAAATTTATATCAAAATACAAAAATTTTATAGATCAGTATTGATGTGTACACCAGAAACAGGCTTAGAAAACAAAACCACAGTATTAGAAGAATTTTCTTACATTCAGTGTTGCCCTACCCATTTCATCCACTATGCAGGTTGCAAGCCAACTTAAAGACTGTTCTGGCAATAACTTAAATGTTTTAACTGTTCAAACCATGCCTACTCACATTCTTACAGTAAGTACTGTTTGCTGTGTCTGTAATTTTTTTTTCTAATAAGTGTTGCCTTCAGAGATTTAAAGAAAGAAGTTGGAATTTATTTTTTTTTTAAAACAGTCATTGTTTGGCTTGCATTACAGGGCCTCAAATATTTGGCAATGTAAGTTTGTGGTTTGTGCCAGATATGTTAATTAGTTGGACAAATCACAGGATCGTAGATTACACAAATCTTACCCATATTAATTAATGCCACACCCCGAATGCTTCATAGATATATGCAATGGTTTGAAGGGAAAAATAAATTATTGTACTAGACTAACAGACATGTTGTGGAAAAACTTTTGAGCCCAGAATTTTCCTCAGGTTTGAATACACTGTTTTCCTAAAAAGGCATGCATGAATCTCATTTGGAAATATTGATTTATGTAAAAAATTTCCACTGAAACAGCCTATCTAGACAATATTAAACTTGATGTTGGAAAATTTCAGAATTAAAATGGAGATCACAGAGTTGGGTAAAAAGTTTTACTAGTGAGGACTTGAATTCATGGTCATGAACTTAAAATTCAGATAAAAGCTTGTTCAATGTTTTATAATTTAAAAAATAATGTGAAACTACTGTATGTGTTGTTTAAGACCCCAGAGCTGGCTGCAGCACTCCAGATTAGAGGGCATAATCACCTCCCTCAGTGAGGAGAGGTTGAGGGAATTGGGATTTTCAGCCTGGAAATGAGAAGGCTTTGGGGTGATCTAATTGCAGCCTTCAGCTACTGGAAGGGTACTTATAGGAAAGATGGGGTAAGACTATTCCCAAGAGCATGTAGTAATAGGACAAGCAAGTTTCTATTTTTTCTTATATTTGCACCTCTCATTGACAGATATAAGCTGTCAGAAAGAGAAGCTGGAATTCTTTGTACAAATATGTGTATAAACTTTGTTATTTGACATTCATAATTATGAGATAAATGTTCACCATTCAGAAACTTCTGCAACTGAATAATGCAGTCACTAATTTTTTTTTGCCTTTCAGAAGTACAAAGTCTAAGAATACTCTCAAGTTGTGAAAATGTTTCAAATTTTGAAAAACTAGAGAAAAGGCAAATGCTTGCTGTTTTCAAATGGAAGAACCATAGGAGGAACTTCTATGGCATTATCAGATTCTGCATGTTGCCCTTCAGTGTTAAAAGAAAGGTAATGATATCCTTGACTACCTGTTAATAGCTTGTCACTACTCATCAGTAAAGGAAGAGGAAATAAGTTTTTCTAGTATATCTTTATATCATGAAATGAAAATACAGAAACAAAATTATTTTGTCAAGGCACACTCTATTTGCAAGAAGTGCAAAATGCTTTGGGTATTTTGGAAGTGTTCAGTATTGAAGTAAACTGCATTACATTAGTGACATCATTACAGTAATTTCACGATTATAAGCCGCTCCTTTTTCATTGAAGAATCCAGCCTACCCCAGCAGTGTGGCTAATCATCAGGTGCGGTTTATCTATGGACAAATCCCAGTGAAATGCCAACCCAGAAGTGAGAGCCGGCTGGGGAGGGCGCCTGGGGCTGCCTTTAAAGGCTTTGCTGGTCTATGAAAACTGTTTGCAACTTGAGCACCTGACACCAAACCCCGCGCTGGCGCGATTCTGTTACTAACTTGTTACTTTGTCGCACATGGATCCTCACTTAAAAAAACCAAAAAAACAAAAAAAAAAGTGTGGCTTATATTCAAGTGAGGCTTGTAATTATGAAATTACTGTACTTTATCTTTCCTAATGTTCAGGTGAAATTTCCTGGGACTCTTATGCAAAGGATGGCTAAGTAGAGCTGCTCTAACTTCTTTCTTTGATGCTGATCGCACAGACTATTTACTCATTCTCTCCTTATCTTTCTCCTGCAGTGTAATTGAAAAAAATTTGATTATTTGGCTCTTTCTTTGCAGAAGGTGGTTGCTCTGAGCAGATGCTTCAAGACACTGACATTTTTCTGTATTTTATTTACTATGGGAGCCACTTCCTAAGCTAAAATAGCTCATCACAATTATGCTCTGAGACAAAGTTTGTAGGAAAGTGTAGTAGCTGACAAGCTGGAAGTATTGAAAATAAGCTTTCAGAAACAACATTTGCTTAGGTCTTGAACAGAAGCAACAATCTCACAATCTAGCAATGTGTCAAGAGCAACTTTTCTTGGTTTAGCGTGATTCTGATCCTTAATTAGATAATTTGAGTAAAAGAACAGGTAACACCTGCAAATCAGGGACCATTTTAGAATGGAAAAAATGGCAATGCTATTGGTTTCTATATGATGAGAGATAATCTGTCCTGAGGAAGAAATAAGAAATGTGGAAAGTCCAAAATTATGAAGCAAGCATTTCTAATTACTTGATTTATTTTTCTTACTTAAAATTCAACTCAGATATTAATGTCAACTACCAGGACCTTAAGAAAGTGTTTAATTGAACTTCAGTCGAGACCAGGACTGAGAAGTCAAATCTTAGATTTTTAGTGAAAGGTGTTCTCCCACCTAGGCATTGATCCCCTTTATTTCTTCTTTTAATCCCAGTTCATGTGGATATGTGGTACCTATATATTTTAATCTTCAACAAAATTATTGATTATACTCCATTCCATTTTCTTTCTTTTCTCTCTTTGTGTACTGATTCTGAAAATGATTTCAGTAAGATCAGGGATTGTTTGCGTATTTTCTTTCTCGCAATGGTCACAAACATCCAAACATGATCAGAAAAAAATAAAATTTTTTTTTTCTAATAACTTCCACAAACAATTTTAATTTAAGCATTCTCATTATTGAATTTATTCAATGATTTAGAGAAGAGCATTTTCATTTAGATATAGTGACATTTGTAGGGTTTTTAAATTAATTTTGCATTTTCTGTTCATTGATTGTGTTTCAGCAAGATAAAATGAAAGCCTGTCTTCCTGAAAAGAGTAAATAAAGAACTTACACTGATGTTTTAGTTTAGATAAAGAATATAATTTTGATTATTCTCACTCATCACATACACATTACACGAATTCATATCAGTGGTTTCAGAGTGTCAGCTGTTTCCATTCTGGATGAAAATGAGGCCAAACACAGAAAATAAACACTTTTTGTACTCTCTGACTGCTGAAATTGCTTAAATCCAAGGCTCTGGTCCTGCACTAGCAAGAGCAGAGCCTCATATGGTGTGGACACTGCAACTTCAGTATTTATTATTTGAAGGTCAGCATCCACTGAGATGCACTGTTTACTTCACTCTAAATATTTCAGGTATGGAGCTGGCAGGAAAAGAACAGACTGTCCACTCAGAGCATTATTAGCTCAAATGGAAGTAAATTTAAAAGCCTTTCTATAACTTCTATTAAGACTTAACATTTAAATGCAAGCAAAATAAATGGAATATTTTGAGGGGCTTTTAAAAAGACGTGGAGCTACTAAATTCTGTCACCTGACCTTGAATGTGTTTGGAATCATACTTTTCAAAGACTTGTTTGCTTATTTTGTCCTGTAGCAAAGGCAGGCTTTACTTTTAATCTGCCTTTTTATCAAGAAATTCATGTTCCTGTGCCTCTTTCAAGATGTTACTATTATTTTCTTTTTTTTCTTCATACAGGCTACTAATATATTTAGTAGTCTTCATGGATTGCATTCTGTTTGAAATACAAAGGAATAAACTGAGTTCAAGATCAGTTTGAGCTGTAAAAAAAACCCAAGCAATATCCCCCAAAAGTACATAATGTAGGGGAAAGAGAAGCAAATAAAAACTATATGTGTTCTATTCATATTTAGGCTTAAACTGTTCAAATTTTTGTAATTTCCAGATATCCCAGTTATTTATATTTGTTGAGGTAAAGAAAAGAGAAAGAGATACTGCTTTGGTAATATACTTTCTCTGTTTGTCTGCTTGAGATTCACATCCATCTCTTGTTACCAGTCTGAACAATATTTTTTCCTTCTGAAGAAGTTTGTAGTGGTTTTAGAATTACTCTCTTAGGCTTGCTCAGAAGTGGGACTTCCAAATAATGAGATTATTTTCTTTTATAAATCTCTTTATCTATAAGTATTATTATTGCTGTTTTCTCTTTGTTTGCCTTCTATTTCATTTAATTATACCCTTTTGTTTACATACAATCTGCATAATTGTAGGTGATGTGTGTATTGAAACAGAAGGCATCCTCTCCTCTGTTTTCATGTGTCTTTGCTTACTCTGAGGCTGAATAACAATTTCAGTAATTGGAAAAGTGTTCTACTGCTAGATAATAGGAGTGACACATGAAAAGATCCTTAAACTGCTGCTGTGAAGGATATAAAGCACATACAAATATTCTAACCTTCACAGGAATACCAGAAATCAGGTAAAGGACAGCCAGGGCAGCATGTTGCAAATAAGGCTGTGATATATCCATTTTGGTGGCCCTTGTGAATTGTTTTAGCAACAGTGTGGCAATATAGATACAATTAAGATTTTTTCTTTTAATATTGCTCCCTATTTCCTCCAGCTTCATATACCCTTTCTCTTCCAGAGTAGCTGTATTTAGAGTTCTAGTTCAGTAAGGCAATTCAGCAATTGCCCACATATAAATATTTGAGTTACTCCTTGAAGACACCTTGCTGAAGAAATGTGATGAATTAAGATCTTACTGATTGACCATGTAAATTGTAATTGGTATCAACAGCAGTGATAGGAATCTGTCTGGGCAGCCATCTGGCTTGTCTATAAATGAGAACTTCTGATTATTATATGCATGTCATAAATGCAGGCAAGGATATGATAACAAAATTTTAAGCAAGAAACATTAATTCCAGAATTATTGTGTCCTAAATTTCAATTTTGAAAAATCTGTAAGTCAGTGCAACCCTTAATATAAAAGTAAGTTACAAATATTCCCCGGGTTTCAACAAATGACAGTGCATTAAAGCTATAGCATGTATTAAATGAGATATTATTGCCACAAAACAAAGACTCTAAACTCTTAGAGCTTTTGAAGACATTTCAAAGGCTTTGTTGAATCAGAAAACTTTCATAGAGGAACATCTAAACTGGCGGAGAAAATGCTTGCAATTAAGCACTTTTAGAAGAAAGCACCTGGAAAAGTCATCTCAACTCCAGTAAATTACACACTTCATGTTGTTACCTTGTTGAGATGAGGAATATTTCGATGGTACACTGAGGTAGGAGGTATGGAACAATTTACAGACACATGCTGCCTTCAAATTATAGCACTCTCCTTCTAAGTAATTGATTGCACATTGTCTCTGTCAGTATTGATTACACTAAATATGTTATTAAAAGATGGTATTTTCTGGGATGGAGAAGAACATGGCACAGTGGATAAGATTTTCATCTCTAGAAACAGACGTTCATGGAGTGAATATTTGGAAATTGGTATAAATTCTTTGGATTTGAGTTCAAATTTAACTGTAGTGAAAAATACCTACATAGTTAAAATGGCTGGCTATCAGGTTTTTGCAATTACTATGAGGTTGTGATGTAAATAAGAAGTACAGAAATACATGGCACAGAGATTAAGTACAGTAATTTCACGATTGTAAGCCGCCGCCTTTTTCATTGAAGAATCCAGCCTACCACAGTAGTGCAGCTAATCATCAGGTGCGGCTTATTTATGGACAAATCCCAGTGAAATGCCAACCCAGAAGTGAGAGCCAGCTGGGGAGGGCGCCTGGGGCTGCCTTTAAAGGCTTTGATGATCTATGAAAACTGTTTGCAACTTGAGCAACTGACACCAAACCCCACGCTGGCGCGATTCTGTTACTAACTTGTTGCTTTGTCGCATATGGATCCTTGCTTTTTTTTTTTTTTAAAAAGTGCAGCTTATATTCGGGTGCGGCTCATATGTGGACAAATCCCGTGGGCTACCCAGATGTGCAGCTTATAATCAGGTGTGGTTTATATTTGTGAAATTACTGTATGTATTTCTGAGAGACTAAGAAACAGGAAACACTATTCACAGAACTAGTGACGCATAAAGTCCAATTTTAAGCATGCAGTTTTATTTGTCCCTAATTTAACATCTGACATGAATGCTTAGCTTTTTTCACTATTAATACACTAAAGTTAACCTAAGTTGTTTCACTAAATTCAGTAAAGTTACAATTTGATCTCTAGAAAATTAGAAACTATTTATTCAAGATGCCCATCAGTGCAGTAGTAATTTGGTGTATTTTAGTTTTCTAAAAGAAGAATAAAATTCTGCAGTTGTCTTCATCTAACCACTGATCCTTGTTCTCAAGATGAAACAAAGCTGATTTTGAAGACCATTATTTTGATTACAGAGATAAATAGTCTACTGAGCTTGTAAACTCCTGAATGAATGACAATTTGGGACCAGCCTTGTGCATTACATATAAAAAGTTAATACACTATAAATAATATTCTTCTAATGTTCAGAAAAGTAATCCACATCCCTAGAAACCTTCTATTTTTAAAATAGATTATTGATGTGAACTCAGACCTCATTCCACTAGAAAAGTATTCATTTTTTATCAATTTAGTGATCCTAAGTAGTCACTGGTAGTGATACTACTTAGTAGGCACTTACAGTCAGTGGTGCATGTGGTTATCTGAATGCTAAGTATGTAGTTTTTCCCTGTGAATAAACCCAAGTCCATGTTGACACCTGAATGGAACCCACCCACCTGTGTGCCGTTGCTTTTAAATAAGGCTCTTGATTATGCCAGAAAAGTTCAGTGGATCACTTGACAGGTCTTAGGCTAGTAGGAATGTCCACCTTAAACATAGGCATTGCCATAAAATTCAGAGATTCTTGAAAATCCTGTATGTGCACCTTAACTCATGTGAAAGACATATTTAACATTACATGGAACACACATGGCCTTTTGGCCTCAAACGTCTGCACTTTAGGACAGGCAGAGATAATATAAACAGTAGTTTCACAATTATAAGCCGCAGCTGATTATAAGCCGCACATCCAGGTAGCCGGGTAGACCATGGGATTTGTCCACATACATAAGCCACACCCGAATATAAGCCGCAATATTTTTTTTTTTTTTTTTTTAAAGCGAGTATCCATGTGTGACAAAGTAACGACTTAGTAACAGAATTGCGCCAGTGTGGGGTTTGGTGTCAGGTGCTCAAGTTGCAAACAGTTTTCGTAGACCAGCAAAGCCTTTAAAGGCAGCCCCAGGAGCCCTCCCTGGCCGGCTCTCACTTCCAGGTTGGCATTTCGCTGGGATTTGTCCATAAATAAACCGCACCTGATGATTAGCCGCACTACTGGGGTAATCTGGATTCTTCAATAAAAAAGGTGCGGCTTACAATCGTGAAATTACTGTATGCTTCAACCACTGTTTCTTTTGGGCTTCCCACTCACTTAAATGACACTAGGCAAAGCTGTTTTTCTAACTACTTCAGAGAGAATAATTCCTGGAAGTTCTCCTGTAAGATTGAACAATTATAGCTCAGAAATATCCTAGGAACAAACTTGATCAGAAAAACTCCAAGGAATATCAGAAAGAGACAAATATTTGAAAGTGAAATCTTTGCCAGAAACAGACCTTTAGATACTTCTAAAAACAAAATGCTGCATGGTGTGATAGAGCTATCTGTTTGCTGATTTTAATACGCATACTTTTATCTATTAGAAGTTGAAATTCAAATTATTCAACTTCTTGGCAGTTTATTTTTGAATCAGTAACCATTTTAAGCTACATTTTACATGGATTTTCACTCTTATTCTGTTCTTGTTCTGTACTAATTAAAGAAAAAATAAAACAGCTGCTGACCAGTTATTGTAAATAAACATGAAGAAAAAAGGATGCATCATCCTTTAGGAAGATGAAATAATTATATTTTGCTACGGTTATCTCAATTCATGTTATTTCTTGCTAAACCTCAGTAATACACAAGTATTGGCAAGTTAGAATTTAGTGATAAATACATATTTACAGCTGAAAACTTGTTAAATGAAACACCATTTCTTATTAATTTCTAAATACATGTTTCATAGTTATTGTTCATCAATATTTGGTAAGTAATTCAATTTTCTTAATTAATATGACTCATTACACCAAAGGAACCAACATGCATGTGATAGAACAAAACAAATCTGTTTTAAAGTTGTTGCCTAATAGTAATTAGCAAGCAATTTATTAAATTTCTTTTTCTTGTGTTTTCTTTTGATAAGGAAAATGGATTGCATTGAACAGCATGGGAAATTACCTGATCCTGAGTTGATTAACAATTTAATCACATAAATATTGGCTGGTTTCATTTATAAGACAGGTAATGGTCAAAGCGACCTACCTCTAACCCTAATGTCTTCTTGATTATAAATACTAAATCTCTCCGAACACTTGGGCATCTGACTGTGACAGAAACAAATACTGTAGGTGCATGCACTTGATCAAACTGAAATCTCACCTAAAGACACATCAGCTGCTTCTGAATTGATTAGAACTGATATGTGGCACATCCTTGAGAGATCTTTACACTACCTTATTTTTCTTGACCGAAACTCTGGAGAGTACAACAAAAAATTTCAATTTAGTTCCATGTTCATATGTATTCATATCTCAGAATAATATTTTCTACCATTTCCAAATGTTACTAAAAAATAATAAAATTTCCATTCTGCACACATAAAGCCTGATCTTCTTTATGTTTCTTTCTAAATGCTTCAAGTTTTCATCAGTTTCTGTGGAGTGCACATTTTCTTCCATACTTTTCTTCCATTTGTTTACTAATATAAAGGTGCTAATTCTTTACAGTTGTTTCTTCATTGCTATTGTCAGGCTCTTCAAAAGTCTTTCTATCTATCAAATACAGCTTAAAAAATACATTATTATATTAAAGTCCCCATAGTAGTGTTGTATTTCGGGAGGGTTTTTATTTGCTCTTTCCGTTTGTAGTAATTTGGAGGTTTGGAATTTTTTTTTTTTTTTACTCATAAATTGTAATTTTAATGTTTAATATCTTTCAGTAAACTTGTATTTCCTAAAATTTCTAGTTACTTTTTGAATTCAAGTTTGGTCAGGGCCACCATAAGACTCTGCAACAATGTTTTATATTATTGACTTGCAGTATTCCATTTAATTTATTTTGATTTGTTGCATTTTTTAAAGTAGTTCTCTCTTTCATTTAAATTTGTTCAATTTTTTGCCTGTTATTTTTATCACCAATTTAATATTTTCAATTATAACTCTCAGAAATTCTAAGATCTCTTTTCTGGAAAAGTAATAGATAATTTAAAAGGTGTCATTTTATACAGATTTTTGGGGTTGCTTGTTTACTTATGAATCACTTTATCTGCCAACTTACTGCCTATCATGAGATGATCCTGTACCTTTTTACAATTTTTTTTTCCACTATCCTATAGTACCTTGCATATATGTCAAAGTCTGTCATCACATTAATTTTGCCTTTTCTAAGCAACTTATGAATATGTTGAATGTCAGTTCTATTAAAAGATCCTATATTTTCATCAGTTCTTGAAATTTCTTATAATGTGCTTGCAGGCCTTATGGCAGGCAAGAATGAAGTTTGTTAAACATTTCATTTAGAACATCAATTTATCTGCAACAAGAAGAAAAAAAATAATTCTCCATTCCAGGAAATACATGTATCATGAGTTTAGTTAAAATGATGGCAGTACATACCTTGCTATGTAATCAAAATGTAGTTCAGTGTCACAATTATATATTTTGAAAGATTCAAAAATTGCTTCCATAAAACTATCAAATACCTTAACTTACAAAGTATGCTAAGGTGTATTTGTCTCAATAAATTACAAAAAGGATTGTTTAATGTCAATCTGTAGAATGCTTTTATAGTCCGTGCAATATGATAAATTGCTCTTTTTATTTGCCATTTCTCCTCTCTGAGACATTTTATTTTAAAATAAAGTGAAACTTCTGCTTGATTGGCTAGTTATCATTAGTTATATTGAGGACACAGGTTCTTCCGCTTCGAAAAGCATGTAGCTTGCAAATGGCTGAAGGTAGAAATCTGTCATTCAAATTTCAGTTAAAATTAATGCTAAAGTCTTCTTACTCAATGAATTACCTATTAATGTTACAAAGAACATATACCCACAAGTCAGGGAATAAGAATTCTTTTGGTCTACGAAGCATAAAAGACTAAAAGACTTTTACATGGTACAAGCAGAGTAAGGCTTTGTGCAAATCCAAACAGATGGAACTAGTTTAGATGAGGACAGTTGTGAAACTGGGAAAGAAAGGAAGAGAACAATTTGTGTTTGTGTGTGTGTGATGTACAGCACACTGCATGTAGATTGAGTGGAAGAACTCTCACATAAAGCTATTTTAATATTGAAGAGCACAAATTTCTCATGGTGACTGTATCATTAACTTCCACTAATAGGCGACTTAGAGAACCAGCTGTAGCTCCCTTGTTTTTGAAACAAAAGTGAAATATAGAAAAGGAAAATTACTTTCAAAAGAAAAGAACATGAATTAGAAAAGTTAAATTAACTGCAGAAAAGGTGATTGTACCTAGACAATATTTGCACTGTCTTGGTTTTTCATGTCTGCAGAAAAATGATCTTATATTTGCATGGAATAGGAAGTTAAAAAAAAAAATACTATTTACAAGTCTCTCTTGCTTTTCATATTTATGTTAATATCTGTGGCAGATGAAGTCTTCCTACTACAAACACTTCAACTTTGAGATTTGATATTTGTGTACAAAATCAAATCTTTCATATCCTGACCACATCTCTCTTTAACAGTCATGACTACAGATGGAATTTTTAAAATAAATCATGCTGATTTTTTTTTCATGTTCTTAAATATTTGTTATTTAACTAATCCTGATTATGATCTGTGGATGTTGTTAAAAATTGTCACTTGTGATGACTTTTCTGCAAACAAGAAGAGTTAACGTGCCTCCTTTCTTGGAAAGGATCCAGAATGGAATAATTAACCATAACACTTTGAGGAACATTAGTGGAAATATTAATCTGAAGTGAATGACTTCTGGACCTATATTTTCTTCTGTTTGTCTTCTATATTGAGATGAGGGTTATTTTTACTGCATGTGTGTCTGTACAGTGAAAGGTTTCACAGTTGTGTTTCATTAAGTCATGTGAATAATGACTTGTCTCCATACGCCCTAAAAGGAGCCCTCTGGCAAACAGGAGCACCCTAATACTCCATTTAGAAACATGAATTACCTCTCTGAGCTGCCAGAGCTGTGCCAAGACGCCCTCAGGCTCAAAGGCAGGGAACATCCTTAACCAGAAGTTAGTAAGGGTGTTCCCCAAGGCATCTCAAAAAGTAAGGGAAGACACTGTCCACTGCTCTGTAGCTTATCATGGGAAGAGTACTCTGGAAGTGGAGACAGGAATGTATCTATTCTGCACATTTTTGTGGGGAGATGTAGAAACTAGACTGTTACTTGGGACTGTGAGGCACAGGGTCCCTTGTATCTGTGTAATAGATAGATAGAGATACTGGTGTAGAGATACTGGACTGCATCCATACTGAATGGGCAGATGCCAGGGGGTATCAAGATGGCCTATCTGGCAAGTAAAATAACAGTCCTGGGAGCCAGGTATCAAAGTCAGCCGGAAATTCCTGGCTACTGGAGAGACTAGCACTAGCTAATGAGCTAAGTAGCAGTCAACTGGAAGATCAATTTGCATGTCTCCATCCAAGCATTATTCAATTGGAGTCCAGAGAATATAGAGGTTAGTTACTGGATAAACCAAGTCTATAAGAGCAGCTGCAGGACAGATCCATATTATACATATACGCACACCTATTTCCATTAATGCCCATTCATCCTGAGAATCTAATGAAGTGAGCAAGGTCAGACCATTACTGCTGTTTATATTTGTCTTAATGCTATGTGCTCCATCTGTGTTGATCTGTGTGGCCAGACATGTACAGTAATTTCATGATTATAAGCCGCACCTTTTTCATTGAAGAATCCAGCCTAGCCCAGTAGTGTGACTTATATTCAGGTGCGGCTTATCTATGGACAAATCCCAGCGAAATGCCAACCCCGAAGTGAGAGCTGTCCGGGAGGGCACCTGGGGCTGCCTTTAAAGGCTTTGCTGGTCTATGAAATCTGTTTGCAACTTGAGCACCTGACAACAAACCCCGTGCTGGCGTGATTCTGTTACTCATTCGTTACTTTGTTACACATGGATCCTCTCTTAAAAAAAAAAAAAAATGCAGCTTATATTCAGGTGCAGCTTATATATGGACAAATCCTGTGGTCTACCCAGCTACCCCAAAGTGAGGCTTATAATCTAGTGCAGCTTATAATTGTGAAATTTCTGTACATGTATTGTGAGTGTGCACATGTGTCTGCTAGGGCTGCGTGCTCAGCTTCGTTAGTCATTAATAACAGCATCCCAGGACATGGGGATGCTTCAGGTTTGTGTTTACTGAGCTACTGCATGCTTCAACTCCTAGTCATGGAGAGGACAGGAAAAAAATAGTACATTTGATTAACTATATGCATATTTAAATGGTAAATAAATGCATATAAAATAGTAGTAGATTCACACTACAATTTCTGTTCCAACACTCTTCGCAGTCTGTTGCTTTGGCTGTGCATCAGTGAGTGCTACATACTGTCCTTCCTCATATGTGACCATGGCCTTCTGCAGGTAATTTGTGTTATTGCAGATGTAAATTATGCAACTTGAAGTACACTATTAACATTGAACAAGGTTTTCCAGATGTCCAGATATCAAATGATTAGTATATAGTCTGTGGGCATTACAAGCCAAATGTTATTAATTGGCTGTAAAGGAGACAGAGATGAAGAGACTGTTATCAGGTTCTCTGGAAATATTTGTTCTTCCTTGTGAAAATATACATCCATCTGATATATATCACAGATATAAAATGGACTTAAAACTGACTAAATGTATAGTTTCCTCAAGCAAATGTCTAATTAATTCTAATTTCCAACAGAGATGGAAGATGCACACTTATTAGCTGGAACTGAGATGCTTTTCTGGTAACAGCAAGAGTCTGTATTTGGCATATAGCGATATTTCTTTCTGTTTCAGCTACTTACATTCATATATTACAGAAGGTAAAAATAATGCTTGCGAGCATAAGATGAAGCAGGAACTTGCAGAGAGCAAGGAAGAGAAACCAAATATCAGTTTCCCCCAAAGTGCAAAAAGGAAATCATCATGCTAGCAACAGGGAAACAGTAGCCAACGAGCAGATATGTTAATAGATGTGGTAACAAATGTCAGTAGAAGATGCCAGGTGTGTTTTTATTTCTCTTTTTGACCATGAAAACACGAAAATACTGCCCAGATGGTATTATTAGGAATTATGAGAATGAAAAATCCTCATAACAAGTGCTAGCATTAGAACTAAAAAAAACAAGGAATGAGCTTTGACTTCCAGAATAGTTATAGACAAAACAGAGTGCTGTCTGACAAGGTGATTCAACCCACCTGAAATCTGAGCCATTCTTCAGAGACATCTATCAGTGCGCATTAACAATGCAACCATTCTAACACGATAATATTCTGACCCAGAAGCCTCATTTTGATGTCATATTTAGATAAGATGCATACTGAACTCTTCATTCAATTCTTCTCTAGAGGGAGCTGATGACAAAGCCCTTACTGTTTTTTCTGGTGACAGAGCTATTATTGTTTACATCCTAGGATCTTCAGATATATCCCACTCATTTTCTGCAGTCTGCACTTGTAGTGCTGTAATTAAGATGTCATCTTTAAAATATATGAAATCTCACCTATTCTGTGGAACACAGCTTACACATCCTCTCTTGTCCTTTACTACTTTATGCTTTCTGTTGAAAATGCTACATGGAATAAGATGTTTTGGATTATTAGGTTAATTTGCACATATTAATTGTAAAGAACACAGTCAAATTATGTGATATATGAAGCCCCCTCACACCTGGACAATAAATCATTAAACATGACATATCACAGCAAAGTGGAATAAATCACAGTTCAAGAAAAAATAAAACAAATTAAAAGCAATTTATTTTTAAAATAAAACAGCGGGGAATGAGAAAAAAATATTGTTACATTCTTTTAAGTATTGGGCCCACTGAATACATTGCTCATATGAAACAGAACTATTTATGAATATTGCCTGGGAACAGATTTTCAAAGTGTCACATGCCAATTAACACAGTCCATGTGAACAGAAGCAAAATGAATTTGAGATGATAATATTCCCACATGCAGAAAATGTCAACAAGAATATAATTGGCAGCTATAGCATATGGTATATTGAGCTCAAAAACTTGTTTATAACATCTTGAATCTCCCACTAATAAGATTTCTCTTTATTAACAAAATATAAAGGAATATATCTGAAGTGCCATTCAGAAGTGTCACTTCCTTTTTGAGATTCAGGCATGAAAATTGATTGATGTGTTTTCTAATGTCAAGCTTGACGTTATATAATCCAGTGGGGTTTGTACAGCACTAATAGTATGGAGTTTAACACACAATCACCAAGGTTGCATAAAACCGCTTTCTAGCTAAAAGTGATATAGACTAAGACTTTTTGTGTCTGTGCACGTGGCTGAAAATTGCTGAACTTTTAGTATCTGAAATCACAATACTCAGTATTTTCAAAAACAAATACGCAGGTCTGATTTCATAACTTTTGTGGATTCCGCTCTAGTCATAGTTTTGTTCACACTAAATGTGAATGACCAAAAGAAGATTTCTTCAGTGTTCTAGGCAGGATATTTCAGCTACCAAATCAAACTTATTTTCTTCATTTGCATCTGAATGCAAGGGGATATAGATTTTTTGGAAGTTAAATGTCAGTGTTACAGTGGATGATCTCTTTTTGGCTTTCCTGATGCATTCTAAATGTTCTATGAAAGGAGAAGGCGAGCATACTAAGAGTGTCTTAAAACTCCCAAATATAGGCACAAAGAATGCATGTATAAGCATTAGATGGACAAGAAATTTGAGTTATAAATCAGACTGGTGATAATTTATTCAGCATTTCTCACTCTTTCATAAATTCTTAGGATACATGAGCTTAAATTCAAGTAGCTTCATAAATTATAATAATTTTCAGATTTTACATAGCTGAAAAGAAATAAAAAAATTTCAACAAAATCCTGAAACATTTCCCTCAAAATTTCCCCAGATGTTTCATCAAACCCTTGCCTTCATTTCCTTTTCTATCACTTCCAACATACCTATTAATAGTATTAGTGACATGTAGTTATTGGTTGTTATTAAAACCATGCAAACATCACTGGAAATCGTGTGGTTAGTTTCCAAAGTTTCCTTCTCTTGACAGCATCAAGCAAGTTGCATTTGCATATAACCCAAGAATTGCTTTCCACAAAGGTGAATCCAGGTAAGCCTCAGATGCGCCTTATAAGGATTTAAACACCACTGAAACAGAGGTATTCTGACTCTTAAATTTGGTGTGAAGAGACTGATACTGCAAAAAGATAATGTAGACATTTATCTACATCAAATGCTTAAATATGGTGCCTTTTTCTGCGTTGGAAAGGGATGTCCAGAAAACAACCAGACCTAAGAGGTTCATGAATTTTTCTCTAGAAATATTTTGAACAATGATGAAAACAGTCATTTACCAGTGAAATTAAATCCTGATTATATTTGGGAAGTCTTATGCTTTTTTTTAGCTTCTTAGCTACATGATCCTATATTGGAGAATCTCCTGTTTTTTTCAATAGGAACACGAAGGAAATAAAATTTAAATTTTTCTTTTAGGTCTAAACTCAATTTTAATTTACAGTAAAAAAAAATATATGGCAAAAACTATGATATTTGCAAAGATGGCTATAAACCAAATAGAGTAGAATCCAATATCCAGCTGATATTGGAAGACAAATTGTAGAAAATTTGAATTTGTCTTTTTTAATTCATTATGAGAATGGCACTTGAGGTAAAGAGTGACTGAATTTTTTAATTCCGCAATGTTTACACATATAGGTCATCTGATATTTCTCATGACTTCCTAACCATGTTTCATTGGCTATTCAAGAACTGTTTAAGAAAACAGTATAATTAATTATTGTAGTTGTTCCAAATAGCTTTTCCCATTGTTTTTAGCAGTCTTGCACCCATATAGTAACTTCAACACAATTTAGTTTATAAAGACTACCTAGAAAATATTTGAAAACATGCTAAACCTGTAATTACTGTTTTCAACAATGGCTTTAGTCCCACATGAGCCAAGTACTTTGGCAGTATTCCTCTGATGCGTAGCTCCACCAGGATGCAGAAATGCTTACTTTTCTCTTTACATCCCTCAATAGAATAGGGACAACACAGTATATAGTTGTAAAGTTTTCATTGCACATCAGGTGTTCTTTAGGTAATGGAGAGACAATTAAATCCTTTGAACCAATAAATGCATGTTTAAAGAATTCAATGTCAACTGGTCCAGAAAAAAGATCACACAGAGTGAAGCTCCAAAAAAAGATGGCAGGCACTACTGTGGTATTTACAGTAATTTCACGCCTATAAGGTGCACCCTTTTGACTAACATTTTGGAAGT
>VRYO01002297.1:75238761-75273909 GCA_009812075.1 Sialia sialis | reverse complement strand
TTTATCAGTCACATAGTGGGACTCAATGGGCCATTAGCAGAAGATAACTCCCTGTAGGAAGGATAGAGGGGTGCAAAGATAAAGAACAATGCCCTACTGGTTTCAATGGATGGCCCATTAGCAGAGTATCTCCCATGGAGATAAGGATCACTGCCCCACCTGGTCACAACAGATGGTGATAGAATAGATTCTTTGATCAGATCCTGTATTGTAACCCAAGGCAGCATGGCTGGCGCAATTGTTACTAATTGGTTACTTTGTTGCACACAGATGCTCACTGAAAAATAAAAGTGTGCCTTATACTCCGGTGCGCCTTATATATGGACAAAGTTAGGAAATTTGCTGACACCTGGAAGTGCACCTTATATTCGGGTGTACCTTATACTCGTGACATTACTGTAATTATTTCATCCTCTGTTTTCAAAGGCATAGGAAGTAAAATCCCTATATTCCTTCCCTAGAGTGATGTCTCAGGTATGTTTTCTTTCTGTTTGTTTGTTTCCTTCTAAGGTCTAATATAACAGAGCAGATCAGCTTCATTTTTATCACACATGAAAATAATAAAAACCTTGCTTTTTAATTATGCAATTATTACTCAACTTTAGGTGTATTGGTTACAATAAACTAACTCTACACATAAATATAACTTTGCACACAAACAAGAGTTTTGGATGATAAAATCAAATTATGAAACAAATTATTAACATATGTTAGAGCTGCTCTCCAAGGATTTTCATGTTTTCAGCTTCCTATGGTTATTTGAAGTGTTATCATTATACTTTTTTCTCTTTTATTACCAAATAAATTCTTTTTACGGGTTTAAAAACTAGAAATTTCCCTTTACTGTCTTCATTTTTTCTTAGTTTATTTATTTATTTATTTATTTATTATTATTATTTATTGTTGTCGTTTTGTTCGGTTGGTGGATTTGGTTTGTGTTGGGATTTTTCCCAAACTTTCAAGCACTGGCAGAATGACTTCCGCAGTAGTTCTGGAGATTTAAGTCACTTTTTTACTCTTCTTGCTTGATCTTACCATTTTTTTGTCCTTGAAGTGCTTATGTAATGGTTGGTTCAAGTCTTGGTTTCCATTTAGTGTCCTCCCTTTAATAATCATTTGCAAGGCATGTTGTAGGAACTGACCCTCCCAGAATTTCTGAGTGGCAATGTTCACTTTAACTCTTCTGAGGGCTTCAGTGTTCCTCAGGAAGTGGACTCTCTCTGTTCTGTTGTGCTTAGCAGTACGCCATAGAACAAATTATCTTGTACATTGAGTATTAATAACTGTTCTTACAGTTGCATAAATGATAAAACCAAAATTCATCATATATACTGATTGTACAGTCGTATCATTATAAAGGCATATGTCTACAAACAGGTAAGTGACAAATTTTTCCTTACAGGAAGAAGTTTTTATGTGAAATAATGAGAAGAACTATGTGAAATTATAGCTTCAGGCCAAGTTGTCATTTAGGACACTGCCATGAGAGATGTGTGTTTAAATCTCCCTAAAGAAATCTGTTAGCCCAGACATTTCATATCAGGTGAATTTTTCAAACAGTGACCAAATAGGAGAGGTGTTTTGAAAAGAAGTCTTGACCTTTTCCAAAAGATCTGCTGATCCAATTTTGCAATAAGTAAAAAATTGAAAGACAATTATAATTCTGTAAAGATTATGATCCCTTGAAATAAGGGAGATTCTTCCTTGAGTACAAAGAGGAAAGCATTTTAACCTTGGAAAATGGTAGATATACAAATACTTTGTGCCTCAGAATATGCAAAGGATTAGCATGAAGAGCTTTCTGCCTACCCTTGTGAAGACTTCTGAAATTCTTGATTGTCCCCAGGTTGCTAATTTAGGGCTAATCTGGTACAATTTTACTTTAGTCTTGTATCTATAATAACATACTAAAACTACTTCTGACTGTTAAAATCATGGCAAACAATACAGAACTACTCTACAGGTTCTAGTTATTTTTAAAGCTCAAGGTTCTTGTTCATAACTGGCAAACATATTCTCAAAAATACTTATTGTAACTTTAAAAAAAATCACTCCATTTAATTTCCAGAAGGATCTCAAGGACAATTTAGTCTTGATTCTACTTTAAGATGTCACCTTTAAATTGCTTAACACTATATGCTAACTGTGTGGTTTGTCAAGATGATTTTTCATTAAAAAACTTCTCATATTTTAATTTATAATTTACTATTTTATAAGATTCCTTTTTTTCCCATGATGAGTCTTCAGTTGCCTGTTAGATCTTTCTTCTAAGAGAGGTAGTCTTCTTATACAAATGCCATGTAATTCTCTAGAGAATTGTACAAGTTGGCAAGAGAATTGTTTGCACTGTAAATATTTTTCTTCTCGCTAAATTATTGCTTCATTTTGTTTGCAAAATTTAAACAAAAGACAAAAGCAAAATACATGATGTCAAAATGAACATAAAGGAAGAAGATGTTTTTGAGGGATGTTAACAGATTTTGTTCTCTCTTAGATGTTTATCCCTGTTTTTCAGAATACAACTGAGCTGCAGATTAAAATAAAAAAAAAAAATATCACGTACAGGAGAGCAACTCTCAAGGCTGACATCTTTTGTCTTGGTCTCATCATATTACACTGCCAAGATCCATTACTCTAGGGGCTCATCCCTAGCCTTTGTTGGAGACTGAAAATATATATACCGAGCCTCAAAGTTTGAAACACACTTCGCTTATCATTTTGAGCTTCCATGATGTAGTAGAATTAGCAAATAGCTATTAACATAATGCTGAGTTCTGATGAGTCCAACATCAATTATACCTAAGTACTATACTTTATATTCAAGTTCCTGTTTAGATCTGAGTTAAAAGAAAAAATGAGAAAGGATTATGCAACAAAAAAATCTGCTTCATTAAACTATGTAATTTGTAGACAAAAAAAAAGGAGGAAAAAGTAACATTATTAATATAAGAACACATAATGAAATAGTCAGTGAATTTCAAATTTAAATGCTTTTTAGTTGATGGTCTTTAACTTTTGAGAAGTGAAAATAATTTCAAAGAATTTTCATCAGTATGTTTTGAATAAGGTTTATTGGAAAAAAAATTCTAACTGAACATCTGATCTAGATATCTGAATGCTTTTAGTAACTGTTTGAACCTCTGTCCCTTTTTTGTCAGTTAACTTCCTTCCTAATCAAGGGTTAAAGTAAGAAGTAAAATCACCGTCTATTAAATTACATTTGCTAATGTCCCTCCCTAGTACAGTGACCAGTGATACTTTTTTTAGCCCTTCTCCTCTTTTGTTCTTGTGCTTAGATGTCTAACAAATACATGAAGTGACATCTCTGGGTCCATTAAAGATAATTGAAACTTCTCATTTTGCAAGATATTGTTACAATTCACTATTAAGAAAGTGGAGTTGCAGTACAGATCCATTACACTATCACAGCAATTACTTTCTGCTGCTACAGATTATGTCTAGACCAGTGTGCAAAAAGAGGGAAAACAGTGTAATGCACGTTACAAAAGACCATCCGTCACTTGATAGGCACAGTCATGATGATATAGAAGGTGCAATTTAACCAGTATCAGCGGAGCAGTTCTCTATATCCCCTAAGGAGTAATCATTGTATACATCCCTTTCAGTAATTTATGTCTTCCTATCGTCCATTTCTCTGAGGAAAGATAATTTGGCCCAGCCAATTAAAACATTACTGTCTGCAATCTCTTGAAGAAAAATAATCTAGACAGTAGGCAAAAATATGAAGCTAGTCTAAATCTGAGTAATGCCACAAAAACCCTGTCAAAAGTTTTTTTTGGTGTAGTATGGGCTAGATAAATTCATCATTTGTATAAATAAGGTCAAGGATAATCCTATTTTAATATTAGGCCAAGATTTTGAATAATTTTTTTCTCAAGAAAAAAGTCCAAACAAAAATCAAACAACTTGGAAACAGTTTGTTGGTACTCCTTATATACATGTGTAATTAAAGTCAATGTAGTGACACTTTAAAGGGCATTTGTTCTGACAGCAATTAGCTTAAACGATATTACCTGGTTACAGAATTTGCAAACATATGGGCATAGGCACTTCATCTGAAAAAAATGTTTCCATCAGTAACATTGAAACCCACAAGAAAACTACACTAGAGTCAAGAAAAACAGGTTGCAACTTCTGTACAATTAGTAGATTAATTTTGTGTGTGTGTATGTGTGTGTGTCTGTGTGTGTGTGAAAAAAGAAATTCCCCAAAATATTTAATTCATTGCTGAAAAATTCTGAGCACTGTCTTAGTAAAGTTAAGACCGTTTTGATGACAACCTGAAAAAGAAATCATTCTATGCAAAAAACCCTGTTGATTAATATACACATTTTGTATTTCACCAAGTCAAACAATATCTTAGGTCCTTTACCTTTTTTTACCATTTTCAAACACTTGCTCTGATGGTAAATTTTGCCCCCAGTATAGTGAAAGATTAACATAGCTGGAATGTTTGACATATAAAAGTGTCAGCATTTATTAGTGATAAACACCATCCTCTCTCCTCTCCTTATGGATTATATGTTCTTTCATTAAATGGAAAGAAAGGATGACAGAGAAAAGTAATATTCTGGTGTTTTCTGTTAAAATGTTGCTGGCATTTGAGGTGACTTTTTTATACTTTTCTAAACGAAAATGTGTCATTGGTAATTGATTCTGTTGGGAAACTTATGATAAAAATCACATATACTCCCACAGCTTAAGGGACTGTCAAATTTTAACTCCATCAGTTTTCTTCTAGACATGCCAGACAGAAGTGTTAACAAGAAAATGTTAAATAACTTAAAAGTTTTAAACTGGTATTTAGGGAAGGAAGATTTTAAATGTAAGCAAAGATTATACCAATAAGCCTGAAATGGACATTTTGTTTTTTCAAGATTTTAAGAATTCACAACAATTAAATAACTTAATATCATGAACCTAAAGTGGGATTACAACTCTATATTGCTTGAAACACTTATGTTTGTGACTATATAAAACTTGTAGCCCTATTATTATCTTATTTCTTATTCTTTCTATCCCACATTATCCTTGTTTGTCCTGGAAAGGAGTTACAAGTACAATTTTGATGAGAGAGACCTAGCTTAACTGTATTCCTTTCTAGATGAAGCATCTCAGCCAACTTCATTAAGTTAAAGCTTGCACAACCTGAATTGCAAAATTGAGCATAACTAAAAATATCTAATTCTTTATGCAGTTTTGGCAGCTATTCTATACTCTGGTACAAAGTAGGTCATCTACAATTTTTTTAGTGTAATGGATATTCTGTTGTACAATAGCATCATTTACCTCTCCATTTACTCTAATTGAGGGCAGTTTAATTTGAATTAAATTTAGTTTTACGGCTGAAGCACCACAATAACAGAAAAGTCAAGGTGAACACAGTCTTCTTTTTTGTTTACTTGATTAAAATGCATTCCTATGCACTTCCTACTAAGGAAAAGTACTACACACAGCAATATTAATAAAGTAAAAGCCATTGGAATGAATTCCCACTGAAGAACAGAGACCTAAAGGAATATTTTATGACTATGAGGTATTTCTCTGATGAAATGTCACTGATGCTCAAATAGTTAAAGGAGATGAATCTAAAGAGTAAATAATATCCACAGGTGCATATATTAGCAGATAGAAATCAATAACTATATCATTAAATGCCTGTATTATTCAGAACAATGTTATTCTGATTGACAATTTTCTTCACCTAGGTTCACTTTTTTTTTTTCCCTCCCTTGTTGCTATCAGACCAGATACCATATCTACGTCTTTTCCTCTTGTTGCTTTTAATAAAAATTCAGACTAAATTGACCACTTCAGACTCCCTGTGAGGACACTTCAAGTTTCCTGATTCAGGATGAGATTACCAAGATGAGGTCTGGAAGCAATGTTTTGTGACTATGCCATGGAAAACAGTGGTACGGATGAGAATTCCATCTGTTTTTAAAGGTCTTGGCTTGTTCAAAAAGCTTTGTGTCTCTATCCCTTCTGGCTGATTTCTCTTGTTTTAAAATTGTCCTTCTTTAAGTTTCTTCAAGCCTTGATTTTCCAATGTAATTTCATCTATATGCTTTGCAGTTCTGCCTTTTCTTGTTCTCATTTTCATCACTTTTGTTTCTCAGCATTTATTGCTGCTTGATCCTTCACTGATGTTGCTACAAGCTCTGTTTTTTGCTTGTACCCTATTACCAGTTTCATTTTTTCTCTGTGATATCATTTTTCACTACGTTTTAGAATGTTTCTGCTCATAAGGCCTTTGTTTCATCTCTCCCCTTTTGCAAACTGCCATTGGATCAGGTACTGTGGAGCAGTTACCTTGAGTGTTTCTAGTGCAATCTAGTGACAACTAAACACTATGTATAGTGAGCATTTGCTCAGGGATTATATTTTCTGTTCTTATTACCAGCAGATTCCAGCTTTTCTTCTCTTGTACTTTTCTTTCTACATTTAAAACAAAGTTTAGCTTTTTATAACTTTCCAAAAGTATCTTCACTAGCATCTTTAAGGGATTTGTCCTAAACCCTTTAGAAAAAGAATTTTACTACCAATATATGCTTACAGGAGGTCTCCTCATGGTACAGTTGAGGGACTGATGAGCTGTGAGATGCTCAATACAAGAGGCCATAGCTGAAGGTCACACTGCCAGGAGTGCTACTGCATTTGGAAGGAAACTGAAATTTTTTGTGAACTAAAGAGCTAGTTCACAAGAGATTTTTTTTTCGCATTCACTTTATGAGTGCATTTACCTCACTACAGGGACACTGAAGGGACAAATTTGTATATACACACCAATAAAGTTGTACATGAAAACCAAACCTAAGATTTTTCGTTTGGCTTTAGGGGTATTTAATGCATGACAGATTGATATGAGGATTAGGTTTCCAAGACAAGATAACTTGTTGCCTGTAACATGATAGGGAGTACAAAGCACAATCCTAGTACAGTAATTTTGCAATTATAAGCCTCACCTGATTATAAACCACACATCCGGGTAGCGGGTAGACCACAGGATTTATCCATATATAAGCCACACTTGAATATAAGCCGCATTTTATTTATTTATTTTTATAAAGCGAAGATCCATGTGTAGCAAAGTAACGAATGAGTAACAGAATTGCGCCAGCACGGGGTTTGGTGTAAGGTGCTCAAGTTGCAAACAGTTTTCATAGACCAGCGAAGCCTTTAAAGGCAGCCCCAGGCGCCCTCCTGGCCGGCTCTCACTTCCAGGTTGGAATTTCGCTGGGATTTGTCCATAGACAAGCTGCACCTGATGATTAGCCGCACTACTGGGGTAGGCTGGATTCTTCAATGAAAAAGGTATGGCTTATAATCGTGAAATTACTGTAATTGTGGAGAAAACATCTTAAACTTCTTAGTTCCTCTTAGCCATGCCTGGCATCAATCCTCTGTGTTCTCCACATTCTGAAAAATTTGTTGTGCTGAAACATCAAAAGTTATAAGTACAAAAGCTATTTGTAAATGCTCCTTCTCTTGCCTATAATATCAAGAATTGGGACAAATAAGCATTTTGGCAGTCATGATAATATATACAATATTTAATTTACTTACTTTTATTGTGTTGATTTCTTTTTATGACTGCATGCATGAAGATTCTCTGATAAGTCATCATGGTCAGCATAAACCTAGAACCAGCTTCAGAAAGGCCTATTCTGGATTTTATGAAAGAGCTTTAAAATCTAACAGAATTAGATAGGGATACTTCTTCTCTTTGAATAAATTTTCAGGTGCTCCACAGTAGGCATTGTCATCTTTGGAACGCCAGAGCTAAATAGTCTTTTAATGTTGATAAGAGATTTCCATAAAAAAGGAAGATGGAGGAGCATATCTGCTCTTTGTCAGAAAGGTCTATGCAAATTACCTCTTTCAGAACTCCTTCAGAATTGTCTCTCTGGTGTGGTACTCCAGGATGCCAACAAATCTTCAGTTTACCTTTTTCAATTTGCTAATCAGTATAGGTACTACTACCAGCAGCCTAGAAAGTTTGGTTTTTTGGGTTTTTTAAGTTTTATCCAGTAGAAGGGCAAATATCAAGATGTAATCCATAAGCAGTGTTTTAAACTAAAATACTAAAAGGAAAAAAACCAAAAAAAACCAAGAAGCTCACAAAAAATTCTCAGAAAACGGTCCTGTTTTATTTGTGCTCATTAAAGCATGCTCCATCATTATATGTGCCTCTAACACTACTGAGACACAGGGTATAGACCAGGGAGATAATGAGATCATTTGCACTGAAACTATAAAATTGCAGCATAAGGAAAGTATAGATCTAACGCAAGGATTGTTATAACTTGGAAATCACACTAACTGTACAGAGACCTGGAGATTTCTGATATAAAGAGATGGTAAATATACTAAATGCTAGTGTTACCTTAAAACATGTGGTTTTGAATCTTTGGGAAATTGTCTACTTTTAATATTAACCCTTGTTGTATGCATTCTAAGTTTTTATTTTTCTTCTACTCTCTCCTGCTTGTCAGCCTCTACTATAATTTCCCATCTATTATTTTTTTGGCCTCTTTTTGTCTACTTCTTTTGCAATTGTCTTTATTTTCGTCTCCCTGGAGAGATTCTCAGATCACAGAAATGTAGTAGAAATGTAGGTTGGAGTTCTGATGTCATTCTAAGAAAAAGAAAAATAAATGACAATTTAGTGTTCAAGGTTATATAGGAAATCCTCTTACAGGTCTCTGTAGCAACATTTTTATGATCCTGAGATGCTTGAACGTCTATTTGTGGATCAGGAAAAAATGAAAACTAGGAAGGTGTAACTTCAGATTGTCTGAAAACTTAGACAGGTTTCCTTGTCTCGCTGTAGAGTTGGTGTTGTGTTAGCCACCCAGTGAGAAAAAAAAAATCAGAAATGTCACTTTAAAATAAATTAATACACTGTGTTTGGGATTTGAGATGCATCTATTTAATCAGCTCTTCCTTGTTTAGACAATGCTGTGTGCTATGAATACCATAACAACATGCTTCAATCCCTGCAGTTACTACAGGAAACAGGTGCTGATTCAGTTTCATAGGTTCAACTGCACAGCCTGAAGCAATGAAATTTAGAGCAGTCAAGTTCCATGCCTATTAGACATCTTTCTGAATAGAAATAGTTATTCTTGAACATCTGAGTTGTATAGATTGTCAGGTCAGAATCAAATCTTGTTGTAAAATGATACAATAATATTTTTATTACAGTTCCATACATAGAAACAGCAGTCTCATATATGTTAACACAATTCTTTCTGAAACCAAAGTTCTCAAATGTAGGCTGTTATTCTTTTCTAATGGTCGCAATTATGCCTCACTCATATGGTTGTTGCAGGGTTTTAAAGTTTCAAAACTTATTGAAAATCATCCTCTGTATTACACAATGCAAAACGTTTTTTTCAATTCCCTTTTTAAATTGACAAACCCATTTGTATAAGAACAGGATCTTTGTTTCTAACAATTCACCTCCTACACAGAAAACACTATTTTGTTGTAGAAAGCAATCAGGCTAGTCTGGCACAATTTGCCTTTGGTAAAGTCATGTTGGCTTTTGTCAAGCACCTTCTACATTTGTCTTGTAGGGTGCCTCGAGGATTTTACATGGGAAAGTTTTACATCTCAGACATGTATGAGACTAGGCAAATGTTTGGGTATTTTAATGCTGCTTGATTTAAACTCCTATAATTTTGTCTAAAATATAGCATACTCACTTCCATACTTTTTCAAACTCTGTCTTATGTATCTAATTCTCTTGTCTTGTCCATTTGGTCAGGACGAGGCAGTGGGATAGGTTTCTTTGTAATCAAGTACTGTAAATCTACAAGCTGCATTTCCCATTTACCTCTCAGAAGTGAATTTTAATGCACAGGCACAGTTGTGACTTGTTCTAGTACGCTGTCTGCTCTGTCTGCTCTGAGCAATCAAGTTACAGAACATTTTACCCACATCCATCAATCTCAGTAATATGCACCACAAAACACATATAGCAATGACATTGTCAACAGGCTTTTATAAGAACCTGTTCCTAATTGCCATTGGAATTTTTATTATTTATTTCTCTTATTGGAGACCCTTGTAATTCTGTGTTTGTGCAAAATCCCATGTGAGAGAACAATGCTTTTTTCAATTTGTTCTCTCAATGATACAGCTGACAGTATGGTCCTCTGGATGAGCTATGAAGCTGTCCTTTTTTCAGGAGGCCTTCACAAGTCACCTGTAAATAATTCCTTAGCAAGCCAAACTAAAATAAAAATGGAGAGTAATACATGAGAATCTGCTTTTATTCCCCCCGATTTTTTTGTAATAAATAACATTGTTTCCTGAAGAGAATATTATAGAAAGTTACAATCTATTCTAAAATGATCTGTAGTAGACAATATTTTTATGTAATGAAAAGGATTAAATTATTTAACTGTCTGGGAAAGAAAAAAGACAAAAATGTCATTAATCTTCTGTCAGTGATGCTTTTATGTAACATAAATACAGTAATTTCACGATTATAAGCCGCACCTTTTTCATTGAAGAATCCAGCCTACCCCAGTAGTGTGGCTGATATTCAGGTGCGGCTTATTTATGGACAAATCCCGTGGTCTACCCGGCTACCGGGACATGTGGCTTATAATCAGGTGCGGCTTATAATTGTGAAATTACTGTAATGATGTTTGTGGTGCAAGAGCTTGCTTCATCCTAGCTTGAGTAAACAACTACACTGGCACATTGATTGATAAACTGGTCAGCATGGCTCACTTATTTCCTGGTTTAGTTCTGGTGTTAGGGGAAAAGTTCCAAATGTCAATCAAAATTTCTCTTAAACACTAGAAAAGATGTAGGTAGTTATTATAAACAAGAATTTTGTATGAAGTACTAGAGAATTCCTCATTGTATTCTCAAACTGCTGAAATGTATTGAGATAGCTGGACTAATAAGCCACAGAGTCTTGTTTCTGATGCCTTGATTTCTTTCAATACATTTCTTTGATAAGGAAATAAGCTTTGATCAAAGCAGCAGGAAACAGCTTGAGTATTGTTCCATGCACTTATGTAAGCAGTTTCCAAGAGAAAGATGAGCAGAAAAGGAGTTATGGCTGTACATGAAGTATCTGGATTCTCCAACTTTCTTAATTTATAGTTTAAACAATATAAGTTGAGGAAATTTGAGGGAGCAAATCTGAAAAATTATCTGGAGCAGGGGGGAAGAATGAAATACGTTTCATGTTATATATAAGGAAATTTGAGATATTTTAACATTTTTCTTCATTATTAATTTAAAGCAACCTCTAATTGGGGAAGTGGGAGTAAAGAGCAGGAGAGAAAGAGGTGGGCTTATTAAAAGTGAATACGAACAAGTTTGATAACAAGGGCACTAAAAATTATTCATTTTTTCCATAGGAAAGAAAATAATATCTATCTACATTTAGATGAGCAAATAAGCCCATGTTGATCTGTTCAATTTGTTAATCAAATTTTAAATTCATGTTTTAACACTAACAAGCTGAACAGTTGTTTTAGGAAATATCAGAAACCATTTTAATAAAGTAATAGTAAAGTATACTTGCTGTAGTTTTTTTTCTGGTTTTTTTTTTTTTTTTTTTTGGCTTTTTTTTTTTGGCTTTTTTTTAAGTGCAAGACTATTTGCAGGAAGGGGACATTCAAAGTTTGACTTTGCTTTCCTTACAGTACTGTAGTTGAAGAATCAACTTCCACTGGACCAGTCAATGTAAGATGAAAAACGGAAGAAGTTTTCACTGATTTTTGTGGGTTCTGTACACTCCTCTAGTTACATATAGTTCTATATAATACTTTGATTCAAACTCAGACTCTCAAACTAAAAAAAGAATTACGATTTTTATAGAGGAGTAAGGTAATTAATGAACGTTTTAAATTGGTTATTCACATGAATATTGGTGAAAGTTTTATGCATGGACTATTGCAACTCTTTGAATACCATACAATTATAAAGATGAACAGTTAGACACATTTGTATTCAAGGTTCCAGGTTTGAAAAACACCAGCAACTCAGCTGACATTAGTTATTGTTGAGGCAGAGAATGAGAATTTTTTATATAGACAGATATACATTTTAGAAACCTACATTAGCATTTAAGCTCTAGTGGTAAATTTATCACTAATTATCATAAAGGCCTCAATAAGGTTTAATGAGACTATGCTCCTTTCTACTACCTTTCTTATCTACATGCATACATTAAAAAAAATCTTAAATATTTTTTTCTTAGCAAATCAACTTTAGCAGGTTTTCTAAAAAATAAAATACTGTCTTTTTCATCCTGATTTAAAGTATTTTGAAATGTCTGTTTGTATATGTAATATTCCTGTAAATAAGCAATGAGAGTTATGCTAGTCCTGTTACACCTCTTGTGCAAAGCAAATTGGAATAATTATCTTTTTCCATTGATATGAAATGATCCTTAAACTAACAAACATCTTCTGCTCAAATTTCTTCTTTCTAAAAAAGCCTTGATTTGCCTTCACAAAAGACTTGTTAATTATTTTGGATTTTTACTTGTCTGTCAATCTCAACTGTGTTGACAAATACAAGACATTACCTGCTCTCCAATTCTTATACTGGAAAAAAGAATAAAATAGCGCATAAAACAGTTATTTTATAGCAGTTTCATCTTTAGGGTAAGCTATCAATGCTACCTAAAGAAACTTCATGGTTATAAATCAGTCAAAAAAAATGTTATAAAACACAGTGAAAAACTGTCTTAATTGAAAGTTTCAAGTTGTGACTTAAGAGGGCCTGTGAGACCAGCTATTCCTCGTGGCCACCTGGCTGGAAAATTCCATTTTATATATGAATTGTTTTGACAGCAGCCAACCATGAAGACGAAGAAGTAGCAGCTGCTGATTTTGTTTCCTTTGGCATCTTCCAGGAGATGATTTGAGGCTCCCTGAGCATGTACAGTAAGTTATGACACCTTAATAACTATAAGTTGTGAAGTCCAGAAGGAGGTTATGATCAAACTGGAAGGCTTATTATTTTAATGACTCTAATAAAATGTTTTAGAGGAACATGTAAATTCCAGCCACCTTTGTAGTAAAGCAACCAGCCTGTGCTGCACTTGAACTCAAGAGGAGAAAGGGATTTAGCTCAATTTAGTTTGTTGAAATTCCATGTGTAATGCTCCAGAGCAGCAAGTGAAAAATAACCTGTTTTCTTTTGAAGTTCGGAAACCTTTGGGTGATTTGAAAATGTTACACGCTTCAACTTGCTCAAAAGTTCTTGGAGTGAAGGTGGGAAGCAATGTTTCAATGGAGAATAAAAAATACAGTAATTTCACGGTTATAAGCCACACCCTTTTCATTGAAGAATCCAGCCTACCCCAGTAGTGCGGCTAATCATCAGGTGCGGCTTATCTATGGACAAATCCCAGTGAAATGCCAACCCAGAAGTGAGAGCCAGCCGGGGAGGGCGCCTGGGTCTGCCTTTAAAGGCTTGGCTGGTCTATGAAAACTGTTTGCAACTTGAGCACCTGACACCAAACCCTCCCCTGGTGCGATTCTGTTATTAATTTGTTACTTTGTCACACATGGATCCTCGCTTAAAAAAAACAAACAAAAAAACAAATCAAAAAAACCCAAACAAAACAACAACAACAAAAAGGTGCGGCTTATATTCAGGTGCAGCTGATATATGGACAAGTCCTGTGGTCTACCCAGCTACCCCGACCTGCGGCTTATAATCAGGTGTCGTTTCTAATTGTGAAATTACTGTAATAATAATTTTGATTTATTGCAGAGAACACAGGACTGGACATTGTGAAGGTGACCAGCTCTGCTTATTCTTCTTCCAGGGATTTTTGTATCATCTGTTGATTTTTATCAGGATCTTTTTGATAAAAATCTGTAAAATGATAATACAGAACTTTTATTATTTGGTGTTTTACTTTTATTATGATACATATTATATGAAAGTTATACATTGATAATATTTTTATATGTTAGGTTTCTAAACACAAAAACTTCAAAATGCTGCAATCTTGAAACAGTGTGTAATAGTGGGTGACAGCAATGTGTGGGGTTAAGCTAACACTGGATATGTCATTCAGCTAAGAAAACAAAAAAAGTCTAGAGCAACTTAAAAAATAACTTATTCACTTGGTCAGCAATTTCATCTTGGGGCAGTCTACGTGGTGCAGATATCCAAGCGTTCAGATTCTCCAGACCAAGTCATCCATGCTCAGAAATGTAATTTTTATTGTCAGTATAAATATGTCAACACAGCATTGGGATATTTGTTGCAATTCTGCCATGCTACTTACTACACGTTTCTAATACTATTATAAATATTACGACAGATAGAAATTAATTCTTTTAATATGCATAAGATGAGTATTGAAAACCTAGAAAAAATTAATAAAAATTATAACCTCAGAATAGTGGTATGGCTTTCAGAATGCTCTTCCACTAAAACAAAGAAACAGAATTGAATTTGCAGAAAAAAGTATCTAAATTCCATATTTCTTTGATGAAATTGTCACTGAAATGACACCATATCTGCACTTTCTAAACGAGCCAGAAATTCATCTTAAAGTTTATCAATGACCTTAAAGTTCAGATAGATATTCCAATGTTCTTTGTAAAAGAAAATATTTGTAGCATCTTCTTTTGTAGTGGTCCATTGCAATGTTCCTTCAGTTCTGTGCCATATAGATAAAAAGCTAGAAACTAGGTGTGTTCTTACTTATTTCCAAAGATTTGATGCTGAATGTAGACCAGATTTCTTTGTTTGGGAACATGATGTTATACTTAAAAAGAAAGTTCTTGTTTCTGCTAGAATTGCCTGCTGCGTAGTCTGTGTTACCTTGATAGGATGTGTAAAAAAATATATTGAAAATGAAAGTGCAAGCATACTAGAAACCAAAGGATTTTCCACAAGAAATAGAGCTGTGCTTCTAAAGCATAAACAAAAGAAAAATTTAGCATATTAAAGAAAAAAAAAAAAAAGAAAAAAGAGAAAAGCAATGTTGCAGTTTGACTGGTCACCAGCAGGGTTTATTAAGCAGAGGAATGGTGCATGAATTTCAGATGACACTAAATAGACTGTGCTCTGACCTGGAATACGCAGGACTTGAAATTTCATGGCTCTGTCCCAGACTATTAGTAATGGCAGCTTGTATGCAGCAAACTCAGCATGTAGCAAATGATAGATAAGCCAAAATCTGGGCACCTGTCCATAACTGAATTGTAAATACAATTCTCTTTCTGCCTTTGGGAAAGCAGCGTCTGTCTTACACTTTTTAGCATATAATTAAGAGATTACTTTTCATTAATATTTCCCATGTTCTACTGCCTGCATCTCTTTGTTGATAAATTGACAATAAAATTTCAATATTCTAAATATTTAATATGTTTACGCTGAATATAATTTATTTTGAAATGTTTGAAAATGCCATTCGCAACTCACACAGATTTGATAATTATGTTCTTTAACTTCAGAACTATGTTGTGAAGTTTTACTTTAATGAGAAAAATAGAAATGTTTATCTTTAATTTGCATGTAAATTTTTTTTTTTCACTTTATCAAATTTGACTTTTATATTCTTTTTTCATCTTTGGCTTCCTGTGTTGATTGCATAATGTTAACATTGTAGGCATGAGGAGAAAATAGATCTGATTGGATATAGCTTAGATTAAAATTTTTCTTTCGTGCTTGAAACATATTCAAGTAATGTAGAACTTAACCAATTGCACATTTGCATTTTACCAATTTCACAATATTGTGCAAAAGACCTCACTAAGCTATTACTAACATTTCCTTAATTGGTTAGAATTTGTCATTATCAGAATTTTTTTCTGCATATATATATATAATATACCAACAATCTGATAGCCTTTAAATTCAGATATTTTCAGAGTCTAAATTTAATTATGTTGCAGTAAAGCTGAAACATCTTTTTCCTTTCCTAAAAAACATGCAGCTTAGGATTGAATTCAGACAAAATTCACCAAATCTGTATTTTGAGTGGGGAATTTTTATTCCAGTAACAGTTATTGTATGAAAATTAATTCCAGTGTAATAAAGATTTTCAACAACCTTTGCTGAATGTAAAATCACCTTCTTCACTTCTAATTAAATTCTACAGTATTTTGTCCCAATGATTAGTGTAACATTTAAATAAAATATGTTCAAGTGACATGCTGTTCAAAGTGCAAATATCATAATGTAACTCTTGAGAATAAAGAAGGAATGATAAACCAAAGCTTATACTCTTGACAATCCCAGCTGAAACCATTCTATGAATATATATATGAATATACATATAACTGACATGCATTTAGAATGTATTCATTTTTAATATCTCTGGAATGCCACTGACAGGGAAAAAAAAAATCCCTTTTATCTGGTGAGGTGAGAAATCTTGATGAGTTCCTGCAGAGCTGTGGAAAAGCCAAGGACCAAAAAAATCAGCAGCCAAGAGGGCCTTTTCAGCTAGAAAGAACTCCATTTGAAAGCAATGAAGATTAGAAAATCTTCATGTGCTGAAGTAAAGGAACTAATTATTCTACATGACTAGAAAAGAAACTACACATTAAAGACAAAGCTGCAGAATGTAGTCTTGGTATAACAGCAAGACAGATAAATATATTTGGCTCATGTGGAGGAATAAAAATAGTTGAAGGGATAGCATAGGGTCTCAATAATTGCTTTAGATACAAGAAAAGAAATCTAACTTAGAGAAGATGATACAATTGTAAACGGGAGTGATTTAGAGGTGCTCCTTTTCCAGGTGTTTAACAAGCTCAAATAGTGAACTGTGCAAAATATTGCAATTTTTAGAGTGAACTACGTAGGAAAAGCCTTTGCATTTATTTTTAAAGCAGACAGCACCATTACTGTGATTGTCAGCAACTTGCTTCTTAGATAGCATATAATTTCAGGGAGGAGTTAAATAAAGTATTGACTGATCAAACAAAGACAGACAGACATGATTGAAACAATTCTTTTGATATCATTATGAATAAAAATACATTGAAGGGTTTTGAATGCTAATTAATTATTACAACAAGGACTGAATATTTATCCACTGAGAAACAAAAAAAGCCAACTAAAAACCAAATATGCTTTAATCCCAAATAAAGGCATCACAAAATCCTTTTACATTGAACTAATACAGGTATAGGGATAGCTATCACTGAACCCTCTTTGTCCTTGGTGTGGTAAAGGTCTCTTCCCATTTCTGCCCTAATGACTTTATCTTGTCAATGGGTTCACCACTATGCAGTAATATGCATATCACATTACCATTAATAAAATCCTAATATAGTACAGAAATTTCACAATTATTAAGCCTCACCTGATTATAAGCTGCACGTCCCAGTAGCCAGGGAGACCACAGGATTTGTCCATATATAAGCCACACCTGAATATAAGACACATCTTTTTTATTTTTTTTTAAGCGAGGATCCATGTGCGACAAAGTAAAAAATTAGTAACAGAATTGCACCAGTGAGGGGTTTGGTGTCAGGTGCTCAAGTTGCAAACAGTTTTCATAGACCAGCGAAGCCTTTAAAGGCAGCCCCAGGCACCCTCCCTGGCTGGCTCTCACTTCCAGGTTGGCATTTCACTGGGATTTGTCCATAAATAAGCCGCACCTGAATATAAGTCACACTACTGGGCTAGGCTGGATTCTTCAATGAAAAAGGTGTGGCTTATAACCGTGAAATTACTGTAATTGACAATATAGTAATATAATACAATGTAATCCAGACTGCAATATAGAGAAAACAGGAAAAAAAAAAAAAGATTTAAGGAAAGTTTCTTAAGAGTAAATGAATGGGAAATTGCTCATAGGCAGCATATTACATGACCAAGCTGACTGTTTGGTTTTGTCAGGGTATGCCTGAGAGGGAGTCAAGTGGCCTAGCCCACGACCAGGACCCCTCTAATGTCTGATCAGAGTAGACACAGCTCCAGTGACAGGAGAAATCCAGAGCCTGGCAGTACTTTATTGGCTAGTACAGACATAGTCTGAAGAACCTGCTCTGACTGTGCTTTAAACATCAGCATTATGATAAGTGATGGTACTCTGGCCTATGATCACAGTGTAGTTTTTTTTTTATTAAAGACAATTTCTAGTTTAACAGCATCAAATAAAGGATCTCTGATGATATAAATTATTTCCATACTTTAATTTCTATTTTGATTTTGTGTTTAACCAGAATTTTTCTACCTAAATCTTCCATTTTCAAGAAAGATTGACTTAAAAATCAAGAGAGGCATCTTTTTTTATTTTAATTCTTTCAAGGTTTGAAAATAGACAAGTAAAGACACAAGATGCATTATATAAATTTATTCTTCTTTTTTTTCCCCCCAGGTCCTATATATTAAAAAAGAGTGTACTTTTCTTCAAAGGACAGCTGGTTTCCACTGACACCTCAAAAATGATCCATTTCATGTGATTCATCTGTTAATGACCACATTATATTGTGTCATAAATGTCCTCAGCTATTGTAATCTTACCCTCTTTAGAAATTATTTCTATAATGAGACTACACCAGTGGTAAAATCTTAACTGCTTTCTCCAAAATTTCACATTTGGCACTAGATATGGCAATCACAGTTCACATCAAACCCCAAAGATCTCTCTGATTTCACTGAAAGATACAATGTTCAGATCAGTACTTTTATCCACTATGCTTTTTCAGTATACAACTTTCTTGTGGATAAATCATGATAGTGCTGGAAAAAGCGCATTCTTCTTGTATGCTAGTCCTCTTCTTATAATACTAGTATTTTTGAGTCTGATTCAGATAATATACTTTACTCCTACTCCCTCCACCCCCTCCCCAAGAAAATCTGAAATGCAAGAATTAAAACCAAAAATTCTGTATTAATTTTATTTTTTGCAAATGCATATTAAAAGTGTAAGCGCTTATCTGTTTAGCAGCTCCACATAATGGTTTTCCTAGTCTGAAGATTCACCAATTCTCCACACAGAAGAAACTACTTTGTTTTCCAGAAAGCAGGAAATTAATAAACCTCATCTTGACTACCTTCCTCATTTCAGTGTGCTAACTCCTCTCCACAGCCAGTTTTAGTTCTTCTGTAGCATTTCACACTGTTGTTTATCCTTAATGTAGATGGCTGGGGATTTTTTCTCACATAATTAAAAAAAAAAAAAAATCATCATTTTCTCTTTTGTTTTTGCCACAAAACCACAACAATTTACCATTAAAAAACTGCACAACTCTGAGTGTCATTTATATAATCCATAAGGTAGGAATAGTTATAATGACCCTGTGTTCAGGCATAGTTCTTAGAATACCTTCCCTTGAGTTTGTATATAATTGAATGTCTCAGCATTTCCCTTTTTAAATGAATATTCTCATCTTGCTCTCTGCTACCTACTGTAGGAAACTGGTTTCATCCAACATTTAATGTTTGTCTGAAAGTAGAAATCTAAGAGATGTAAAAGACTGAAGCGGTTGCTTACTTTCAGCCTTAGAATTGTGCTGAAATCTTTAATATTGTTCTCATTCTGCCAGATCCTTCGATTCTCTCATTTTTTCTTGCTAAATGATTAATATACCCATTAATTCTTATGGTTTTCTAGTGAAACCTTTATCTTCTCTGTGTTCCATTAGTTACTACTGTTATTCAGTTTTTCTAACATCACATTAATTTATGCATCTGTGCCCATAAAAAGACTGCATTTTATTTCACAATGCTAGTTTATTTATCTTATGCATAAATGCTGGGTATGATTGTTTTGAGTTACTCCTCTAAACAAATGATCTTCAATCTTTGTTCTGTTCGGTAGTGCATTACCATTGCCATCCTTGGGCCATATCCCACTATGATCTCAGGAATGTTTAACCCTCAGCCTTGGTTACTGGCAGTTCAGCTGCCCTTGAGTTTATCAGAAACACTGTCTGCTCCCAAAGCTTCTGCTTTTGCTGATACCTCCCCTAGTGATTCTTCAAGTGACCTAAAGCACTTGCAAATTCTTGAAAAAAAGCCCACAAATTATTGCAGTTCCCACTACCTTTCCTTTGGGCCATGGCATTGCCTTGTGTTACATCATTTCCCTCACTGTAGAGTTAAACGCGTTTTTGTTGGTCGAATTACTGTTACTCAAATCTCTGCACATAGCTCTGCTTCAAATTTTTTGCTGTTTCTGTGTAGAATTTGAAGTACAGTAATTTCACAATTATAAGCCTCATCTTTTTCATTGAAGAATCCAGCCTACCCCAGTAGTGTGGCTTATATTCAGGTGCAGCTTATCTATGGACAAATCTCAGCAAAATAGTAACCCGGAAGTGAGAGCCGGCCGGGGAGGGTGCCTGGGGCTGCCTTTAAAGGCTTCACTGGTCTATGAAAACTGTTTGCAACTTGAGCACCTGACACTAAACCCAGCACTGGTGCAATTCTGTCACTAACTCATTACTTTGTAGCACATGGATCCTCGCTTAAAAAAAAAAAAAAAAATGCAGCTTATATTTGGGTGCAGCTTATATATGGACAAATCCTGTGGTCTACCCGGCTACCCGGACATGCAGCTTATAATCAGGTGTGGCTTATAATTGTGAAATTACTGTAAGATTTCCAGTATCAGAACAGTCCCTATTTCAAAAACTTTGAAAGCAAATAAGCAGCCTCTTACATTTAAAACAAATGCTTTGGCTTTTGCAAGTTTGAACAGGCTTACTCACCCTGTGTTACTCAAAAAGTACTTTAGTCATAAATGCTTTGTTTTTATCTTTCTTTTCACTACATACTTAAAAGCATCCTGTATGTGTCCTACTTCAGAATAAGTGAAGTTCTCGGCATCTGTGTTTTGTTTTCTTTTCCTGACTTGCTGAAAGCTACTGCAAACATCAAATACTTTAGAATAAGTTTGTAAGCTCTGCAGTTTTTAACATTTTGTAAAAAAGTAAATAATATTCAAGCTTTTGAAATATTTTTTAAGCAGTTCCTTAAACAACTGACACCCATTCTTTCTCTCTCATGTAAATTATGTATTTTTAGTTTGAGTTTTACTTCTGGCCTATCTTGTGGTCAGAACTCACTCAAAAATAGTCTGTTCTAGAATGGTGTAATGAAAAACTAACATAGTTTAAGACACGTTTCAATATTCTAAGTAGCTCTCACTGTAGTCTCCTAAAAATTCAAATGATTTCCCACCATTTCTGTAACAATTTGCTAATGAAATTTTTTCACTTAGACTTTCATATCCATCCATTCTCTTAAACATCTCTAACAAGCATTCTTTCAGTATATAGAATGTATTTACCTAGGTGCATTTCTATATATCAAAAAGGGGAAGATTTTGCCATCTACCTATTTTTTAGATAGAATTAATTTTTAAACTTTGCAAATGTCTTATCTTTTCTAAATGAATAATAAGAACAACTTTTTGATGCTTTGCATATTTGACTGATTTAGTAAACATAGAACTTTTTTGTCAAAATGAGAAGGCTGGAAGCCTTTTACAAAGTATTCCTTAGGACAAGAGACAGGATATCCTATTCTCTGCATTGATTCCAGGTGCTAATATCTATTATTGCAATGAATTTTCAGTAATAATAAAACTCATGTCTAAACTGAGGTGTATGAGATATATTGAATAACTTGATCTCATCAAAATACTATGTAAATATATTCTGTATCTTCTTTAAGATATTTATTGCTTAGTAAGACTGTATTAGGCTTGATTTACCGTTCTTATATTCCTCAAACTCCTAGGGAAGCACAAATCATGCCACTTCTCCTAGGTATATTTTAATATAATTTAGTGGGTCTATGTTGTTATCAAAAATTGCTGCTAACAGAAATCTCTCCCTTTCTGCTACTGAAAGTCTCTGTAAAAGTATAATTGCAACAATTTCATCAGTTTATCTTTGTTGAGCAAGCCATCAAGGATGGCAGATTGTGGCAGTCCAAAATCAGCCCATTACAGCCATTCAACAACACCTCACTGCATGCCCAAAATAACAGAAAATGAAATAGTACAGCTGATAGGGCTTTATATTTTAAAGCAGAAATAGTGAGAAAAACAGATTTGGGAAGGGTTTTTTAATTTTGTAGGGAAATAGATATTATACCTGGATTAATAGTAAAGGTTTTATATTACTTTCAACTGGCAAACTGAATCATACAACCCAAGAAGAACGTTGCCTTTGATATAGTTTTGCTTCACAGGTCATCATTAGTATATTAATTATAGTAATCTCACAATTATAAGCCGCAGCTGATTATTAGCTGCACATCCCTTTAGCTGGGTAGACCACAGGATTTGTCCATATATAAGCCACACTTTTTTTTTTTTACTGTGAGCATCCATGTGTAACAAAACAAATTAGTAACAATCACTGCCAGCTGGGTTTAGTGTCAGGTGCTCAAGTTGCAAACAGTTTTCATAGACCAGTGAAGCCTTTAAAGGCAGCCCCAGGCACCCTCCTGGCTGGCTCTTGCTTCCGGGTTGGCATTTCACTGGGATTTGTCCATAGATAAGCCGCACCTGATGATTAGACACTACTGGGGTAATCTGGATTCTTCAATAAAAAAGGTGCGGCTTATAATCATGAAATTACTGTAATATTGAAATTGCAAGGAGAACTATTAGGAAAAAAGACAAGCTTTTCTTTTGTGACTATAAGAAATGGAAGAAAAAACATTTTACTTTACAAAAAGAGACTGTGACTGGTTTTCCAAAGTACTCATATATATATCTATTAAAAGACAGTGCAGAACAAGGACCAGCTGTGGCTGAGTAGAGGAGAATTTTCTCAGTCAACCTGCTGGCAATACTTTATATAATGAAGGTAACGTGTATGTCACTACTCACAGGGCTTTTTTTCCCAGTTCCTTACTAGATGGCAGGCATATATTGGCACCTTTGGTTTTTCCTTCCACTGTTCAAAACTTAGCAATTCTTAGAAGCTCTTCATGACTTTCTTTTTCAATCCATTTCTACAGAAAATCCAGGCACCTCTGGGTGGCAACATGATCTTCTGGGATATCTGTCAATCCAGAAATAAACATGGCTAAGATGAAAAAATAAATCCCAGACTATTACCCAATGTTTTATTCTGTTCATTTGGAAAATGCATATGGTCTTGTATAAAATGGATTGAATTGGCAGAAAGAAGAAAAAGAGAAATAGAAAAGAGGCAGAGATCATAAAATCTGGTTCTATATGAAGCAAATACATTGCATAAATAATTTTTTTATTAGATACAAAAAAAGTGCAAGAAAATAGGTATTCTCAAAACACTGAAAGAAAAATTCCCTTGAGACTAGTCTGAAGAGAAAAAAGACTGAGAAAAGAAGATAGAGTTCTTAATGCTAACAATGATGAAATCTAAAATAATAAATGGATTAAAATGTTACAATTACAATACTGGCTGGAAGGTAGACAAGGAATCATATGAACTATTGAAGGACAAGAGTGAGATGTTAATGACAAATGAGGTTCATATTGCCAAGAGGCTGAATGAATCCTTTGCTAGTGTATGCATGAAAGAATTTGAAGGTCATATTCCACAGCCTGGGATAAATTTTCCTGGTGAAGCAAGTGAAATGCTAAAAGGCTTTATGGTCACAATGAAGCAGGGAGTTAGGAAATTAGACCTATTAAAGCTGACATCGTACTAGGCCAGGATAAATTACATCCTGAACATCTTCATGAAACTCTAACAAGCACCTGTAACATTTCTGGATTAGATATTTGTCTGAATATGAGTAAGGAAAAGACCAAGTGATTCACCAAAAACAGCAAAAATAATTTATCATTTAAGTAAAGGACATAAATGTTACATGAACACTATCTATCAAAGTTAAACATTACTTGATCAAATGTTCTGGAAACATTGATAGGAGAAATACTTAATCATAAGAAATTGCAACTTACAGAAACTGCTCAGTTCAACAATAAATATGCGGACTCAAAAACATCTCAATGTTATTTTAATCAGTGTTATTTTGAGGGACTGGGGATGAATAGCCAAATTGTTTGTCAAATATAAAAAAAAAGGGGATTTATGCTTTGGTCTGTTCAGTGAAAAGGTTACTTTAATCAGTCTAATTATAAATGGCTCCTGGATTGTCAGTTGCAGCATTCAAAGGCAGCCAAATAAACTGACCAATTCCTTTTTTATGAACAACCAAACTCAGAGGTGGGTTCTGGGTTAAATTAATCTTGTTAAGGTTCTCAGCCACATATTTTATAAAGACATTTGATATAATATGGCATATGTGTGGTCTTCTCTGTGTGTGCACATACGCACATGAGCTGTGTGTATAATATGTATAATTTAACTTGCATTTATTATTTTAAGTTTCATACTTACATTCTTGATAAATTGCTATATTTTATGTTTTCCTAATGACACATACATTTATTCAATGGTTAACGTAGGTGCTAAAAAACTTTCAGCAGTAGAGCCCCACTAGGACTCTCCAACCATGACCTTATCAGAATCAGTGGTATGATCTATGCTGTGGAAAATATCAGGTACATAAGAGAAGGACACTTGTGATTAAGGCCCACTTTATGGCAGAAGAACAGTTTACAGATCTAGGAGTCAGCATTTCATGACTATCATGAGGTATTATGCAGGGTGATGAAGCATAGCAGATTCCAAACATTTCTGAAAGAACAGCAAGACACAGAAGTCAGGAAGAAGGAAGGAAGCAAGCAAGCAGGACTTCATTCAAATTCAGATGCAGTGCTAAGAAGTTAGTCAAATGTAAAAACCTGAAATTTGGATACAGGTTAGGATTTGGACTGTTTTCTATGTTAGTGAGATTACATCGATAGATTGTGGGGGAAGGTCTAAGTAAAATAGCATTTTTAAATAAATATGTTAATGTTTTGTCAAAGACATTTTTGCCAGAGAAGGTTGAGACTACAATTTTCTTAACTCTGGATGTGCCAAAAGCCACATTAAAAAAGAGCCTGTAGGATGTAGCACTAAGAATGCTAATGAACAATGAAAAGACAAGACAACCAGCAAGTCCTCCAGCCACTTATAAGGGAATTAAGTAGCAATGCAATCAGGAAAAACAACTCCTTTGTAGATTTCTGACCTTTAATTCTGTTCCTGGAGATAATTTGCAGCCCAAATAATTAAGGTGAAGCATCTCAGTCTATGACTCAGTTCCATATACTGAACAGCTGTAATCTCAAATAATTTCTGGATGTTTCCGGCCAGTACAATGTGGTCATCTTCATAATAAATATCTAATCAGTAAACATCTTCACATTCAGTTGAAGAAAGATTCTTCAGCTGTAAGTAAAGACAGGTAAAGGGTAAAGCCAAGATATGGCTCATCTTAGGAAGCCAGATAGAGTCTCAGCCTTTGGCTAGTGTAGACATAGACCAGAAATGAAAAATAGATGGGTACTTAAAATCTAACCTGCCTGAGAGGAAGATCTCATTCCAATTTTCTTCACATAAATAGCCTGGAGATGCATGTTATATGTCCCTGGTAAATTTTTCATTTTCTACTCAATTAGCTAGAAGCACTTGCTTTCTTTCAAATTGAAAACCCTAAACTATTACTTTTGGAAAACAAAATAATTCCAATATCAAAACAAAAGCACCGAACCACCATATGGCACATAGGCTGCAATTTGTGTTTCCCTACATTGTGTAAAAAGGAGTAACTGAATATTTGTTTTTTAACTGACTGTTTGCAAATAATGTTCTTAGTATATTCTTGTAGAGTTATGTTTTAGTTCTTTTTATTTACTAGTACAGTATATTGTTGATGCGTTTGAGAATAAGTTCAAACCAACAACACATTCATAGTAAGAGTCGCAATAAAGCTGAGGAGATTTTTAAAGGTTTTGAAATGTTTTAAATGTCTTTTTTAAAAAATATTATTATCAAACAAATCTATATAATTCAACTTATTACTGAAATATATTTTCTCAGATAACAATATATTATAATGAGTTCTGAAAAACAATTAAACCCATATTTTTCATAATATTTGGGTAGGGGGGTTTTTTGCATAATTATTCCTCCAATTTACTAAAGTCTGAAGAATCTTATTTTGAAGTTACTACTATTAATAGAAAAATGTTACTAAAAGCAAATTTATATGCATTGAAAAAAGAGATAAAATGGAAGAAGAAACTGCTTCTACCTGAAAAAGACTTTCACTAAAAAATTATAGAATCATTCTTTGAAAACCTTCATTATAGCTAATTAGACAGAAATTGAAGCCACAATATCTTCCTGTTTATGCCATTATTTTCTTTTCTGTGTAAAACTTCGAATACTTTGGAAAATACTATCTTTTAATCACAGAAGTCTCAAGTTCTGACTCCACTGAATTTCTGTTAATATGAAGTTTTTGGATTAGTGCCCAGTTGAATATCACCAGGTATCTGACAGGAATTTAGTTCCCAAATATGCATAACACGTTACGTTGAAAATTAAAGGCTCCTAAAAAAATCAAATGTTGATTTATTTAAAGAGATTCTGACTTAACTCATTTATGCTTAAAGTCATATCTGTTTGTATTTAAAGACCTGTTCAATTTTGCAGAGCATGCTATAGCTACAGACAGAGAGCACTGAATTACCTATGAAATTTGTTAATGAAAAAGGTAAGGGCACATATTAGTATGTAGAATTTCAGGGAAAATATTTAAACAAAACCAGGGCATGTGTCTTCAAAATTTATTGGCCTGTTGATTTTTCTTATAATAGGAATTAGTAAAATCAGAACATAGTGATGATCAAAGAAAAAATAAAATACAGTAATTTCACAGTTATAATCTTCATTTCTTTCATTGAAGAATCCAGCCTAGCCCAGCTGTGCAGCTAATCATCAGGTGCTGCTTAGTTATGGACAAATCCCAGCAAAATGCCAACCCGGAAGTGAGAGCCGGCCGGGGAGGGTACCTGGGGCTGCCTTTAAAGGCTTGGCTGGTCTATGGAAACTGTTTGCAACTTGAGCACCTGACACCAAACCTTGTGCTGGTGTGATTCTGTTACTAATTCGTTACTTTGTCATACATGGATTCTCACTTTAAAAAAAAGTGTGGCTTATATATGGACAAAGCCTGTGGTCTACCCAGCTACCCAGATGTGTGGCTTATAATTGTGAAATTACTGTAGTGTATTTCTTGAGAAAGTTTCTAGTTTATTTTATTTTTTGCTCCTGGTGCACCTGTGAAAACTTGGGTCAGTTCATATGTATTCAGACAAGCTAATTTACTCTTTACAAAATAGTTTCAAGAAGTAGCAATGCAAGAACATCTTGAACCAAACATATTTGTCAGCTAGATAAAAATGCAGCATTAATTTTATTGCAGTAAAATATCTTCCTATTACTGCATTATGTCAAGACAGACATGACTGCCATTATCACCAGCACCTTATTAAAAACTTCTCATGCCTACTCTCAGGCAACTCCACATAGCACTAACTCCTTTCCCTCACAGCCAGCTCCCCATAGCACTGACCCCTTCCCTTCAAAAGTTTTCTCTTTCCATCTGCATGACTGGCTAAACCCTAACCTGTCCCTTACCCTGCCACCTCACCGTCTGTCCCTCACATAGCAGCTTCTTACCTTATCTGGCTCTTGCACAACCAGGTGTTCCTTCTTCCTCCTCACAGTCAACAGGCTCCATCCCAAACTGAAACAGGCCCTAAACATCAATTTGCAACTAGCCAGCCCACTCTTTTATAACCCTCACCTCATTGGGCAGGCAAGGCTGTTTCTATTCCTCAGTAATCAGCACAGTTGTAATTCATTGGGAAAGATTGACTTCTGCACTATCCTTACAAAATATTCTCCCACACTTACAACCCACTTCCCGCATTCTGTTCTGCCCAATTTTCAGGTTTTATTCCCGTCCCCTTTGATTCTCTGTATTGGCTAACACATTTTCTAAGAATTTCCTTGTTTGAAGCTCATTTGTCATCCGGATCCTGTTTAGAATAGTGTTCTTGTTATAAACTGATTCACACTTACAATACAATTCTCATTGTCATTCTGTCTTGTTTTAGTGTGATGAATCTATTTTTGTTGTGGTTACCTTGTCATTCTTCCCAAGTCTGATTCCTTTAATTCTAAGTGGAAAAATGTTCATAGTGATATATCAGGATGATACATCGTTTGTTATGTACTACTCTAAAATTTATTCTTTGACCCCTTATGTTCTGGGGGAAATAAAAAAATCCTTCATAATCCTATTGGAGGGGTTAATCTTCTGGTAAATTCTGTTCCTTTAATTTCATGTGCAGTCTCCTATATATATATATCCATTTTTCTTTGTCATCTTCACCAGAGAAAAGGTCCTACAGATGCTGCAAAAAACAAAAAGGAAAAATCTCAAGCTTTTATGAAAGTAAGTTTCTTTCATTAGAATCTGAAAAATGCCCACCAATGAATTGCACAGGAGTAGCAGGCACCTGCAGTACACTTACAAAAGTAGATATAATTTATTATTTTAAATAATGGCTCATACTATTTGGAGGGGCAGGAATCCAGTGAATCAGATTCATTTTCCAAAATAGAGTTTGTCTCAGGTTCCTGATTTCTCAGCACAGGTGTCAAGCTTGTCTAAAACTGTGCAGTCCTTTCCACAATGGCAGCAATTTTGTCCTCTTCTGTCTAGGGATAGCTTTGCAAGGTTGGGTCCTGTTCAGTCAGTAGCATTATGGCCATATGGAAGAACAGGGAAGATTCAGCTCTTTGGCAATGTTTTGTTTAATTTTCTCATTTGTGTTACTTATGAAAGGGACTCTCCTGTTTTGTGATTAAGATCACTCACTTAATATCATCATGGGAAAACCAGACTTGAACTGGGGAAACCACCTGAATCAAAACCAAAGCAGAATAATGAACAAACTAATCTTGAAAAAATCATTAGTCCCACTCCTCCTTCTTTCCTGGGTTCCACCTTCCTCCCAGTGGCACAGGTTATGGTCAGTTCCTCACAGATTGTGTCTGCTGCTGCTTTCTCCTTTCTTCATTCTAGGTCTTAATAGTCATGGCAAATGCATAATTTTAAATATGTGGTCTATGACTGAATTAATTTCAGATTGTGTCATCTGCTTTTTAAAAAGACTGAAATAGCTGGACACATTTAATGATGATATTTTATACAATTTTTCATTGAATAGTTTTTGAGTTAAATAAAATGAGCATCCAAATATCAGTACCTACAAATATGCTATATCTTATCACAAAAACAATTCCACAAAACTGTAACCCTGTAACATAACAGAAAGAACTAGATTTCCATCACTGCTTAAGAAAATGCTTTTCTATTTAATGGCTCCAAGCAAGTTCTCTTTCAGAAGTAAGTTTGTAATAATGGATTACACATTAAAAAAATTCTCTAATCTTCAGGGGACAAAAACAGCTGAGAAAAGTAAGCCTAAGAGGACTCTGCTGATATTATTTTTTATGTTATATATTCAACAAGATGTTTTCTGTCCTTTAATACTATACTGCATGTATGATTTTAGTTTCTATTATCTAAAACTACTGACAGAAGGTCCAGAGTACTTTTATTTTTTAAGCTTAATAATAATATGGGAAAGAAATAAACAGAAAGAATGAGAGGCAAAAAGAGTGTCTGCTAAAATATTTGACTGCCATATTTTATGATGAGATCTGAATGCTCACTAGTTCAAACACAATATTCATCCTTGCACCATGAGAGTTATAAGGAATTAAGCATTCAGAGGAAAAGAAAGATTTTATTTGGCAAGGCTCTTTGAAGGTTTTAGTTCCTTTTATAAAGTGCCAGTGCCCTGAAACCACTCATTTTGATTTATACATGAGAGAGCACCTCCACAGTAGAAGTTATGTGATTCAAGTGATCTGTGTGACCAGCAGCCTCCCTGTCTGTATATAGAATGAGTGTATCTGTCTCTTTGTATCTCTTAAGCAATCCCACTTGTCTCCATCTTTCAAAGAGCATTAAAAGATAACCTCTTTAAAGATTGACATTACTGCTAATGATGAAGTTACAGGTTTGTTGAGAGTTCCACTGACTGGTCAAGTATTCTTTTGAAAAGGGTCCAAAATTCTCATTAGTACGTTGACTATTCAGGTTATTCTGTAAAGCTGCGGTGAGTTGATTGAAAGAAGATCAATGAAGGTCTGTGGGATTGCAAAAAGTTTGCAAGGAAGTAAACAAATTGTGTAGAACTGCTATCATTAAAAAAAATCCCTGAGTGACAGCATAAGCCTCTTTCTATGCACAGCTCATCAAGATAAAGAAATTACTTTCTTAGCAAATAGATAGCAAATTATTACAGGAAAGCAGCTTGTTATTGTACGGTGCAATCAACAGATATATGTATTTTAAAATTGCTCTTTTTCTGTACTTTTCATATTCACTAAGGCTATGCAGAAATCCTAAGATAAAGGATAGGAGTTAGAGATATTAATTAGAATTTTACAGTATCTCTAAACTCTCTTTATCACTCTGAAAACATTACTTTGCTGAAAATGCCTTCTGTATTTCATTTTTTCTGTCATAGCATCTGATATTGCATAAAATTGTGAAGATGTATTTTCTGTGTTACTGTATGGTGCATTTTCCAAAATGCAAAGTAGATCATTGTGCCATATAGCTGAATTGAAGGATTCAGATTAGAATCAGATAAAACACACTTACTTGAACAAGCTAGTAATTACACTGAATCATGTAATGTGTCTCTAGAGCTACTCTATTCTAGTTTGTTTAAAGAGCAGCTGACTCTGAAAGCATACTGTTTACAAGGCATTCTGTTCCCATATTATAATTTTTTCAATATTTATCTTCCATTGTTCTTTACTGCTAGGAGTATTTGCATGAAAACGGGATCTTTGTTTTTCGGGAGTCCATCTGCTACTGCTGCTTATTCTCAGCCTGAAGTCACAATCCAGTGTTCGAGACATCAGCCTTACATTTAGAGGAACCAGATGAATTGTCATTATAAAAAAAGTGTAAAATCACCCTCAGATTTTGTCTTCAGATGTGGTTTAAAAGGAGAAACTTGAGAGCTCTCAACCACAAAACCTTCTTTCTTAAAATCCACACAATGATGCACACCTAGGAAATCAGTAAGATGAATCAGCAACTTCTTGAAAAGGTATCAAGGTACTCCAGGGAGTTAGGGAACTAGATTGCAGAAAGTGGGTTTTGCTCTGGTAACACCACCTACACCTCTTAAGTTCCATAATGTCTTAAAAACCTATGCTGATTTTACCTTATTTGCAAGAATTTCTTACACAGATTCTCCCTTACCAAGTAGGATACCAGCAGAGATATTTTGATGACTTTGAGGGGACCAGAGAATTTGCAGTCCAGACAAGGTCCTCCAAAAACCCCCATATATTTACAGTTGGCTTTGACAGAACAGAGATTTATGTTTGGTTTCAGAGTGTTTGTGATTGTGGCTAATGAACTAGAAATGTCATTCCAGATGCTGGTAGAAACATTTGCCTATTTGTTCTGTTTTATATTAAAAAAAAAAAAAAAAAAAAAAAAAAGAAAAAGAAGAGAAAAGAATATTAAGTAGTCATTTAAACTCTTTCTCTACTCGACACTAAGGGCCAGAACCTGCTAAGAATAATTTTCTGCTACCACAGCTTATCTGTCTTTTATCAATTCCCACAAAAACATAAATGATTAGCTTAGGGAACTTGAATTTTTTTAACTGATGTCTGGTGAGGGAAGTCACATACCAAGTAATAAATACAAGATGCAGCCTGGGAAATAGAACTGTTTTTCACTATTTTCCTGATGCAAGTAAAACAGCTGTGTGTATATACTGTGGGCCAAGACACTACAGCTGTACATACATAAGCCTAGAGAGCATGAATGTTTGTGGGTAAATACATAAATTATATTAGGCAGAAGGATAACATATTGGTGATTTCTTTGTCATTGCTGCTTTCCATGTATTTATGTTGAGGAGGAACTGAACATTCAAGACCCTAAAATATGTAGTCTGAAATTATCTAAATTTTATTACTGTGGTGGGGTGTCTCAAACAATAGCAATTGTATTTCCTCCTGTCCATGTAATTTGATTTTCATTCTCCAGTTAGATTAAATTTTCAGATGGATTAAGAGAATGAAACATGGCCCATAATTATTGCCGTTTCCTACCAATCTACATTCATCAAAGCAAATATAGTCCAGGTAGAAAATGTTCACGGAAAAGCAAGCTGGGAGATAGTATGAGGTTTTAAATTTACAAGCCATACTAGTTTTTCAGAAGGCATTTCTAAAACTATTACAATTCTGCTGAGACTTTCTATCAATCATGGTTCATTTTATCAAACTAAAATTAAATCTGCATTCAGGTAGTGTGTTTTTGTTTCATAACCATGTACAATTTTCACTGCTCTTGACCAGTGGGAATAAGGGCTGTAAAGAGCAACCTCAAGTTGTTATCATCTGTTTTCATTTCATCCTTTGCCTTTTCTGTTTCAGCTGTGTTCATCCTCCTTTCCTCACCTCTTGTAACTTGGTCTGCCTTAGTTCTCAATAATGTGATGTTACTTGCAATTTGGGGATGCAATTCCAAGGGATTTTCCTGCTAGCATTTAAGAAGGCAACGTGGAAGAAAATAGTGAAATGTATTAAAAATTAAAACCCGAGAGAAGCTTTGTGCATTATAGAGAATTTATGTGAACTTTCTGCTACTGAGGGACAGCATGAAATGTGTGGCATGTACTTACTAAAAAAAAATCCACAACTAATAGCCATTGTCACGTATCAAAAGCCTTTCTATATCAACTTAAATTATACCATCTACAGTATATGGCCTGGCAGTGCCCTGTAATTTCATTTATGAAAGAAACATCTTTAGGCGTAAATATAAGAATTTCTACACCAGCACTTTATGTAAATGTCAGAGATGGATTTCTATCAGTGCTTAAAATACTTAAATATGTATTAGTATATATAATTTTAAACAAAGAAACAGCAGCTCCTTCAATTCTCAGTTTGTTACTGTTTATATGTCTTGATTCCACCCCAAAAACTTGCTTAAGACATTGCTTTTTGTGCTGATTTTATTTTTCTTCAGGCACATGAACTAATAGACTTTCTCTTTAATTTCAGGTTTAGAACTGACAGCTGCATCAACAGATTTTCTAAGAGATTAATGACTTTCATGAATCCACAGTGGACACTTGAACTTCTTTATTAGTTCTCTTTTTCTTTATCTAATAACTAATGGATTTTTTTTTTAATGTGCTAGTTAAAAATTGTGATTTATCCACTGTGTTAACAGTTTTTGAGCATCCTGAATTTTGATCTTATATTAAAGATAGCTTTTTTTGTATAAGTGGAGGTCTTATATAAGATCCTGGTCAATTCTGCTTTGCCTTCTAGATCAAATTCCTTATGGTCCAGAATTGTCCTTGCAAACGGTCAGTCCGTGGTCACTAGTCTGAAAGTTAGTCATTTGTTTACTTATATTTGTGCAAATGTGGAAAGAGATGCTGAACATATACACCACGCTTGAATTCTGATGTAAAATGTGAACAAACCTTTTCTTTTTTTTTTTTATTTTTTTTAATGAGCACATGAGTTACTAAAAACTTTGAGTTTAAAAACATTCAAGAAGTTATCACGATGTTCTAACACTTGAAGGAAATTTCAATCCCTATTTGAAGTCCATTGTGTTAGATGCTTTATTGTACCTGCTTATAGTCTTTATGTCCTTAAGTTTAAAAAAAGCCTTCAGAATCTTCAGATGTGACCGACCAGGCAATATATATATTTATGTATATATACATATCTTTATATATCTGGATGTCTTATTTATATCTACATATCTCTGTATCATATAGTATTATAGGATACAACAAATCATTCAATATTTTCCTTTTCTTCTTTAGATGTCAAAAATTGTAGGGTCTGAATTTCATGAAGATCAAACTGGCAAAAGCTAATAAAGACTCAGCACTTCAGATTGAGGTCATGTTTTCTAATAAATCAGCTCGCCTTTAGGACTCAAATTAATTGGCCAGATTGCCAAAAGAGATTGCATTAGAAAAGTGGATCATAAGTGTTATGATTGGAGATACTGAGTTTCACTTTTTTTTTTTTTTTTGCCTTCAGAAGAAAAAATATTATTTTATCATTATTATTTCCAGTTTTAGATGAAGGGTACTTGAAAATATGGCCTTGAGGTCTTCTCAAAATCTGGCTGTAATTGTGAAGCTGAAACAACCTTCTCAAATCATAGTTACTCAAAATGTCAGAAATGTCCTGAATATGACTGAGTTTTATAACTTTGTCAGTCAAGCCAATCACTAAATAAAATGTCAGATGTTGAGTTTGTCTATTTATTGCCAATAAAGTTTGAATTTTAACTTTGACAATGTGCCTGAAAAATTATCATTTCCTATCTTCCTGTTAACTCTTCCAAGCAGACTTGAAAAGTATAGTCATGGTTTGCACTTGTTAAAAAACAATTTTATTGTGTAAGTTCTCAGGAGTTTAATGAAATTATTTAAATATACCTTTTTTTTTCTCAAAGCCCTTAAATATTTCAAATTTAATGTGAGCTCATACTGGAGTGCAATGGTATTGTGGTCTAAGATCTCACTCAACATGTGTGAAAGGCCTGTCTGTGTATGTCTTTGCTTCTGTGTACCATACATGCCTGAAAATTTTATTCTTCAGCAAAGATGGACATGATTATTAATTATAACTCATTAGTCCTGTAAAAAATGGTGTGATTACACTTTTCATATATAAAGATGAAACATCTTCTAATACCAACTTATAGAGACATTCTTATAACAGAAAGCATAAAGCTCATGACATTACACTACAGATAAGTTTATTTTGTCACATCTGTGCAGTCTCAATATTACACACGATTAATTCTTCCTTGACCTTTTTTTTTTTTTACTGTGTTCTTTCTAAATTCTTTAATATTTTGATATTATGGTGACTATTAACAACTTTTGTTACAAAACTTGGAGCTTTTGTTTAGTGTATGAAATTATACTTCAATGGCAGAATAATATTGCTATGGAATATATAGTGGTTCATCAGTGCACCCAATCCTTCTTTTTTAAAACATAAATTCAACTTTCATGAATATAAAACATAACTACAGTAATTTCACAATTATAAGCCACACCTGATTACAAGCCGCACATCCAGGTAGCCGGGT
>VRYO01002297.1:75170816-75232368 GCA_009812075.1 Sialia sialis | reverse complement strand
CAATCTGAAGTGAAAGACACAAAATGACTGATCTATATGCATGCTGGAAGATACACTCTCTTTTGAAGGAAAGAATGTACACAGAAATGCACATTCCAATTGGAGACAAAGAAATGTACAGTAATTTCACAATTATAACTGCACCTGATTATAAGCCGCACCTTTTTTTTTTTTTTTAAGTGAGGATCCATGTGTAACAAGGTAACAAATTAGAAACAGAATTGCTGCCAGCTGGGTTTGGTGTCAGGTGCTCAAGTTGCAAACAGTTTTCATAGACCAGTAAAGCCTTTAAAGGCAACCCCAGGCACCTTCCCCGGCTGGCTCTCACTTCCGGGTTGGCATTTCACTGGGATTTGTCCATAGATAAGCCGCACCTGAATATAAGCCGCACTACTGGGGTAGGCTGGATTCTTCAAGGAAAAAGGTGCGGCTTATAATCGTGAACTTACTATATGTTATTGTAGACTTGTGAACACCTCAAAAGTTCAATATTTATTTTTTTTTGTGTGACTAATTGCTTCAATAGTAGACATGGATGCTTTTTAATATGCCCCAGACAAGTGTTGATATGATATGTATGTTCATGTACTATTGTGTGGGCTATTTAAAATGTGTTTTTTAGGAAAAAAGAGAGAAAAAAGAGCTCAGATGTATAAATTCCTTTTGTAGTCAATATAGAGAAGTTGTCATCTGTAAATAGTCAGATACAATAATTTCCTTGTAAAGAGATTTATCTGGATTGAAGCTGCCAAAATTAGAAACAATAATAAAACCTCTATAAACGGCTTAATGTTTTATTTTTTATCACAAGGTGTTTGTTTGGTGTTTTTTTTCCCTCTGTGTTTGGCATTTACCTCCACACCTAGGGCTGCTGGAAGTAATCCATTGTGTGTTGACTGCAGTGTTGACTCCGTTAGTGTTGTAAAGAGCCAGCCAGATAATAATGCACCTCACTAATTATGCCTGCAAATTATCATGAACAGAAAATGGAAACTGCTTCCCAAAATCAAGCTCAAAATAAAACATGGAATGTAGTATTTTCATAACTGCATGTCAGTATTGTCTGTGTTTATTCTTTTTCTAGTTCACAGTGGTCAGAAAGACACCTATGAGAATCAGAATATGCACAACAGCCCTTAAACACTATTACAGAGTTTCAATCAACTAAGTTACTCAAAACAAAGCACTTAATGAAGAAAGAAAAACTATCATTCCCCCAGAAACTGCAGAAAATTTTAAGTATTAGAAACAGGAGGAATTAAAATTCCAATGCCTCATTCTCCTTTAGGTGGAGCATAATGAGAACAGAAAATAGTACAACATTAATCCATCCTTGTGACAAACCTTGCAAGGTAAAGGGCAATGGGTACAAACTGATCCGTCCTTGTTATTGTCTTCTTGTAATGCCACAATCCTCTCTAGTTACCCAAGTACAAAGTCATACAAAGTATTAGTTTTCAAATCAAACTGTACTATTAGCAGTGGGTCCAGTTAACTGGAACTGCAGTTTCTATTTCACCCAAAATAGGTAAATATTGAGATACAATGTGCTGAGAATTCAGTCAATACTAATGGATAGTTCATACTTAAGTAAAGGAATGACTTTAACTCTTGTGTATTTTTTGATTTTGGCATTGATTTTTCCACAGAGGTTATGTGCTGTCACATATATCCAGAAGCTTTGGCTTAATTGGATGCTTTTGTATTTGAGTACAAAGAAACCCTGAATGACACTATTTATGCTAATTCAAAAGTGTGGGATGTAGTGAACACTTAAAAATAGGCTACATGACTATGTATCATAGAATTGGAGTTTCAAGGTTACTTCAATACACAAAAGGATTTTTTCTGCTTAAATACCACTGCAAGAGAGGCCACACTAATCAGGTGAAGGCATGTCTCTGTGGTATCCCAAATGATTAGATCTACCGAGGCTACTTCCTTCCTACAAGTTTCTCATGTCTTTGTGACATTCTAAAAAAAGTTAAATATTTATCTTTAACTCTTTGACTATTTTGAACCAAATGAAATCCCATTTTTCACATTTACCTTGTTTTAGAAGTCAAGATTGCTAAGAAATATTACTAGAGATTTTAATTTTCACATTCTCAATGGATGAAGAAGAAAATAACTATATTTTGTAAAAAAATATTTTCAGAGAGGTTTAGCACAGCATTTCAACAGTGTCATTGCATTGACTGGCCTAGAAAACAGACCTATACCAGTAAAAATTAAATCCCAGATTTAGTTAAATTTTTTTTTAATTTACTCATGTGTCAAAAATATCAAATGTGTGGTATGTAATTTGAAATGTGTAAAAAATATTTCTTTTTTTAATAAAAAACTCTTTATTTCACAAAGTGATTCAAATGTAGATGAGATTAAATATGATAAACTAGATAAAATGTGTGAAAGAGAAGAATGAAGAAGAAAACCAGAAAACAGTATGAGGTATTTCACACAGTTATAGACTGTGCTATAACACAAATTACAAATGTATCAAGTAGAGATTTGTTCTCAGAAATTAATGAGACAATTTACATAGGTTTTAGTCAATAAAGCATGAAAAGAAGTGTAAAAGAACTTAAACCACCCTCCTTGTGAAAGGATAGCAGCTACTTAACTATGTTTAGTGCTTAAGTAAGTACCTGAGTAGTATTATTTGGAAAGATTATGAACCTGGTTGATGAAGGTAACTGTGATGATCTGAATTCTTTAGCACCATGAGACACTCAGTTTGAAAAAAAAAATAAAACTTGCTATCTTAAAATCGAAAGGTTTATGCAAAACTAGGAAGGCCAGCTCTTACTGGCTACATTTGTGTTATTGTATCTAAAAGCATTTTCCTGCTTTTTCTTCAGGTGTATGACTTGGTTTTATCAAGATATTTGAAGGTGTGTCCCCCACCCCACTGCACACTGCAGTTGTCTGCCCCATGTGTCCATCAATGGAAGTGAAAATGTACAGATGTTATTTTTGAAAATCAGATCCTTTGATTAATAGTGATTATTTATGTAATAAAGAAAGCATTTCAATTACAGTAATTTCATGATGATAAGCTGCACCTTTTTCATTGAAGAATCCAGCCTACCCCAGTAGTGCAGCTAATCATCAGGTGCGGCTTATTTATGGACGAATCCCAGTGAAATGCCAACCCAGAAGTGAGAGCCGGCCGGGGAGGTGCCTGGGGCTGCCTTTAAAGGCTTGGCTGGTCTATGAAAACTGTTTGCAACTTGAGCACCTGACACCAAACCCTGCACTGGTGCGATTCTGTTACTAACTCGTTACTTTGTCACACATGGATCCTCGCTTAAAAAAAAAAAAAAAAAAAAAAAAAAGTGCGGCTTATATTCAGGTGTGGCTTATAATTGTGAAATTACTGTATTCTGCTTAGAGACAGATCTTTTATCAACCATGCTAGAAAGTCCATCATGTTTGGGTAAGGTACCTCTTTGATTTCACCAAATATTCATTTTAAATAGACTCCCCTTGCCATATTCATGACTTTCCTATGATCCACAGAACTGGAGTATTTGAGCTAAACTCACATACTTCAAGATCCCCATATTTAAAATCCACCTATTTTCAGTTTTTTTATACTTTGCCTTCTTTCATAAAGTGGTGGTTAATTAATTGTAAAATATGCATAGCTGGATATTGTTAATGACTTCCTGATAAATCACTTTATTTGTTTTTTTTCAAATTTTGTTATCCTATTTCAAAAAAGACTGCATTTGACTAGGCTATTTTTTCTTCAGGTCTAGCTTTTGTCCCTGAAATTTGTAATTCCCTTGCAGCTAAGCTTCAAATGCACTCTTGACCTGAAATATAAATAAAATTGTCTGCACTTTTCCAGACACATTAATCCTACTATAGTAATTATGTGTATGTGAATTTTTAGGGAGGCACTCACAGTCTCATGGACAAAGTGTTTGTTAAAAGGCAAAACTAATTTATCGGGATCTTGGCAAATGATAACACTCATATGGGAAATCAAGCCTCTGGAACAGCATGATCAATTGTTGTCTAATGGCAATGGGAGTCTCCACTGCAATAATCACTGCAGTGGCATTTTTCAGCAGGGTTGGGTAAAATTCCAACTACTCCATGATCCTGTGTGACCATTCAAGCATATGAATAACCCACTGCTATCAATTATCCTAACACCACATAAAGCATCTCACAAATATCTCTACAATGTACAAAATGTTGTTCTGCATGACCCTTCTTGTATTTCTGTGAGCAGTTCTGTATTGGTTCTTTACAAACATTTATTCTAAGTACAGTTTGATCAGTTCTGAAACAGGAGCTGCCTTGAGGTCCTTGGGATAATTCACATGGGATATAAATAAGCAGATTTAAGGACAACTTGATTTTGGAGCAAGCTTGGGGATTCAGAGAGGTCCCAGATGACAGGAAGCTGACAAATGTCCCAATTTTTAAGAAGAGAAAGAAGGAAGACTCCAGAAACTTCAGACCTGTCAGTCTCACTCCAGTGTCTGGTAAAATTATGGAAAAGCTTATTCTGTAAAGTACTGAAAAACACCTGAAGAACAACATAGTCTTTGGTAGCAGGGAGCACAGTTCATGAGGGGAAAATCCTGCTTGTTGAACCCAATTTCCTTCTATCACAGGGTAACCCACTTAGGTGATCTAGGAAAGCCAGTAGACTTTGGACTTCAGCAGAACTTTTGACAGTGTCTCTCACAGTATCCTGGACAAAATGCCTGATGATGGTTCCTGGTGCAGTCAGTCTACTGGTTAAAAGTTCTTTGTCTGCAATCAGTTATCTCATGCATGCAGATGGCTGCATGGGAAGCTCCTGAACAACCTGGGAATTAATATCACCACCCTGATGTCCATCCACATTACAGTTTTACCTAAAGGGCAGGCCGGTATTCCAGCTTGTAGCTTACTAATAACTAAGATTCTTAGCATTTGCCACATAATAGATCAGTGAAATTCTTTAGTATATATGAGGTTAAAAAATAAATATACAAATCCAGGGGAAATATGATTGAAGTAAGAATAGGGCATGATTATGTTGGGTTTTTTTTATTCTGTAGAAGAGAAGGATTTCCTTATCACTTGCAAGCAGGGTCGGTATATATATGTAAGTGCAGAAAATCTCAAAACATGCATGCAGATTTGAACATTGCTTCCGGTTCTATCTATCTTGCATTATAAAACCACACTGCCAGAAAATCTGTTGTGTAGGCTAACATTTTTCTTCAACCTTGTCATGATGGATTTTTTGTTGTTGTTCATACTTTTTGGCATCTGAGCACAAAATACAGCATACATGATGTGCTGCTGCTAAAGACAGCATTTGGGAGGATGTCAATGGACAACTAAGTATTTCTTAGTAAAATAGGTAAGAACATTTTTCCTTACATTTTGGCTGTCTGTTCCACTGAGATTTATTTTTGCTGACATGTTTTTACATTAATTTCCCCTGCAACAGATAAAAGAATAAGGCTACAGGAGGATTGCATTATTGCATTTATTTATAATATTCTTATGCATATGATATAGTGAGCACTTAACTTGTTTGAGATGTAATAAAATTGAGGCCTTTTTTATTAGTTAAGGCAAAATCTGTTGATTTTTCTCTCTCTTCCTTTATTTGCTTTGTTTCTGGTTTCTATTTATTTCCTTGCCATAATCCTTGTCTGCTTAGAGATTTGTGTGGATAAAATAAAAACCTTGTTTGCTGTCATTGGTTTACTCTTATTCCATCTTGACAAGAACTATAGAAAACCTAGCTAGAAGATAAAGGTTTTTCAGCATACAGTGTCTCTTTTCTTTACCTACCAACAGCTATGTAAATTTAAAAAAAACCAAAAAAACAAAAAACCAAAACCAAACCCAAAAAACAACAACAAAAAAATAACAAAACACCTTAAGTAATTTCCTACCTTCTCATAGCATTGTTTCCTAGGGCAATGGCACTTTCACTCCCTGTGGACTGCCCTTTTACACAAGGTTTATGCTTAGTTGTGTGCAATCTTTTCATGCAATACCTCTCCTTTCTTGTTTTCTTGGTTATAGTTTTCATCACAAAGAAAATTTTTTTGTTTTGGTCCTTAGACCATTTCGACTTTATGTCTCCTTTCCAAATTTCCAAAACTTTACCAGGAATTTCTTTTTTTCATTTACATGATAATTTTAAAAACATTTAGGGATGTATTTGAAGTTTATAACTCTCCAGCTGAGTGTTTCCCCTGGGCCTGTTCACCTCATGACATCTCTGTAATTTCATTCTCTTAATTATATTTTAGCATGCAAAAACAATGGGAGATAAAGTCTCCTCAGATGTTAGACAAAACTTGCCACAGATCTTACTACAATTTCCTGCCAGTAATGATTTTTCTGATAAGCCCCACAAATAGTAAGACAACAGCCTGTTTTGTAACATGCAGAAAATTATAACAATCTGATTAATATACTGAGAGTGTTCAGTGCTGCTTGTGTTCATAATGGAGGCTGGACAAGCCACCTAAGTGACTGGTGAGTAAATCCATTATCAGGAGACTTCATGCTTCTTTCAAGGGCAAAATTCTATGTCTCCTAAAGATAATTCCTTTTAGGGTGGAATTCCATGCACTTTGATACCTATGAATCCCACACACCAGAGCAGCTCAGTTACAATATCCTTATTTGGGAAAATGCTATCTCATCATCAGAGAAGTTCTGTTTGTTGTTTATAGCCCACCTGATTCTTTTCTGTCCACCTCAGAGCACCCAAACAGTTGGGTTCAGCCCACTCATTTCTACATTAAGTACCAAATGTCTTCCAAAGTTTGCATTGCAGAAGGCAGAAGACTGCCAGAGTGGTTGTTTATATAATTAATCCCTATGGAAACAAAATCTTGTGATTTGAAATTTTGTCCAGCCTAAGAATAAAATGGACTTTAAAAAGAAAAATTTTTGTTAATAAAATTCCCCACATGATATGTAGTGCAATTGGCACGAGTTAATTTATAGCGATGATATAGTGAAGAGATGCTTCATCAATAAATGTAGTTCCATGCTTTGATATATAAAAGAAATATGACTGTACCTGACTTGTTTAATCAAGAAGCTGCATAATCATCGACTCAAAGAATGGTTTGGGTAAGAAAGCACCTTAATGATCATTTATTCCAATACTCCCATTCCCTGCCATGGGCAAGGACACCTTCCACTAGATCAGGTTGCTTGGGGACCTGTCCAACTTAACTTTGAACACTGTCACAGATTGGACATCCACAACTTCTCTAGGCAAACTGTTCTAGTGCCTCACTGCCCTCTGAATAAAGAATTTCTGCTTAAAACCTAATTTAAATCTCTAGTCTTTCAGTTTAAAATGGTTACCCTTTGTTCTATCACTGTTTGCCCCTCTATCAAGTCACTTTCCCTCTTTTTTTAAGCTCCTTTAAGTACTTGAAGGTGCAATAAGGTTTCCCCAGAGCCTTCTCATCTCTAGGTTGAACAACCCCATCTCTCTCAGCCTGTCTTTCTAGAAAAGGTGCTCTAGCCCTAAAATAATCTTTGTGGCCTTTGTCTGGACCACTCTAACACATCCATGTCTGTCCTGTGCTGAGGACTCAGACCTGGACACAGTAATTTAGGTGGAGTCTCACACTGTCTGTGATTAGGACAACTGAGTTAAAATTCGATCTATTAAAAACCTCCATTTACATGATTTCCATGTGAAGAAGCATAAGGAGTGATTCTGGTAATTTTAACTTATATATATATATATATATATGTATATATATGTATATATATGAAAATATATAAATATGAAAGGAATGCTTTCTGTTTTCTCTGTTTTTAATATGAAGACAGTTTGCCAGCTGAGGAGGGATATTTACTTTTATGACTCTTGTGTTATGGCACACCTGAGAACGTCTTGGTTTAACCCCAGACAACAACCAAGTCCCAAGCAGGACTCACTCCTCCAGCAGAAGCATTGGGGATGCAAATGGAAGATTAAAAGCTGGAAAAATTGTGAGTTGAGATAAAAACAATTTACATAGGGAGAGAAATACCCACATAGGCAAGCAAAGCAAAACAAGGAATTAATTCACTGCATGCCATGGGCAGGCAGGTGTTCAGCCATGCCCCAGGAGAGCTAGGACACATCACGCATGAAGGGCTCTTTGGGAAGGCAGATGCTATCACTCCAAATGTTCCCCACTTCCTCCTTCTTTAATGCTGAGCATGATCTCATATGGTCTGGAATATCTTTTGGTCACTTGGAGTCAGCTGCCCTGGCTGTGTCTCCTTCCAACTTTCCTACGCAGCCCCAACTTCCTCACCAGTGTGGCAATTCGAAAAGCAGAAAAGGCCTTGGCTCTTATAAGCCCCACTCAGCAATAACAAAAAACATTTCTATTACCATCACTGTGTTCAGCACAAATCCAAAACACAGCCATTGTGAAGAAAATTAACTCTATTCCAGCCAAAATCAGCATGAGAATATCCGAATCTCCAGCTGAGGCATTCTACAGCCTAAAATATCTTGTACTTCCTAAATAAACAAAGAGCAGAAATAGCTGTTTTCAAAGAGATTGAGGCAAATCAACTTTCAGAGAAGACAAGAGAGCAGGCTTTTTATTACTTCCCATCGCAGTTAGGAAGGGTAGTGAACTCATGTAAGAACACCTTTTCCAGACAGGAGGAAAACACCTTCTTGGATAAAACACAGGGGAGACTATTATTGCTCTTTAATGATAACTACATCCTAAGTTACCCTTAATGGTAGTTAAAGGCCTAGATTTAGGTTTCAGAATCAAGCCCTTATGTGATTAATGACCAGGGCTTGAGCCACCTATAATTCAAAACTCAGGTCTTTGCAAAATGGATATATGACATTCACCAAGTTTTATCACAAACACTATTGCTGAGCTGGGACAGACTACAGAAGGCTAAGCCAGACAAGACAAATTGAGTGAAAACAGAGAAATAGAATTGTTCAGACAGTAATATCAACACAGGGTTCTCGGAGCAGTAGAATGCATTGAAACAAGTAAGCAAAAGAAAGAGCAGATAGATGGGAGATCTCAATTTAACAATATCAAGGGTTATGCTGTTCCAAGAAGCAATGAAAGCCAAGTCGTTCCCAGATGACTGAAGAGACTCAAGTTAGCTTGAGGATAGATTAGGCAGACCATTAATGATTAGCCCTGTATTTGGCAAGTCCTACTACTCATCTGTATCTATCAGACAGTAAATATTGTATTTTCACAACTGTAAGGCGCACTGAAAAGCCTAAAATTTGATCAAAAACCGGGAGTGAGCCTTATAATCGGTGCACCTTATATATGAATCTTGAGTATTGAAGGGATCTCAAAACAATTTCTGTTTCACATTGTGCAGCAACAAACATGAAGCTCGACATCAAATGACCGTGAGCAGGCACACACACATCTCTCAGGTCCGTGCCTCCGGATTTTACACTAAAAGTTGCGAAAGTTGCGAGCAGATCAATGTTGCAAAAAAAAAAAGTGCCCCTTATAATCCGGTGTGCCTTATATATGAAAATACAGTAATTTCATGATTATAAGCCGCACCTTTTTCATTGAAGAATCCAGCCTACCCCAGTAGTGCAGCTAATCATCAGGTGCGGCTTATTTATGGACAAATCCCAGCGAAATGTCAACCCAGAAGTGAGAGCCGGCCGGGGAGGGTGCCTGGGGCTGCCTTTAAAGGCTTTGCTGGTCTGTGAAAACTGTTTGCAACTTGAGAACCTGACACCAAACCCTGCGCTGGCGCGATTCTGTTACTAATTTGTTACTTTGTCACACATGGATCCTCGCTTTAAAAAAAAAAAAAAAAAAGTGCGGCTTATATTCAGGTGCGGCTTATATATGGGCAGATCCCGTGGTCTATCCGGCTACCCTGATGTGCGGCTTATAATCAGGTGTGGCGTATAATTGTGAAATTACTGTAGCTTGAAAATTTACCATTAACTGATACTGCACCTTATAATCCAGTGCACCTTATGGTGGTGAAAATACGGTACTTTCTGTGTGCCCACGGGAGTGTGAATCTTGCTCTCAAGGTCTCTTTGTGCAAAGCAAAATATTACAGGAGAAATTGTGGTACAATAAGGGAAGGTTGGACCAGAACACGACTTCAGAAGGAGTGGAATCACTCTCCAGAGGTGAACTTTCAGTAGGTAATATAAGAGTTAGGTACCTCTGATCCTTAGAGCAGCCTTAGCAGTGCTGTGAACAGATAAAACAATCAATGCAGCCAGCCAGTCAATGTGGGGTCTTTTGTACTTTCATATCCACATCTTCTCATCTGGTAGAAGTGCTTTGCTACACAGTTCATGTCCTTCTGAGATTTTTACTCTGCTTGCCTGCTCAGGGAAACACTGCTTTATTACTTCTTAGACCACATTGCAAATTTATTTTCTTTTCTGAGGTTATGAGTAGATTTGTACTTTTTAGTAGGTTTGGGTTTTTTTGTTTGTTTTTTTTTTTTTTTTTTTTTTGGTTTGGTTTTTTTTGCACAGAAAAGATGATATTTTTATTTTACTGTGTAGAACCAGAAAGACAGAACTAAACAAGAAACACATTGCTTATATTTTTATATAACCCTGATGGTACCTTCCTAATTAACTTGACATGGATCTGAATGGTTTTAAGCCTCCATTTGCTTCAAATAGCACAAAATCTGGATTTATTCAATCTCACTTTAGTCTTCAAACAGATATTTGTGTCTATGTCTGTTGGAGAGAAGTAGGCTCTCCGCAGGATGATTCAGAACTTATTTAGATTTCTGTCTTGAGGTGTCATTCTGTTAAGTACAGAAATAACTTATGCCATTTTTGGGCCTAGGTTAGACTCTTCAGGAAGGTGCCAGAAGCTAAGTAGAATGAATTTAGTTTAAATTTTATGACAAAGAGTTTAGGTGCAAAGATAAAAAACAGAAGTCCTTCCAATGATATACTTTATATCGGAAAGTTCCTAGCTCACTCTCTCAAGAAGGAGAAAAAATATTACACTTCCTTACAAGTTTACTCCCTAATTTCCAGGAGCATATGGCCTGTTAACCCACCTAGCTGCAATTGCACTCAACAGTAACTTCTGTGCCTGTGCTGTCCTGTCAACCAACAGATTGGTTCTTCATTGCTGGAGTTGCTCACTGATGTGCTATCAGTGCTCAGATGACATTGTCTATAATTCTGCTCACTTCTGATATCAGTTACAAAGGTACTCAAAGCCTCAGTTTTGATTCTCCTCCCCTAAGGTCTGAGCAACTGACACTCTCAGCCATCTAATTCCAGGAGTGCAATCAAAATCCAAGCTGCCTGAAATAATAGTATATTTCCTTTGGCTTATAAGATGTGTCCTTTTACACATATTATTGCAATGCTTCCTCACAGTTCTGCAGTTAAAGCCAGTGTCAGAATGCAACACACCTCCAAAGAGTAAAAATTGTCAAAACAAAGCAAAAAATTAAAATAATAAAATTGAAGTTCTTGCAGCTTCAGTTTCTATATGCACCTAAATATACATTGGTCAAGAAATTATATAATGGTTTGTGAAAATTGGGGCAGAAATTCTACTTTATTCAGATCTAGGACACAGAACTCACACTGTGTAGTAGCCACGAGAACTAGATGAATAATTGATGAGTAAAAACAGGATATTAATTCACAGAGGAGTAAGATATTTTTGTTTTTAACTTCTTCTCATACTGGTGATAAAATATCCTATATTATTTGGCATGAGCCTCACTAAATATATGCATCCTATGCTTTCATAAGTCTTTAATGTTTTCCAGCCTCTATTTCAGCTTTAAATACTGGCAGTGAAATCAAGACACATGAATTATTAAGAGCAAAGATTTTGTTACAATGACAGAGCATTCAGTCCATCTGTCTCACATTTTTAAGTCTCTCTATTCACATGTATTCCAAAATCACAAAAGTAATTAACACAGAGATTTCAAATACTTTATTTCTTCCTTCATATTTTAAAATATTTTTATTTTTAAAAATTCAAATATTTATTAATTTTTAAATGTAGGCTCTTGTCTATCTGGCAAAAAAGGTGCCAAAACCACAGAGAATAAGCTTTTTGCAGATTGTTTTTCCAAACCAGAGGAGATCAAGGTCCTATATCTATGAGAGTTGATATCCATATTTCCCAGTTAGCTAAATAATTCCTTAGTTGCCAGACTATCAAAAACTCTGAATTTTTTTTCTCTCCATGCTTCCTCCTAGATTTGCATTAGAAAATGAAGAAAAGAAATGCAAGGCAAGAAAAAAAAACTAAGTACAAAAGTGTGACTTTTCAGCCTAGTATGATATCTTTTTTCCTAAAATGGTAAAGCTCTAGATTTTGTTTCAATGCTGCTTACTCACTGTGTTTTGTTCACCTTAAATAAAAATTCAGAAACTATTATTAAGTATGTGTATTCTAACCCATACTTTGTGGAACTGAAGTTTTGTCTAAAACAGGACTTATTTAGTATCTAAAGATAATCTGCCGTCACAATCAAGAGCTCCTAAAATAAATCAAGTCCAGGTAGGCTAGTTGGGGAAATTGACTTGATTTCCCTGCCATTGAGAACATTTCTGTCAAAATAATCAAACAACTACTATTTTAAAAAACAATAAAGGAATGTCATGGAATCAGAGAATCAAAAAATATTACAGCCAGGAGAGACTTCTTGTAGTTTAGTCCAACATCCTGCTCAAAGCAGAATAAATTCAGTCAGGCTTGTCCACAAGGCTTGAATACCTTCAGGGCTCGACACACTGCGCTCCTCTCTGGGTAACATGCTCCAGGGTTTGGCCGTTTGCACTGTTAAAAAGAATCCCAATATTCAATCAGAATTTCCCATGTTCTGACTACTGTCCTTTGCCAATCACCAGGCACTTCCATGAGGTTATTCCATGTCCTCTGTATCCTCAGATCGGGTAGTTGAACACAGCAATATGTGTCCCTGAGTTTTCTCCAGGCTGAGTCAACCCAGTTGTCTCAGCTTTCCCTAGTCTATCATGTGCTCCAGCCCATGGCAGACAGAATGGCTGTGCTGAACGGCCTCTAGGATGTCCATGTCACTTTGTAAGGGGCAGCCCAGATCCTGTGAAAAAAACAAAACACTGCAGTCCTGCTTCTTAGTCTGCTGGCTGCAGTCCTGCTTGTGCAGTGCAGAAGGCAATTTGCCTCTGCTGCAAGGATGCACTGCTGGCTCAGCATCTGCTTAGCGTCTACCAGCAAAGCTGCTTTCCAGCTGACCAACCCCCAGTACGTACTAGTATTTGGGTTTACTGCTCTCCAGGTGCAAACTTTTGCATCTGCTTTTAGCAAACTTCCTGAGGTTCCTGTTAGTCCGTTTCTCCCACCCCTCCACCTCAGTCCTGCCCTTTATGTGCTCTTCACACTCTGGGGTTGTTCTCAAATTTGCTGAGAGAATGCTCTGTCCCATCTAGGCTGCTGTAAAGGCAATAGATGCATTTTTTCCAGGACTGATTCCTGAAAGATGCCACAACATCAGCAAACACCAATCCAGCATCTGCTCTTTCCAGCATTAGCCACTGGTCTTTGGGTCCAGCAATTCAGTAAGTTTTCTGTGTACCTTACTGTCTATTTGTCCACACATATCTCAGAATTTCAGTGGTAAGGACATTATGAGAGACTGTGTCAAAAATCTTCCTAATGTCAAAGTGTGAGGCAGCAGCAATAATCACTTTGTTGCAGAAAGCAGTTAGCCTGCCCAGGTACAAGTCATCCTTGGTACACGCATGCTAACTTCTTCCAGTTACTTAAATTGTCTATGTGTCTTGAGAAATAGCTTCTGATAGTATTTGCTCTCTTGCAGATGAGGTGAGACCTTTACTTGGATGCTTCTCCTGGAAGATGGATGTGATGTTTGCCTTTTTCCAATCATCAGAAATCTTTCACAATTTCCATTTGATTTTGAAAATTATGAGGTTAGCAACATCAGCCAGCTCCTCTGGTAGCCATGGATACATTGCATTTGGACATGCAGACTTGTCTATGTGGAATTGTCTAATATTTAAAAACCAGAAATGAAAAGTCTATGTTGCTAACCTTCTCGCAACCATCTTTTAGTCCTCCCAAGTGAAAGGGAAGTTCTACCTAAATGGGAATTTCCTACCTGTCAACATTTTGATAATGACAAAAAATATATTTTTCAGTTCATTTTTAAACTATTCCCAAGCATTTAAAGAGCTCAACTTTTATGTCATGCTACTGTTCCATTCCTTTCTCTATATTTTTTCTTATGACATTCCCAAGTATATCAACTGCTCAGCACATTTTTCAGGCTTTTTGGTGTGCTGATTTGAAAACTCTGTTTTTAAATCTTGTTCTTTCAGTCATTCATATAAATTATCACATGCTTTCACTAGGTCTTACATTAATCAAACTTATTTTCTAAAATTTTATATGAAAACCAAATAAAAAATAAAATCTACAATAAACTCCTGTATTAGGAAGTAACAAGATATATTGGCAAATTTATTTTGCATCAACCACAAATGAGAGACATCTTTTCATGTCATTGTCATCAAAAACATTCCAAGCAAGTGACTTAATTCTATTATTCCAGTTTTGTGACCAAATTTAGCTTATTCAGTCAGGGGAAAATAAAGCTGTTTGTATTGCTGATTTATTTTGCACAAACCACTTTAATTAAAGTGGCATAATCAGTGGAAAGTAAAGAGCTATTAGACTGCATGAACTGAAAGGAAGAGTAAACTATATTCTGCTCCCTAATCAGCTATTGGGAAAGCACATAAATTTTAGCTTTCAGTTAGCAAGTAAAAGCTTGGAATTAAGTATGGAGAAGAGAAGAGAAAACTCAGCTTATTTACAGTTGACTTTGCTTTCTCTGCGAACATAGCTGTGAATCATCACCTAGTTGACAGAAAATCAAGAATTAGCAGTATGGAGACACACGTATACCTTTAACATGATTAAATTCCCATTTGTTTCTTCAGTAGCCCTGTGCTGGGGCCAGTGGCTGCTGCCTCTCCTGCTCCAGCTTCAGCCCTGTGGTGGCCCCACTGGGTAAGGGGTGACACCCCCTGCCTGTCTCTGCCTGACAAAAGCCTTTTGTGTGCATGGGGCTGGAAGAACTTCAGCTGGCAGACCAGGAGATGGAGGCCAAGTGGATGAGAACATTTAGAAAGATGAACCTAAGAATAACCAAGGCCAGAGGCAAAATTTCCACCCACCATCATGCCCCTCCTACTGAAGAAGGCAGGATATTGGCAGCTCCATGTGCCACCCTCGCACCTTTTTCTGACATTGTCAATAGAACCACACAGAATCACAGAATTACAGTAATTTTGCAATTATAAACTGCACCTGATTATAAGCAGCACATCCAGGTAGCTGAGTAGACCACGGGATTTGTCCATATATAACCCGCTGCCGAATATAAGCTGCACTTTTTTTTTTTTTTTTTTTTTTTTTTTAAGCAAGGATCCATGTGCAACAAAGTAATGAGTTAGTAACAGAATCACGCCAGCACGGGGTTTGGTGTCAGGTGCTCAAGTTGCAAACAGTTTTCATAAACCAGCAAAGCCTTTAAAGGCAGCCCAAGGTGCCCTCCCCGACCGGCTCTCACTTCTGGGTTGGCATTTCACTGGGATTTGTCCATAAATAAGCCGCACCTGATGATTAGCCGCCCTGCTGGGGTAGGCTGGATTCTTCAATGATAAAGGTGCGGCTTATACTCGTGAAATTACTGTAACTGTGTTGGAAAAGACCTTTGAGATCATTGAGTTGAACAACCTGAAACTCAAAAGGATCCCAGGCTCATAGTATTGCTGTAACTGAAGTGCAAAAAAGTCTGTATTTTCACTGACTTGTTAAGATAATAATTAGGTTAATAAATTATTTGTTCCACATATATAGATTGTGTTCTGTTTTTATCATATAACAAGGTTTGGAGTATAAAATGTCAAAACTAGTCGCACAGAATGAAGTGCCTCTCAGCAGTATAATTTGAAGCTCTGTTTCATACAGTTCATCATCCCATGAGCAGTTTCAAATTCCTATTTCACAATTCATTCCTTGTTATTTTTGAGACTAAGTGGGAGCAGTCTGCCTGCAGAATAGAGGTGCGATCCTGAGAGAGGCTTATGTGAATATCTACATGAGTACATCAGAGTTAGTTTTGGTTTGTTTTGTTGGGTTTTTTTGTTTTGTTTTTTTTTTCTGCAGAAGTAAAGATTTCCACATATGATGTGAAATGAAATCAGGTTATTAAATACGGTCATACCATGTCTCTTTTTTCCTACTTTTGGCCTGTTTGCAATAAGACTTTCGGAAGAATTTACTGACATAATTAAAAGTGAAATTAAATAATCTCAACAACTCTTTATGCTTTCCAATTTCTATTAGAAGTAGTCTTTTGGTTTTCTTTTCAGAGATTCTATGTAGAGTTATTGAAGAATGTTTAGCTTCAAGAAAAATGTTACACAGCTCACACAAAGGATTGAGATGTAGCTCTCATTACATTTATTATTAGGCAATCAATAGACCACATCTAGGCTACTGTTTCCAATACAGTTGGAAATATTCTATTTTCCCCAATACCAGCAAGATATTGATATACTTGAGTGACTTTAGCAGAGGCCACCAGTGTGCTTGTGTATTGGAGCACTTGACCTGTGAGGGAATGCTGAGGAAGATGAGCTTGTTGTGTCTGGGAGAGAAGAGGCTTTGGGGGTATATCAGAGAAGCACCTAATGTATATGGGACAGGGTAGATGGGCTCTTAATAGCATTATATAGCAGAAAGACAGGAGAATAATTTTAATACGAAACATGAGCTATTCAGACAAGGTAAAAAGGAAACTTTTTTTTTTTCCCATGAGCATGGTCCAATAGTGGAAGTTGTCCAGAGATATTGTGCAGCATCCATCTCTGGATTTTTTTCTACATTCAATTGGATAAAGTCCTGAGCTGCCTGGTTTGACCCCATAGCTGACCCTGTTTTGAGCAGGAGACCTCCTGCTAGAGACCTCCTGAATTCTCTTCTCACTTGAACTATTTTGTGTTTCTATGGTCAGAATGTTTACCCAGACCTGGACAATTCTGTAAGTGCAGACAGAGTCAGGATCCATGGCAATATCTCACCGTAGTCTTATAACACATCATGTCTATAATATTCCTTTATTGACTCTAGGAAATTAAATAAAATGAATTAAATATAACAAAAAGTGACATAAATCCCATTTCAATGGAGACTAATCCTTTTTCCTCCAGTATTAATAGGAGCATATGTACAATAATAAATAAAAGATGATTCATATATAAGTCCCTCTTTGAGACAGAGAGACAACAAACCATGAGATGATAGATTGGCAGCTGCAAATGAATCATTTGAACTATGGATGAATCAGGAAATATTACTAATTAAATCTGAAAATCAGTACCTTTTAATGTATAGCTAGGCATCCAAACTGTCATTAACAATAGTTTGTTATAGTTGAAGAATCAAGAGTACCTAGTTATTGACAACTGAAATATCATTATATTTGCTTTTTAAACAGCTAGTATGGTATTGAATTATTGCATGTCTTTTGAAATCCTTAATGATGATTTCTGTGTAGACACACACATCAATTCTTAATTTCTTCATTGTCAAAAGAATTTCAGTCATTGTACTTTTTTATGATAGTTTGGAAATCCTGGCTGTACTCAGGTAAGTGTCTCTAAAAGAAAACTGATGACAGTAGAAAACATGAATTAAATATATTTTCCAAATAAATATCATATAGAACATTAAGTTTGATCTGAACTTTTAGAGAATTCTGCTGAAGCTCAAACATTAATATTCAGTACAACTGAAGCAAAAACAATGTATGGAAAAATCATTTCTCACTGATTGAAAAAAAAAAAAAAAGGAGTTTTCTTTAAATGTTTTATTTGTATCCATTCTTAGATCTCTTCTTAACCACATTCTTATCCTCTCTCTTTTTTGCTTCTTTTCTTTTCCAGCTGCATTTGTTTGATAGGTATAAAGAAATTGTATAATTATGACAAAAGAGTGTTATTTCAGTCTTATATAGTGAAACCTCTGTATTTCTCTGCCATTTCTCTTATTTACATGCTTTTTTCTCCCCTACAAAGTAACAAAAAGTAACCATATGAGTTTTTCTTTTCAGCCATTTTCTTTTCATTCTACAGTATTTCTAGTCTTTAACTGGTAAATCAACAACTCATTCCGTAAGAGGGATGTTTTTGTGATATAAGATCTCTTTGGAATTTATTTTTATCTTCCTAAACAGAATTTTAAATTATGAAATAAATTTACGCTTAAGGCATCCAAACGTCATTCATATTTGCATTTTTAGAGTGTACTCAAAATAGATGCACTTACTTCAAGGAAAGTTCTTTGTATGGGGCATGTTAGATTTGCCAAAATCTATGTGCTGCATCTGTATCCTGTAGAACAACTACCAGAAAACTGTGATTAATGTGGATGGATAACTGTAAGACCACAGAGCTTGCGAGGTTCTTTTATGTATTCAAAAAGATATTCCTTTAAGAGGTCCAGACAACAAAAACTTCATAGGCAAAACTCAGAAAATAAGGGAACTTTAGCAAAAGTTTAAAACAGCATTCAATCTAAATAAAGCACTTCACAAAACATTTGCCTAGCAAACTCCAATTCATCCAACTTTAAGATACTCAAACTTTGAGAAGAAGGAGAGACACAGAAAAGAACAAATATAGCTACCACCCATGGCTCCAGCTGTTTCAGCTGATTTAACACCCAAGAGGAGGTAGGATCAAGACTGTGTGTGACACGTGCTCTCGCTTAAGTACACTTTGGCTTATCTAGGTCCTTCCCCCATGTAGGACTTGCGGTCATCTGGCCATTCAGGATCTAGGTTTGAGGCTCCAGGGTCAAGTTGTGGAGCATTGCTGCCCACATGCCAGGGTTTGACTCCTCTGCAGGGCTGGGATGCAGCCCCTGGGGGTGCAGGATGTGTGGAGCAGGGCATCACCTCATCAGGACAAGACTTGACCCTTTCCTCACATGTGAGCCTGAAAGGTTTTAAGGCAGGGTCCTCCTCCAGTCTCTCACAGCAGCCTAACTCGAAAATTCAGTCTATATGGTTTCAATATGAACAAGTAAATTGTAACTGGATACAATGCCAAAGAACTCATGATACTAGTACTTGAAATGTATATGTAGTGGAAAATAATTTTTTTAGTTTGTGGCAATAAGGTTTTCTTAAGAAGAAATGCCTACCTGAAATGCAATGATGTTACAAAACAGAAGCCATGAATTCTACTGTGTAGTCAGCAACAGCTTGTGTTGTACAACATCTGCAAATGTTCTAAATTGTGCCAATAGTTTTGTGGTTGAATAATTTCAGTTATGAAATGTTGAACAAGATTCCAATATCGCTGTAACGCTGTTTAAAGATGTTAAATAACACCCAAATCAGACAAGAAAGAGGAGAAAATTACTTGTTAGCTAATGATTTCAAAGATATTAACTGTTTCAGAGCAATACTTTTATTATCAGAATAGAGTGAGAATCCTGTGAATTCTGGACATGAAGATGTTTAAAATATAGACTAGCATTTAAGGATCTTGCACCAAGCATTGATACAACTTAACTCCTCTCAGTCTATACCAGGGATGCCAAAATTTTCCTTTAATAGAACTTTTGAAAGTCTGTTGTCACTGCCATTTAAATCTCTATCATTTCCCTCTGGCAAAAAAAAAAAAAGCAAATAGTAATTTTACAATTAAAAGCCGCACCTGATTATAAGCCGCACATCTGGGTAGACCATGGGATTTGTCCATATGTAAGCCACACCCGAATATAAGCCACATTTTTTTTCTTTTTTTCTTTTTTTTAAGCGAGGATCCATGTGCGACAAAGTAATGAGTTAGTAACAGAACCGCACCAGTGCAGGGTTTGGTGTCAGGTGCTCAAGTTGCAAACAGTTTTCACAGACCAGTGAAGCCTTTAAAGGCAGCACCAGGCACCCTCCCTGGCCGGCTCTCACTTCCAAGCTGGCATTTTGCTGGGATTTGTCCATAAATAAGCTGCACCTGTTGATTAGCAGCACTACTGGGGTAGGCTGGACTCTTCAATGAAAAACGTGAGGCTTGTAATCGTGAAATTACTGTATACATATTAAGATTGTTATTTTTAAAAATATTTAATAAATTCTGCTTTAGATGGCTGGGATGGAGTTGGCTGGCTCTGGCTGGGATGAAGTTTGGGTGATTGGGTTTGGATTTGTGACATAAACAATGCTGATAACACAACAGTGTTTTGGCTGTTTCTGAGCAGCGTTTGCTCAGTGTCAAGGTTTCTCTGTTTCTCACACGACCTCCCCAGCAAGCAGGCTGGAGTCATTAAGAAGCTAGGAGGGGACACGGACACAAGAGGTGATCTGAGCTGGCCAAAGGGATAGTCCATGACGTATATCATCTCCAGCACTAAAAACTCAGTGGAGTTTTTCAGGGAACTTTGGCCAGTTCTTGCAGACTGTCTGGTTGTCAGTCTTCTTGTGGAGGGTTTTGAGTGATGGCCCTTGCATCTCTAATTTATGAGACTATCCTCATGTCCCATGAGTTTTCTCCCCTTTGTTCTTCCTATTGTCTCTCCCATCCTGCTGGGGTGAGGGAGTAAATAAGCATCTGTGTGGAGCTTAACTGCTGTCCAGCTTCCACTCACTACTTGTGGTCTTCAACTATACTGCAGAAGTATTTTAGTTATGTTGGTTTCCACTGAGTGTTATAGATCTTGATTTTTTTGTTTGTCTTTACTACTTTTGGTATATTTCATCAGTCTATTACAAACATATTTTTTCAGGTCAGTATAGATACAATTATAATATATCAATGCTGAATCATTCCACTCATATTAATTTTAGTTTCAAATTGTAGTTCAGTTGAACTGATGTTTATAATAAGTCTTTGTTTAATTATTCTTGCTTAACACTTTAGATCAACTAATAATTTATTAAATAATTTATTCTATAATGTGTGCTAATTAATTTTGATATCTTGATTTTGTGTCAAATTCCTTTACCATTATTTGCACTTCTCTTTGGTCATGTCAGCCCATCTACCATGATGATTTGTTCTGCTTTTATCAGGAGTCCATCTGAAGTGGGCCATTTTTCTGGAAAAATGGGGAGAAGGGGCAAAATCAACTCAACCAAACAAATACATATGAAAGCAAAATACATCCACTACCACCCTTTTTTATCTCTCTTATCCAACTCAAACAATCATTCATGATAACATGAAAAAAGAAAACAACAGCAAAGCAGGCAGAGGCTCTGTTGTAATTTGGAAACAAAATGCTTTCTAAAAATTTCAGTGACATTTCTTCTGTGATTATGGGACTTTAAGACACTTATTGCATACATAAAACTCTAAAAACTGCTCACTCTGACACCACTGTAGATGTCTTAAATCTTACAATTTACTGAATGCCAATAGCTACCTGAGAATATTAAGGCACTGGGAAATCCAATTATTTAGAAAAAACATAATCCGATGGAATGAAAACTCAAACTGTGTAGAGGATTTTTTTTTTGCCAAACAGAAGAAATAATTTTTAAATATTTATCAAAGTCTATGTTTCTGTATCCATATTTTAAGGTCTTGTAAAATGCCCATTTGTTTTACATTGTGTCAATGATGGATATGTTTTGGGTTGTTTTCATGAACCGAAATTAATATTTCAGTGATTATAATCAAAATCTTGTTTAATTCTTTGGGAAAGTGTGAATTGATTTATTGCTTCATAAAACATGCCTGTAATAGGCATGGAAGATTATCCCCCATTTTTAAATAAACTCAAACCACCTAACTGATTAAAAGTCAGTATTTTTTAATCTGTTGCTTATGGGTATTTGACAGTAAAAGCCTTGTCATTGTTTCAATATGATTGTCTGCAGTCCTCAAATATACTTTAAAAATCAAACATACACTTCTACTATGGCATTTTTTTCTTGTGCTGGTGTAAGTTCTCAGTCTAAAAGAGATTCCAATCTTTGGTTTAAAACAATTTCAAGGGCCAGAATTTTGTTAGCTCTTTTTAGTTTTTTTTTGCTTGTCTGTTCTCAAAAAAAGTGCCATCATAACTTCAATTTTTGTTAAAAAAAAACAAACAAACATGCAAACAAAACAAACAAACAAACAAACAAACAAACAAACAAAAAACAAATGTGGAGGGGGTGAATTTTTTGAACTGTTTTGCAGCACAGCTAATTTTCAGAAAAGGTTATTGTACTGCTTCCAGCTGAGCTGGAATATCCAGTCTTGCTCTACCTAGTGAAAATAAGACAATGAGTAGATTTCTTCAGTGCAATGCTAAAGTGCACCTAACCTGTTTGGACAGTATCACATCTTCAGTAAACTTCCCAATGATTCCCTCCACAGTCAGACTGAAAACCTAAGCTTCTCTAATATTACAGTTTCATTATTCTTATTTTCTATTATACTTAATGGAATAATCATGCAGTAGTGAGCAGTAACTGTTGTTAATTTCCTGCTGTATATAATTTGCATTTTTTGTTGCTAGTGGAGAGTAATTAACGTGCTCTAATTATTACACTGATTGCCTTCTTTAGCTTATGAGAATATAGTCATCTCAAACCTCGTTGATCTTACAATAGTACATTTTATTGCCCTCAGTAATTGTATACAGGGCTTAGTTTTTACTGAAAAAATGAAGTGATGTAGTTGCAACAAGTTCCCTAAATGTTTCAGTTTGGAAGAGAGTAATGTAAATTTTTAGAGTGCCTATTAAGAAATAGAGCCCTGCTTCTCCAGTAGTGCAATGTCAACTTTTTAATAACAGAATTGTTGTTGTATTACCATCATCACACAAAAAAAATATTTTCTTGTGTTCCATTCAGATTGTTTTACTCTTTCTGTGAACAGTTAACACAGAAAACACATTCAATTTGGAATATGCTTACAAGCAAAAGCGAGTGTTTTTTCTTCTCGCAAGGGTGCTTTTTAGACAAATAGACATTTATCTGTAGGAGAAATGTTTTCCTTAATCTAAAATTTCTACCTAATTAACTCCTTAGTAAATTTTATGCCTGTCTACAACTACCTCATAAAATAACACTACAGATAGGAACATACAGGTGAAATCAAATCCTCTGTTGGAATGTTGTATATAAGAGCACTGAGGCTTTTGGCTTTTAAAAAGATTATAAACATCAAGCACAATAAATTACAGCTATACATGCAAATATATTGCATTGTTTTCACAAGATCAAGTCAAACAAGTGGCAAAATTCAAATGGGAGATTTTGTATGAGCCTATTCTGCATTTACGTAAGCATAACCATTTAGTCTAGTAGACACAGAATTCAGCAGTCTGCATTGTGTCTTACGGCTTCCTGGGAATCAGAATTTCATTTGTAACAGATTCTTCCAGAGGATCAATAACTACTGTGAAGATTCATGACTACTTTATAAACATTGTCCATTAACTCTGAAATTAATATTGTTTCTCTGGAAGTAAGTAATACATTTGGATTTTTTTCTTCTCAAAACTTTCTACAATATTCTACAGCTTTTAGAATGCCTGTATGAATCTGCAGGTGTATATGAACAGGGATGCTAGTGGAGGAGTGAGACAAGCTGTGTGCTTTTTTGTTTGTGCATGGTTAGTCTGTTTTGTATTATAGATCACGTTTTCTGTGAACTCAGTGTACTCAGAAGTAACTAAAATACTGCTTGTGAATGATACTAAAACCAATAGCTGTTAACAAAGTAATGCAATCCCAAACTTCCAAAGCAGAAATTTTCTTTGAGTTGTCTATACTCAAGGTATGAAATAATACAGATCAGAGAAACGCCCTAGAGTCTTCTTATCAGGACAAGAAGCTGAAGTAATTTGCAGCAAAATCAGAGGAGACATATACCATATTTCATCAGTAACAGAAGCTGGATTGACAACACACACATTTTAGAAAATATCTGACCACGAGCATGTAAATAGCTGTCCTTTTTTCATTATTTTAATTTATTGGAGCATTACATATAGGGGTCAAATATTACTCTACCATATTGCACTGGATTCTATCAAAATTAAAAAAAGGACATGGTACCTGCTAATTGATCAAATGCACCATGAAGGACTAGAATAACTAATTTACTGAGAACCTAATCACTTCAATGAATGGAAAATTCAGGATCAGAGAATGAGTAGAAAACAGTAGTGCTTATTAACACTCAGAATTCTAGAAACAAGTCATAATATTTGTTTGATTTGTTTTCTTTCAATTTTTAAACTTTTTTTTCCTTTTAGTTTCCTTCCTCATCTCCTTTCAGTCCCAATTTCTCCTGCAATATTATAATTGGGGTTAAAGAAGAAACAGTGATTCACTCAATTTAGGCATCTACTCCAGGATTCTGTCAAAGGGGTCAATATGGTCTTTCTAGATTTGATGATTCAAAGAATCAGCACCACTTTTTTATATCTTCCTTTTGGATTCTAAATATCCATTAGTAAAGCAAAGAGTAGGTACAATGTTCTTTGGCTGAATAGGAAAGAAGTGACATCCAAAATAACCCCAGATATTAATTGTGAGAAAGATATGATTTTTACAATTCTAAGCTGAAAGCAATACATTTGGGCTTTTATTTTGAATCTAAATGTTTAGCTAATAGCTGGCATAGCAAAGCAGGAAATCACTCACTCCAATAGGTTTATTTGCCCGTGTGCTATGTTATAACTCATTGCATTGAGGTTAACAATTTAAATGATATTACGAAATAAGAATGGACTTGTTAAAATAATAAAAAATGCTGTTTATTCCTACATTTTGCAAAATGTTATTCATTTCAGTAGTAGTTTTTAGTCGTGTTAAAATAGGATTGGTGGGTATGTTGCAAAGAGTTTATTCTCAAGAGTTGTATGCTTTGTTCTTTAACCTTGATGAAGTCAGTGAAAAAGCTGGTTGGCCAGGCCCAGAGGGTGGCGGTGAGTGGAGTTAAACCCAGGGGAGGCCAGCCAAAGTGGTGTGGTGTTCTCTAGGGCTCAGTATTGAAAACAGACATGTTTAATATCTTTAGTCAGAATGGGATTGAGTGCACTGTCAGTCAGTTTGCTGGTGACACTAAGTTGGGCAGGCGTGTTGATCTCCTGGAAAGCAGGAAGTCCCTACAAAAGCATCTGGATCGGCTGGATTGATGGGCCTGGGTCCATTGTAGGAGATTTAACATAACCAAGTGCTGGGTCAAGCACTTGGGTTGCAACAAACCCAGGCAGTGCTACAGGCTGGGACAGTGATTGGCAAGGGAACCAGCAGAAAAGGACCTGGGGGTGCTGGGTGACTGAAGCTGAACATGAGACAGAGTGTGTGTCCAGGTGGCCAGGAAGGCCAGTGGCATCCTGGCCTGGATCAGCAATAGTGTGGCCAGCAGGAGCAGGGCAGGAACTGGCCCTCGGTACTCAGCACTGGTGAGGCCACAGCTCAAATCCTGTGTCCAGTCCTGGGCCCCTCGCTGCAAGGACATTGAGGGGCTGGAGTGAGTCCAGAGAAGGGCAATGGAGCTGGTGAAGGGTCTGGAGCACAAGATCTATGAGGAACAGTTGAGGAAGCTGAGGGGGGTTTAGCCTGGAGAAAAAGAGACACAGTAGTAACATTATCACTCTCTATAACTTCGAGAAGGGAAGATGCAGCAAAGTTGGGGGATCAGCCTCTTCTACCAGGCAACCAGTGAGAGGACATAGCCTCAAGCTGTGCTAGGGAATGCTCGGGCTAAGTATCAGGAGGAATTTCTTCATAGAAAGGGTTCTTAAATATTGGAATGGTCTGCCCATGGAGGTTGTGGAGCAGAACACATCCTGGAAGAAATTACTGGATGTGACACTTAGTCTAGTTGACAAGGTGATGAGCAGACAAAGATTGGACTTGATGTTCCCAGTGGTCTTTTCCAACCTAAATGATTCTTTGACTCTGTAAAACAGCTTTAATTTTAGAACTTTTGGGCCCTCACTACAAAGAGGACATCTGGGACTCCTACAGAACTATTTTCCCCCTTTCATTTTAAACAAGCAAAACCAGACAAATGCCCCCCCCCCCCCCCCCGTCCCCCATCCCCCCCACTTATATTTTACCAAAAAATTAGAGTTGAATATGTTATGGTCATCCAGATTCTTCCTGAATGTCTTTAATATTAGTTTTAAGATTTACCTCCCTTGAATTGACATGTTTGAAATCTTATCATTTAAGGTGAATTAGTTTAAATTAACTGCACAGTTAATACAGACAGTTATCTCTGAAATAGAAATTGACCTGATCTCTTATCTTTTAACTGGTTTGGGTTTGTTTTTTTTTTTAAAAAAGGTAATTAATGAAATTTCCAGTTGCTTCATAATTTATTTTTAAGTCATTGCTCATCATGCTTTATTCACTAGATAACCTTAGTAACTTTGTGTCTCAGTGCTTCCACCTCTGAATTCCGTCACCATGCCAGCAAATTAATTACTGAATACTGAATAGCTAATAACCAGCATAGCCAACTCTAGCTATAGGAACTGAGGTAGAAGGCCTGAACTAACTTCCTGTGTGCTCATCCTGTTTCCAGTGGAGGCTAAAACTTTTCCATAGGTCTCAGGAATTATAGCTGCATACAGTTATTTCTCATGTGAATAGAAAATGCACTGATTTCTCTTTTATTGTCTGTCAGGGCCCAGGGAGAGCAATATGGGGCAGAAGTTCCTGTGTTAGTAGGTCAGAGGCCCTGAATTATCTGCATAGGTTGTCCTTCATCCTCTATTGCCTTGTCACCTACTTAGTGACTTGTCAAGGACTAATTTAATTAAATAAACTTAGCTAGCTATCAGTTGTGTCCAATGTCTCTAATTTCTATTGCCCTCCAAATGTTTTGCCAATAGTACTGTAATTGCTATTTCTACCCCATAAAGAAAATTGCAGCATAGTGGATTTTGTGTAAAAAAGTCTGTCTCAATAGCATAGGATGTTCTACAGTTAATATCTTTTAAGATTATGAAACAGGTCCCTGGTATAGACTATGGGCCAAATTAATTTCCTAGAGGACTACAGATTAAACATAAGTCATGGTTTTGAATGTGAAAGGTCATGTTATTCAACCACAAAGCTACAGTTCAAAATGTGAACTTTATGACTCCTACCACTTCTTTCCACTCTGAATTATTCATCAAGTTAATATTTTACTATCATAAGTTTGCAAACCCTTTAAATTTAGAAAACAAAGTTTGTGGGCTTATGTTGATAAAAGCAATTTTAAAGAATGATAGAATAAACCTAGCATACCCAGAGTACAAAAGAGAATAAAATATTATTTTTTAAGTCGCGTATGAATTCTCTCAATCCAAATATTTTTGCAAGTTAATAAAACTTCAGAATTATTTGCACTGATTACACAGAATCACAGAATAAATGATGTTCTAGAAACCTAGGGAGATGTCCAACTGCCTGTTGAAGCAAGGTCAGCTGGAGAAAATTTCTTCAGGGATGCAAATTCTGCGACCACTCCAGACAACACAAACTGTACCACTGTTTCAGCACCTTCAGTGTTCAAAAAAGAAACAACAAGCTCCCACTCACTATTTCCCACACAGGAAATATGCTCAAGAGACATCTGGATCTGGGACTGTGCGATGTGGTTTAGTGCCTATGTGGTTACAGGGGCAGTGCCAGATTGACAGTTGGACCAGATGATCTTGATCTTAAAGGTCTTTTTCAACTTTGATGATTCTATGAAATTAATATCCCATGGGAAATCGTATTTATAGCCTGAAGAAAAGGAGGCCCAAGAGGTACTTTATTGCTCTGTACAAATGAAAAGAGGATGCAGCAAGCTGGAATTTAATCTTTTCTCCCAGGCAACCAGTGACAAGATAAGAGGAAATGGCCACAAGCTGTGCCAGGAAAAGTTCAGTCTGGACATCAGGAACACTTTGTTCATTGAAAGAGTGGTTAAACATTGGCATGGACTGCCTAGGGAAGTGGTAGAGTTTCCATCCCTGAAAATGTTCAAGAAATGACTGGATGGGGCACTTAGTGCCATTGTCTAGTTGAGAAGGTGGTGTTTGGTCAAAGGTTGGATTTGATGATCTCAGAGGTCTTTTCTAACTTTAATGAATCTGTGATTCTGCATTACAGACTTTGCCCATTGCTTTTTGCCCTTTTACTGAACAGTTCTATGAAGAGTCTGGCACTTCACATCAAGTATTTGTATATATTGATTTCAAACACACATATGCACACACACACATCCGTACATGTATATACACACGCTAAGTTAGCTAAGATACACATTTGTCATACTATTAACCAACAAAATACAGTAATTTCACAATTATAAGCCGCACCCGATTATAAGCCACATGTCCTGGTAGTTGGGTAGACCACGGGATTTGTCCACTTATAAGCCGCACCTGAATATAAGCCGCACTTTCCCCCCCACCCTTTTTTTTTTTTTTTAAGCGAGGATCCATGTGCGACAAAGTAACGAGTTAGTAACAGAATCGCGCCAGCGCGGGGTTTGGTGTCAGGTGCTCGAGTTGCAAACAGTTTTCACAGACCAGCAAAGCCTTTAAAGGCAGCCCCAGGCACCCTCCCCGGCCGGCTCTCACTTCCGGATTGGCATTTCATTGGGATTTGTCCATAGATAAGCTGCACCTGAATATAAGCTGCACTACTGGGGTAGGCTGGATTCTTCAATGAAAAAGGTGTGGCTTCTAATTGTGAAATTACTGTAGTTTGTTTGGTCCCTGTGAACTCTTTTAAAATTTTATTTCCTACAAGTTACTGGAGAAAGTTTGAGTATTTATAGCATTAATTAACTTTGTAGAATAGCAGGACAGAAAATTCAGTAGAGATGTACAGAATAAATACACCAGTTTGGGGCTTTTTTGTTGCTTGCTGAACTTGATCATCCTAAAGGTCTTTTCTATTCCAAATGATTCTATGATTCTATGATTATTCTTCCTAATTTATGTATTTCGTTAAGAAGCTGAGGGGGAAAAAATAATTATGTTTTCAAAATTACTACTATAGATTACACAGAACAAATAGAAATTTTTGCTTTGAATATAAAACTATTTCTTCCAAGTAAGAATTCAATGATGCAATCATTAATGATTTTAAGCATCTATTGAGCTGAAGTAAGATAATTTTAATAAACATTACAACAGAATTTTACCAATGTAGGTCAGTAGGAAAGAAATACTTGGAAAAAAATGAAAACATAGGTAAGTAAAGTCAAGTCAGTATGTCCAACATAAGATATGCCCAGTTTTTGAAAGCATTAGGTAATTTACTCCCTGTAAAAATGTCCATCATTAAAAAAAATATAACATTTAACATATATATCCAGTGCTGTTAATGCTGCTGTAGAAGCTTCTAAGTGACCTTCCAACAATGATGAAACCAATGTCCAATTACTACTGATGACCATAGGATGAAAATTTCACCTCTAACTCTTCTAACTATTAAATGAGTTATAAATAGTATTCCTATTAAGTGAGCAACCCAATATTCAATTAACAGTTAATGATGCATAGGGAAATAGTTTCAAACCCTCTAAAATGGACTTGAGATGATTTTCAAATTTAACATGAAACTTCTGGACACTGAATTGTGACTAATGCCTAGTGATAATGCTTTTATACTTTTTCATCATGTTCTTTATTATATGCGAAATTAACTCTGGAAAGAATCAGTTAAGTTACTCCTTGGATTAACCCTGATATATTAAAATAAATAAGTGGTCTAAGTGTTTTGATTTCTAATGAAGTTTTCTACTATCTTAGAATCACAAGTCTCTTAACACTTTTCATTACAATTTTTCCTAACTAAATCCATTCCTGAAACCTACTCTGATTATTTAAAAAAACAATTTTTGCAAGGACAATTTGAATGTAACTCAATGAAGTATTGTTTCTAGGTGGAAAAACAGAGAGAAATCTTAAAATTAGAAGAAAGGAGGTTGAAAGATCATTTGTTCCCATCCTAATCTGTGTCTTAATCTCATCTCATTCCTGAGAGATATTCTCTAGGATTTTGCAAAGTAGTACAGTGACAGACACATCACAACTTCTTTCAACCATTTAAATGTTTCACTATTATGAGCGTAAGATTTCAAGGTTTCACGATTACAAAAACCATAGACTGTTTTTATAAAGCTTTTTTTTTTTCCTTATTTATTATTGAGGTGAAATCTGATAAAAATCAAACCTGTTATTCTTCATGTTCCTTATTACAAACATAACTTTTTTTATAGTACATTTTGCATTTTTGAATGCTTTAGTGTGTCTCTTCCCAGTCATCTCTTTCATAAGCTAGGTTAAATTTTTCTTATGAATCCTTTAGTATTCTTGATGCTTTTAAGATATTATCTGGCTAGTTCAATCTCCCATAATATTTATGCCCAGTTTTTCCACAAGAGGAGTCAGTTAAGACATTGCTAGTATACTAGCAAGAGTGGAAAAGTGAATTCACCTAATATGTAAGATATATTCTAGTTCATTTATACTGATGTTGTGACCGTCTTTTTCCAGAATGTGACAATATTATTCAAGTTCATCTTATGATCTGAGGTAATGACCCTAAGAATCTTCTTGATAGAACTTTTGTCTAGTTGTTTCCCTTTTCTTATAAATACTATAAAGAATTTTTAATTTTTTAATTTTTTTTCTCGTTATCTTACAGTTTCTTGGCACTATTTTAATTTTTAATTCTGCTACTTTTTAGTATATTTAGCAATAATATTTTCTATGTGAAGATAAAAGTCCTATATAAATATTAAATAGTCTTATACATCTTAAAAGAAGGACACGCCTTAAAAGAACATTTCCTGTGAGATGGTATGAAATGTTCACTTTCATCCCTCTATTTATTCTTCTGCATGTGTACTTCAGTATCATACATCTTGTTAATGACTTTCCCCCTTGCATTATGGCTACATCACTCAGCAAGTCTGCAAATAAAACCAAGCTGACCAGTGCAGTTGATGCAATGGAAAGAAGGAATACCATTCTGAGAGACATGGACAAGATTTAGAAGTGGTCAAAAGAGCATGATATGAAGTTTTGCAAGGGCAAGGTGCTGCATCTGGGCCAAGCCAATCCCATACTTGAGGGGCAGATGAGAACGACTTGCTGGTTCTGGTGAATGGAAAGCTCAACATGAGTAACAGAAGTGCTTGAAGAACAAGAAAGATGTAGACGTGTTAGAATGGTTCCAGAGGAGTCCACAAAGGTGGTCTGAGGGCTGGAGCACCTCCCTCATGAAGACAGGCTGAGAGAGTTTAAATTATTCAGCATGAGGAGGACTCAACTCTTTGGAAACCTTTTTGTCTTTCTAGTATTTAAAGGGGGCTTAGAAAAAAAAAAAGAGAGATTTTTTACGTGGGCAGATAGTGATAGGACACGAGGGAATGGTTTTGAACTATAAGAGGAGGACTGTATATATTAGATATGAAATAACATGATCTAGGGGAAGTTGTCCCTGTTTATGGCAGGGTGGTTGGAACTAGATGATCCTATGATCTCAGCTCTGAATCATGTTATCTTTTCACCTACCATTCCTCCATTGGCTTAATATGTGAATTTTATGTCTAATTTTGGGCTAAAAATGGCTCGATAGTACATGTGTTTCTGTAGGTAGTAAAAATGATAGAATAATTTCAGTCACATTTCAAACAATTAGTATAAATTAATACAAACTAATATCCTGTTTTAACAAGTATTAACGCTTCATGAGTTGAATAAAAAGTCATCTATATTAGAAAATAGACCTATCCCTGAGTGTAATTTATGATTGTCCAATTAGGCTATAGATTAAGGGTAATTGCTATAGAAAATCTTTAAAATTCTGAATCCATTAATCTAATATTTCATATTTAATGAAATTGTCAGCAATTTTTGGTTAAAAATGTAAGATCATTTAAGAGTATGTGAGTCATCACCTCCCTGCTACTGGTTTGGTATATAGATATATCTTTCTCATCAGCAAGCTTTCAATTTTCTTTATGAATTTTACCCATCATACTGCCATGAAATTCTTATTTAGGAAAAAAACAAGTCAAAATCAGTGAAATAAGCATCAGCAGGAAAAAACACACAGTATTTATTCCTAAAACTTCTGAGTTCATTTTCAAAGGGTAAACGTTTTTACAACCTTATAATGTCTAATTTGGCAGAACACTTTAAATGTTAAATCTAAGACTGGGAATTAATTAAAAAAAAAAAATATTTTGGGAATATCCCTGTATGTAAAAACTTGTGATTTCCTTCAAAAAGTAAATTAATGCATGGACTTTGGTTAATATACAGTAATTTCACAATTATAAGCCACACCTTTTTCATTGAAGAATCCAGCCTACCCCAGTAGTGTGGCTTATATTCAGGTGCAGCTTATTTATGGACAAATCCCAGTGAAATGCCAACCCAGAAGTGAGAGCCGGCCTGGGCAGGCTCCTGGGGTTGCCTTTAAAGGCTTGGCTGGTCTATGAAAACTGTTTGCAACTTGAGCACCTGACACCAAACCCTGCGCTGGCGCGATTCTGTTACTAACTCGTTACTTTGGCTCACATGGATCCTCTCTAAAAAAAAAAAAAAAAAAAAAAAAGTGGCTTATATTCAGGTGTGGGATATATATGGACAAATCCCGTGGTCTAACCGGCTACCTGGATGTGCGGCTTGTAATCAGGTGCAGCTTATAATTGTGAAATTTCTCTACTCTAAAAAGGGGAAATAGGTAACCTATTGGTATTGAATGGCAAAGAGCTAAACCAAAGAGCTATTAGTATATTGTTAAATATCCACCACTTTCTGTAGCCCTGATTCATGGCCCCTGCTCTAGAGTCAGCATTGAGTTTAGAAGCAGTTCTGGATTACTGTCAGACATACATTCAAACTATTTGTTTCATGCTAGCATACAATGAGGGCAGGATTCTATGATTTCTTTTCTCATGTCCATTGTGCCCTGACAATACAGCATGCAATGTAATATGTCTATGGTTGTTAGACCTAAGGTGCCAATAACCTATATCATCAGATTTTCCTCTTTCTGTTCTTCAGACATCCCTTATTATATGCATATCACGGGTTTAATCAGAAAAGCATTTTGGAGTACAGTTCACATTCAGCAATCGGTTATTGCTTTCTGTGCATGGCAATTGCTGTTGAGAAATATTTCATAAAAATGTGAACTTATTGTGATACTGCTTCCTCTCAAAACATTGCTCTGAGCCACATGTTTTCCCACATTGCAGAGCAGAGCAGTGAAGCTGTGTAATATCTGAAACTGGACATAAAAAAGCACCTTGATCTAAAAGGCAGAAGAGAGTCACCTCACATTAATTGGAAGTTTAAAGGAACTTCTTTTTCCAGAATATCAAAACACACAGATAATTGCCTAGCTAAACTATTCTGATGTAAATACTAGACCTGAGGTTTTCATCTAAAGTTGCAGAGCACAGGGCAGTGACTACATAAAAATGAAACAAATTGGCCACTCTTTGTAGAGGCAACTAGTGGAAAGTAACAAAACTTCAGGTGTGCCAGAGATGTTCTATTCATGGCTGTACTCTCCCCCTTGCAAATAGCAGATGTTCCTCCAAGCCCTGTCTTTGCAGAGAACCAGGACAAAATTATTCGTTCAGCTTTGGAAAGTGTATGCATGCCTCACTGCTTAACTGAATTCTGTAATTCTGAGTGCACAGTGATCTCCCCTGGGCAGCTGGGAAGGAAGTGAAAGAATTTGAAGCAGGCCATGTTCTTGACATCTCCCTGTAGCTTTGCATGCCATGTGGCTATGTGTTGCATTTTACTCCAGCAAGTTGAAGAAAGCAGCCGGCAAGCTCACACAGCTCATTTGCAGGGGAGTTCATCTGGTTCTCTGTTTCCTGAGCTGTTAAGGGAGGGCAGCACATGGGGAGAAGAGCATTTAGCCAACAAAGGATGAAGATAATAGAAATTAATTCAACAAATTTGTGTTTGTCTGTCTTATGACAGGCTTTGAGTTAGTCCTTTTCTCAAGTTGAGGGATGACTACTGTTGTTAATGAACAGTCATGTTTTCAGAAATTAATTTCTTAGGTTTCCCCTAAAATGCCACTGACTTAAATAGGTAACTTATCTTTTACAAACCTGGGAACACTGGGAGAGTTGGCTAGAATCAAATTACAGTAATTTCACGATTATAAGCTGCACCTTTTTCACTGAAGAATCCAGCCTACACCAGTAATGTGGCTAATCATCAAGTGCAGCTTATTTATGGACAAATCCCAGCGAAATGCCAACCCGGAAGTGAGAGCTTATAATCAGGTGCAGCTTATAATTGTGAAATTACTGTATAAGCTAACTAGAGTCAACTGTTTTGAAAGTCTTGGCTTAAAGATCTGTACAATGCAGTCCATATTCTTTATGTGATTTAACAGAGGATCTGATATCACAGTACTACAGCTGCAGAAGTTTTAACCATGGACATTTGTGGAACGTGGCTCATTTTCTAGCAGCCAATGACAGACAGTGAAATAGGTCAGATAGATCTGTCTAATGATTGCCATCTGCATAATCAGCAATCTATTAAGATTAATGAGGCTCTCATATGATATTCTGTACTTCATCTAGCCCACATTAAAATCATATTAATCAGAAAGGACTATGTATCTTCTTTCATATTTCAAAATATGAAGTTCAATCCATACCTATTAAATTAATAAGTTAAATAATTATAATAATATGCAGATGGGGGTGGTGTTTTGATCATAGATTTTATGGGCTGAAAAAGAATCACATTAAGAGAAATTCAATTCTGAAAAAAACTATTCTAATTCACATTGTATATGCCCAAATTCCCTGTCCAATATTCCTGAATAGGACCTTACACATTTTGCATTCCCTTTTACTGTATAAAATGCTTACGTTATATGTCTATGGATTGTATCCACTGAAAGAAATCCTTTTATTTTACATGAAACAGAATAAATTCTTATTCTATTAGTTTTATTTTTGTGTGATTTCCAAAGAAAGCTTTGAACTGTACGTGTAAAGTACTGGCTTCCTTGCCATCATAGGAGTTTTCTCCACTTTGCTTCTGACATTTTTCTGTCTTAGTAAGCTTTCAAGCAGGGCTTTGTAAGACAGGAGCACCTCTTTCATGGTGTTGCTCATTCTTCAGATCTTTTCCTAGAATGCCTTCTGTGCATGTCCTAAAGAAGTGCTCATCCTCTCCCAAATCCTCATCCTCCCCAGAACTTTCCTACTCTCCTGGCTCAAAAAGGCATTTTTCCAAAACAGAAGTTTCCCCTCTGAATCATAGAATTATATAATAATTTAGCTTGAAAAAAATTTTTAAGATCATGAAGTCCAAACATAAATGAGTATTCCTGGACTCTGAGCCAGTAAAATATTGGCAGGTCTTTGTAATTGTATTTCAATACACGTCTTTAGTAACTCTATGCTTCTATCAGGAAGTTCAGTATTATTTGAGATAAAAAATAGAGTAATATTATTTACTTTCATTCCTTGGACTCCTTTACTCATTTTTTTTTCACCTGTACTGATCTGCTACTGTGAAACATATTTCAGGAAGCTACATAATAATTTTCTTTTTTATGCGTGCAAGGCCTGTGATCTTGGAGGTTGAGTTTCTTTAAGATAAGAGTCTGTGCAGGAATTGCAGAGCTTGCACATTTTATATTTTACACTCATACCTACCGCTGACACAAACCATAATTCAAATGCACAGTCAAGTCCATCCATAAACAATAAATAAAGGATATTAAAAATTAAAGCCACTACATTGACCACATATCTTTTTGCCCAATGAAAAGGAAAAAAAAAAACAAAACATAGAAAAGGCAGAAAACCTGATAAGGATATCTGGTAGGGTCATTCTGTATTTACAGAAAAGCAAGTGACACAGTTTGTTAGTGATATTTTATATTCAATGAAGCTATCTTGAAAAGCTTAACCCAGGTTCCTAAAATACCCTCTGCTATTTTTAGCTTTTATTCATCATGCTGATAAGCTTTAAGCTTCTCTAGCATAAATTAAGCTCTTCTTTACTTTGTAGGCCACCTGACTCTGAATGGCACAATATGCTTCCAGCCCAACTACTTCAGTTATGCTGGGTAAAGAAAATACTGTGTATTATCGTTTCAGGGAATTTGTGGGCCATATGTAAAGAGTGAAATTCTATCCTGACATATTTTTCCAGGACAAGTTGTATAACTGGAACAGAGGCAGCAAATACTGAGCTCAAAGGTGATCTTTAATACATTTCTCTCTCCTAATCTCCAACAATGATTTAACTTAGGGAACCTGGGAAATGTCTCTCAGTTATATTTTTCTAATATATCTGTATATTCTATATGTTCTTGAATGTAAAAGCCAAGCTATCTACAGCATTCTATATATGTCTTTGGCATATTTCTTTTGCTGCTTAGTCACTGCCATTGTCTCTAAGAGTGCCAAGTTTAGCAGAGCATTAATGTAATACAAATAGCCAATCTCAGAGTAATTATCTTATATTTTTCAGCCCATTTGTGCCAGCATATGTCATGGTGGTGATGGAGCACTAACTATATTATTCTAATGTTGCTTTTCCAGTCAATGTGAGTGTGCAAAACATAGTGAAACATCTGCTGGAATTGAAAAAAAACCATTCCAAATGTTGCAATGGTACACCAGGATGTGTAAGATGGCAGTGAATAATGACACATATAAAACACCTAATAGATTTGTCTTTCTTTATCTTCAATTGATCAGTGAATCCAGGTTTTGAATTTCTAAGAGAATTCTATATGCCAGTACCTAAATTTCCTTTGTGGTCAGTTTAAAAATGGATGTAAGAGATCTTTAAAGTCATCCACCTAGTGAGTGATATCAAACTTTAAGAATTGCACTATGCTCTCTTTAACAACAAATCTACATGAGGTGAAATAAAAATAGCATCTATTAAACCATTTAAAGTTTATCTAAATTTATTTTTTCTCACACAATGTATTTGATTATTAAGAGGGAAATGGAGTGAACTGCATTCTTATTATTTTGTATTTTTAGAATTCCAAAGGAGAGTTTGAGCTTTGCTGAAGTTATTGCAGTTCAAAGGTAGAAAATAAGCAAAAAGTCTTAACATTTTCAAAATCTTCCAAGAATGGTATTGCTCAAAAACTTAGCAGAGTTACCATGTGACTTTGCTTTCACCTGGCTGAGGAAACTCATTCTATCTACTCTGTTGAATACCTCTTTTGGGCTGCTCAACAACAGAAAAACTAGCAATAAACTGAAGGAAGCCTGTTGAAGGGCAACCAGAATGTACAGGATCAGGAGCACTTTCCTTATGGGGAGAGCCTATGGAGGAGACAGGAGCTCCTGATGCTGAAGAATCAGGTGTTGAAGAGATGGACCAAGGTGTTCATGGCAGTTCCTGCAAATTTCTAACATGCCATGAACTTAAGTGGTATACTTAGTACAATACAGCATGACAGGCTGGCATCCACAGCAAAGTCAATATGTGTAGAGGGTCTTTTAATGATAATATCAGGAAAAAAATAATAGCTTCTGAAAAATGCCTGTTTGAAAACTTGTTATTAAATTCCTTGGCCAAGTCCAAGTTTCAGTTACTACTGGAAACACATGGTAATACCTATATATATGCATAAATATGATTATATTATTTATATCCAAAAGAATTCTACTATTTTTATGTCTGTTCATGCTGATCAGAGATATATGATTTTTGCCCAAGGACTAGTTACTATTTAGCTTCCTGAATTATTTTCTTCCTTGTTTTGCTTTTTTTTCCTTTTATTTTCTTTTTCCTTAATTTATTTTATTTTTGCTAGTGTCAAATTTAATACTCAGCTCTATTAAGTAAACAAATTAAAGTTTAATAGGTTTATGTTTCTTGTCTACTATAAAAATCGTTCAGACAGAACCAGCTACTAGCTTATCCAAACTCAGAAGTTACTAGTCTGAAAAAAGAAGTAAGGTACAAAATTTCTCCAGAGGTTCTTCATTATAGGTGAATATTGTCTACACAAGGTAAAAGAGGGGCTGAAATAGATGCCAGTAAAAACCTCAGTGATACACAGTCTAGCAAGCAGTCAAATACTTAAACAGGTAGCATGAAAGGATTGACAATTTTAAGTGCAAGCTTTATGACCTTGACAAAAGGAAAACCAAGAAAAACTAAAATCAACATCACAACGTTACGGTTTTCCTTTTCCATTAAGAAATAAGTGAAGAAATACAACCTGAGAAATTCAGTTCTTTCAACATTTTTGTTTACTGTTGACTGCATCCCACAGATGCTGCTGAAGAGACATTTTATCACCACATTATTGTATATGGGGAAAATTATAATTAGCTACTTAACATCTTTGGCAGATGTGTATGAGTACATTTTAAATGACTATATAAAATTTTCAGCATTAAAACCATATCCTGTCTCCAATATAATTTGTTTCATTTTTCTGTTTAATGAAGTGTAAAACACTGATAAATTGTGGAATTCTTTGTAAAGAGTGTTCATATTATTTGTGAAATACAGTTGGTGAACTAAGTGTATTTCTAAAAGCAAATGAGTTGCTGGGATGGAAATGTAATTTGCAGCTAAAAGATCAAAAAGCAAAGCAATAACATGGCATTGCTGATACTTAATTAAATTAAAGTGTATTTTACTTTAAGCAGCAGTTTCAGTGTTTCAGCACCAGTAACCCACTTAGCAAGCACAGTACAATGGACATGTACTGACGCACTTCAAAAATGGAGATGGCGAGCTCATTTCCACAGGGAGTTATGGGTGCACACACAGAGCTCCACTGCCATTAACAGAGTCTAGAACACAGATGAATGGCAAAGTCAATTAAAGGATTGTGACTTGGCTGCTTCAAATTTATCACTATTTTAACAGAGTACATGTACAGTGCATGAGGAAAGAAGCATATCATCTGGGCTTTGGGAGACAGATTGGGAGGGTGAAGTATGACTGACATCATAGAAAATAAAAAAGGAACTGGTGAAACTGCATAAATTCTAGCTGATTTTAATGAGCAGTTGTCTCTTCATGTACTTTCACATATTATGAAACTTACAGTAATTTCACAATTATAAGCTACACCTGATTATAAGCCACACCTCCCAGTAGCCAGGTAGACCACGGGATTTGTCCATATATAAGCTGCACCTGAATATAAGCCGCACTTTTTTTTTTTTTTTTTTTTTTTTAAGAGAGGATCCATGTGTGACAAAGTAACAAATTAGTAACAGAATCGCTGCCAGAGGGGTTTGGTGTCAGGTGCTCAAGTTGCAAACAGTTTTCATAGACCAGCAAAGCCTTTAAAGGCAGCCCCAGGTGCCCTCCCCGGCCAGCTCTCACTTCCAGGTTGGCATTTCACTGGGATTTGTCCATAGATAAGCCGCACTTGATGATTAGCCGCACTGCTGGGATAGGTTGGATTCTTCAATGAAAAAGGTGCAGCTTATAATCATGAAATTACTGTAAGATTGTCTCAAGTAAGCATACAGATTTCATTAGCAACTTACAACAGCAATTTAGGAGAGGGTTCCCACTCACTGCAACAAAATAAATTTCATATCAAGAATGATATTCTTTTCTCTGTGTGCCAGAGATAGGACTGGAGCTACAGAAAATCCCTAGCATGAAGTGCAAATAAGTTAGAAATTTGTATTAAAATGGAATTGCCAATTGATATCAAGCATTCTTGACAGCTGAAACAACAGAAAGATGCTTATTGTAGCCATCACGGAAGAGAAGAATGAGCAATGAATATAAAAACAGAAAGACAAGTGAGTTCCTTGAAAGTAGTTAACTCACACAGCCTATAGAAGGACAGATTATACAACAAGTTAGTATTCATTTCTCAGATGAATGAGAATTTTATTTTTTAACAACAGCAGCAATATTCTTCCAGTTATGCTAGATATCTCATTTAATAAATAAGCTATTTAATAAGCAAAATAAATTATGTTGTTCTCTAAGCATCATGGAAGTTGTGTTAGTAAGAATTTTCTAAAACTGACTAATCTTTCCAGCAAGATAATAGCAACCTGACTTTTTTGTGAACAGACTGATAACTTTCTACATAAACATTTTTGCTGTAACTCCAGTTTCATGACTTTTATCGCCTTTTTTTGGAGTTTTTTGAAAAATAAATCTCCTAATCCCATGTGTAGGCCTTCATGTTGCAGTGCTTTTACAAGCCTGCTAAAAGTTTAACTGCTTTGAGTGGTTCTAATGCTAATTCTTTGCAGTAATGTTTCAGCCTGCCTGCTTTGGAGGATAACTTTAACGCATGGGCTAACATTTCCAGTGATGGCTGCAGACAATGTCTGTGATGCTGTGATCAAGATGCAGTTTGTAAACCTTGGAGAGTGGCTGCTGAAATGCATGCAGACTCTCAAGCATGTAACTAAATATGAGGAGACCATTTCCTTTTACAGCTCTTCCTTCCACAGAAATTATTATGGCAACATACACTGTGTTAATGCCACTTAGCCACCACATATCCACTATCTGCACTCCCAAGGGTGAATTAGAATCAAATGTATTTAAATTAAAGACAGAAACATTATCAATTTAAAAATGCATTTTCTCCCAGGCTTTATTAGAGAAAGATGCAAAGATACTCCTTATGCCTTTAAAAATGCTGTTAGTATTAACAACATGACTAGATAAAAGTGTCACGAAAATGTAATGACAGTCTCATTTCCAATATATAGAACAAACAAGCTTAGTTACTAAGGGCAAAATATATGGCCCAGAGGAAAGCTGTTTGAAAATGGTACAGTAATTTTAATTGTAAAAATGCTGAACATTGATTCCTTGAGAGTTCATGCTTTTGTGTGTTGCTGCACAGATGATAGCAACAGATTCCTTCATTCACAGCCAGTAAATGAAAAGGCCCATCCATCAGCTCATGTTCATTTAACTCTGAGGTTTATCCCAGTTTGTCCTTTTCTCTCTGCTGCTGTCAAGTTAACAGAGGAAGATGCTTCTGTGGCTTCAGGGCAAATGATTACAGAATGTCCTTTTACCTCTGATCAAAATTTATAAAATAACATGAATAAAATTGAAACTGTTCTAATGCAGCCTATCATTATTTTCTTCTGTGAGTCAATGAATTTACTCAAAGGCTATTTTGGAGGCATATTGTCTATTCCAAGGTACTCCCTATGCTCACTGGAAACCATACTCTGCTCTGTGCCACAGGAATGCCACATGAGGAAAGATACAATGTGTCTATTTTTATTAAAATCTTTCATTTGAGCAAGAAATATTTGGATTAATATTTTGTCATTGTTTTAATATTTTGCCTTCCATCTATTTTCGAACTTTATATTGTATACTTTTTGATATCATGGAGAATATGGATAATATTTAATTTAGTCTTTAAGTGATGAAAACTGCTTGTTTTTGTGAGTGATGAAGCACTGAATGTGCATAAACAAAATAGTAGTTATAATATTCAAATACCAACAGTATGAAAATACCAAGTTTGATTACTTACACTAAATAAGACAAAAAATTATCTTTCTATTTCTCTTTTCTTTTTTAATTTGCTGAAGAAAGGGGGGACCATCTGCTGAAGAAGTGATGGCAAAGTGACATTAGGAACTTCCTGAAATATAGCAACATTTCACATAAGCTTACCTTAGCTTTGTCTTAAAGTGCATTTACTTTATAATCAGTTCCTGCTGTCTCTTAGCCACTCCTGTATCCTTCTTGTCCCTCTTAGAATTACAAGCACCCAGAGCAGCAGGGCTGGAAGGAGACAGATTAAATAGGAATAAGAAGTAGATGGACATCTGCAGTGTTTTAAGAAAGCAAGTCCTAACTTATAAAAGTAGTGTTATAATTATAGAATGATCTGCATAAACATAACACACCTAAGTGTCTACTTATGCCTAGCTATTTTCAGAAAATTTGCGTTTTATTCTGAGTACCAGTCTCTGCAGTGTATTTCCAATTTTTGTGAATGCTTTTGTTTAGCAAATAACATTCATAAGCTTAGAAATATATAAATGAGATCACTAATATGATGAAAATAATTTGCATACTAATGAATCTTTTTGATTAGGTGACTAAGTGAAGAATGAAAATTAGTTATCTACATGAAAGATGATATCTATTTCTCCTTTTCCTTTAATAGATTAAAAATCTTCATCTGATTTCAAAAGCTCTATCTCTTCATGAGACTGCTTCCAGGAACTGCTAATGGTCTATAGAGCTTTTTTTGCAGAACATTAGCACTATCCATTGACCTCTTCATTAGCAGACATGAAGTTATTTGGAATTCCAGTTCCTGCTGGGAAATTGTCCACATTAAAATGTTCGTGTCTGTGGCAGTCTTATCAGCCTGATGAGATACTAAATGGGCCATAAAAAATACTAACATATCTGAACTGAGTCTTTTACAGAAAAGAAGGAATGAAAAGAAGGTACTTTCAAGATTAGTAAATATGAAGATATGACAATTTTCCCATCCTGTATTGCTCCAAATCCTTTACTACGCATAAAAATTTTGGGAATAATTCTATTAAAATTTTTTACCAACAATAAAGTATATAGGCTCTTGGTAACTAATTAAATAAAAGCTTTCTATTTAAAACTAAAATTACCTTTCCTCAATCATCTAGATTTAAAAAATATAATGGGTTTGTATTGGGTTTGCATGACCTAGTTTTTGGTAGCATGGGGGCACAGAAGTGGCTTCTGTGAGAATTTGCTGGAAGCTTCTACCACATCCAACAGAGCCATTCCTTGATGATTCCAAAGATGGATAGGCTGCTGGCCAAAACTGGGCCAATCAGAAATGGTGGTTACTCCTCTGTGATAACAGATTTAAGAAGAAATCAAAAGAAAGGTTGTGGGGCAGTTTTAATTCCAGTTAGACAAGAGCAGGGTGAGAACACATGAGAGGAGCAGCTCTGCAGACACCAAGACTGGTGCAGGAGGTGGGCAGGAGGGGCTCCAGGCACCAGTGCTAAGATTCCTCTGCAGGCTGTGGTGAGACCATGATGAAGCAGCTGTGCCCCTGCAGCCGTGGAGACCCAGTGGAGAATGCAGAGATCCACCCACAGCACATGGGATCCATGGGGGATGCAGAGATCCACTCGCAGCCCATGGGATCCATGGGGGATGCAGAGATCCATTCATAGCCCATGGGATACATGGGCTATGGATGCAGAGATCCACCCACAGCTCCTGGGGATCCTCAGGGGATGCAGAGATCCACCCACAGCTCCTGGGGATCCTCAGGGGATGCAGAGATCCACTCGCAGCCCGTGGGATCCATGGGGGATGCAGAGATCCACCCACGGCCCATAGGAGAGGTGCATATGCCAGAGCAGAGCCTGGAGGAGGCTGTGAGTCCATAGGAGACCCATTGGAGAGCCAGGCCCTGCTCCCAGGCTGGAGCAGCCTCTCCTTGAAGGGCATTCCCCCATGGAAGAATGACCCATGCCACAGCAGTTGGAGGGATAATGTTACCTGTGGGATGGATTCATGCTGCAGCATGCGGGAGGACCCTTGCCCATGAGCTGGAGCCACATTGGAGAAGTTCATGGACAACTGTGTGCCATGGCAGGGACCCCACAGTGCAGCATGTGCACTTCTCCTGAGAGGGAGAAGCCTTGGTGATGAACTGACCAAACCCCCATGCCCTGTCTCCTTGTGTGCTGGGAAGCAGTGAGTGGCAGGAGGAAGGTATTTTTAAGGGCTTACTTGTCCTTAACCTGCTCTGATTTTGTGATTAATAAATTCACATTATATCCCTAAGTTGAGCCTGTTTTGCCCTTGATAGTATTTAATGAGTTATCTCTCCCAGTCTTCTTCTCAACTCATGTACCCTTTGTTAATTTTTTTCTCCTCTGCCCAGCTGCAGAGGGGAGTGAGTTGAGTGAGTGGCATTCACTGGTGTCTGACATCTTGCCAGCATCACCCAACAACAGTGTTTGATGAAATATGATTTTGGACTGAAACATCTTGCCATGCTGAGACTCCAGTCAAGTGTAGTGGTCAGTGAGCTTAAGAGGCACTTTTCTTTTAATTTTTTACTTCATCTATTATTTATATTCTTAGGGGTATTTTTGTGGTTTGTTCTTTGTTTTTTTGCTTGTTTTTTGTTGAGGTCAACATTACCTATTTCTGGAATTTTCTGGTTTTATTTTTTACAAAATCTTTATCAGATACAATTTTTAAAAATAATATTGATACTCACTCTTATATTTTATGAAAATGCATCCGAATTTCAAAACATGACAGAGATATAACCATTAAAACCAAAAAGGGGAAATTTTTGAGTTTAATTACTTTGTACAGGGCTAATTACTTCCACATAAGGAAAAATTCACATAACATTTCATGATTAATGAAGCACACAGAATTGTCGTTATTAAAAGCACTCATCACACATTGGTACAAGAGAAACAATAGTAATAATGTTCAATTTTTGAAGTTCCACGAGAAAAATATCCTTCAGTTTACTGTCTGTATGAGACCCAGCTGATGTTCAAAATGACAAGAAAGAAGCCCTCTGCCCTAGAATGCTAGTAGTTAACGAAATATTTTTGACATAACCTCAAAGATAAATAGAGCTGTGAAGTAGTAAAATTCTTTAAATGAGCACATCTGAATGGCAGCTTTCCTTATCATTTCTTGGTTTCAGAAAAATAGATACACTGAAACAATCACTGTCAGTATCTGAATATAGAAAGGCATTTTAGGCTTCCAAGAAAACTTTCAAGGACATCAGTTTTCACTTTCTAGGGTGTAAAAGTTGTGATAAAAGGCTATGAATGTCTCACGCTTCTTGAAAAAATTGCCTTTATTTCCTCCAACTCTGAAATGACAGCTGTACAAATGGGGCTACAGCAACCTTATATATATTTTACAAATGTCCATCTTTCACCAGCACTTAACTCAGAAGAAATGAGCTGTGATTCATTAACTATAATAGAAATTTTACTATTGAAGGTAGACCAAAAATACGGTTTATAATCAAGACATTAAAATAATAAAGAGGAAACGAGTTTGTCCCAAAAATTTAGCAACATTTGTTACTAGTTTTCATTAGTCTTTATCTATAAGTAGCTAACATCATATTATGATTATGAAAAACTTTAAAATCAGGTAAGAAAATAAACCTTTTTTAATCATTCAGACATCTCTGAGACTGACAGTTTTCCTAGAGTCTCTCCTTATATTCCTGTCGCACTTAGTAAATATAGCCATGGCATTCCTTGGCTCTCTTAGATACTGTTATGGTAGTGAAAATCTGCCTATAGACATAGAAATTAGGTGTATAATATTTTTTTTCTCCAAAGCTTAAAATCTCTTTATATTTCTCTTTTTAAAAAATTATTGTTTTGTAGTATATTATATGTTTTAATTGACATACCAAAAATCCTAATATTAATCTGAGAATTAATTTGTTGGAGAAAAAAACCTTTGAAATGCATGAGAATATTTAATGTAGATAAAGCTGCCAGAGCATTCATTCAAAAGGAATAAAACAGGTAAGGGAAATGAAAATTTACCTACAGCTATCGGTAGCATAAGGAGTTAAAAATGTACTCTTCCTATGGTACTTGCTGCAAAAGTCATGTCGTTTACCCCACAGAAAATGCTTCTAAAAGTGACAATAAAAAAATTACAGTATTTTCAGAATTATAAGCCACATCTTTTTCATTGAAGAATCCAGCCTGCCCCAGTAGTGTGGCTAATCATCAGGTGTGACTTATTTATGGACAAATCCCAGTGAAATGCCAACCCGGAAGTGAGAGCCGGCCGGGGAGGGTGCCTGGGGCTGCCTTTAAAGGCTTTGCTGGTCTATGAAAACTGTTTGCGACTTGAGCACCTGACACCAATCCCCGCTCTGGCGCGATTCTGTTACTAATTTTTTACTTTGTTACACATGGATTGTTGCTCAAAAAAACCAAAAATTTAAAAAAGGTGCAGCTTATATTCAGGTGAGGCTTATATGTGGACAAATCCCGTGGTCTACCTGGCTACCAGGACATGCGGCTTATAATCAGGTGCGGCCTATAATTGTAAAATTACTGTAATAAAAGGGGAAACAAATGGTGCACACTGGATCACATGATGGTAAATTTATCCTCACAGAAAGGTCAATATCTCAAGTAACCTGCCAAAGTCAGTTTCATTTGTGCCTGCCTAATGTACATGTTTGATTCAGACATCCTCAGGTGTCTGGGTTAAGCTGCACAGTGGACCACAGATGGTCGTTGCTTCATTCACATACCACACACATAAATGGATCTCCTACAGTGACATGCTGTTATGATCCAATTATTATAAGATGCCTCTGCCTGAATTAAGGTGCAAACAAGACCATTGGCCAAAGCCAACTATACAGATTTTCATTTAGCAGTAACTTTCAGGTAGATACTAATAGAAAGAAATAGGAAAGGGAGTGGGAGGGACAGAAAGAGAGTGAGGAAGTACAGATTACAGTAATTTCACAATTATAAGCCACATCTGAATATAAGCCACATATTTTCTTTTTTTTTTTTTTTAGCAAGGATCCATGTGTAACAAAGTAACCAATTAGGAACAGAATCGCACCAGCGCAGGGTTTGGTGTCAGGTTCTCAAGTTGCAAACAGTTTTCATAGACCAGCAAAGCCTTTAAAGGCAGCCAGCTCTCACTTCCGGGTTGGCATTTCACTGGGATTTGTCCATAGATAAACTGCACCTGAATATAAGCCGCACTACTGGGATAGGCTGGATTCTTCAATGAAAAAGGTACGGCTTATAATCGTGAAAAAGTAGAATTCTGCCACTACCCCATGGATCCAGAGGGTGTCCTAATGGTCCTTCTTTTGGTCTTGTCAATGGTGGGGGATCCTCAAGTTGTTCTTCTTGGGTATCAGCTTTATACAGTCCAAGTTCTGAGAATACACAGGGCACAGATGCTTTTCTCACAACTTGGGATGGCATGTGCATAAGCTCTTGCTTTCTTTTCCACAGCCTGCCACAGTGGGAATTTTTGTCTGGATGCATTAACCAGGATGCTACCCAGATCTGCCTTGCCAGACCTGGAACTAATGTCTTCCTGTTGCAAATTCCTCCCTTCTGTTCTTACCTCAAGTTCCCACTGTGGTGGTTCATCTTACAAGTTCCTCCAGTGGCCTAGACAGTCTTTAAGGTAACTGTGATGTTTGAGTCTCTTATGCATGTGGGGGATGGATAGATGTGTTTGTCTTTGGATGCCAATCTTAGCAAGAGCATAGAGAGAAGGTATTACAGCCTCTCCATCATTTACCATCATTCTTTAAAAAAGAACAGATTGTTTTGGCAGAGGCAAATTAAAGACACTAGAGAAAAAAGTTTCAATTTGCTAAAAGCTCATATGCATTCTCCTCATTCTGAGCTCAGCTCTAATGCTGCCCTGGGTAAAGAATGTCCCTGTTGTGAGCAGGAGGTAAGCTTAAACATTACAGTCCCTCTAGTCTGAAAATTTAGGAGTGCAAGAATTACATTGATTTAGAGACCAATCAAATCTTAAATAGTGAATTACAAATAATATACCAGTAACTGAATATTCTGCTAAAGTTCATAAAAAATCCCAAAGCTCAAATATATTTGCAGTAACTAGTGGAGCAGTCCTGAGAAACAAAAGTATACAAATTTCCATCTGTTCAGAGAGACAGAATAAAGGGCTACAGTCAGCAAATACAAGACTTGTGATGAATACTTCAATCAGCTAAGAATAATAATGTAGCTTCAAATGTCTCATAATCTTTCCTGCAGGCTTCTCTCTCAACAAGCTGTGGGCTCTCACATGATCTAAGATTCCTGAGATGAGACTGGCTTTATTTGTGTAAATGCATCTGAATGTAACTTAGTCATTACTCAACTGGAGGCACAAAAGACAGTCCAAATAACTCAAAGAAGTTTTTAAAATACATGGGGGTGTTTAAGGAAGTGGAGTACAAAAATGATAATCCATTGCAAATCAAATTTATCTGACTTCTATTTGACATCAGAGTTGCTATCATGAAGAATTTGAGTATAGGGTCTTTGAGGGAAGATTAAATAATTAAAAAAAGATATCCAAACTGCTGCTCAAATTATTGCCTTTATATATATAAAACTACACAAAGCAGTCCATTTAAAAAAGGTTTTTCTAACTGACTCATAGGAGTAGATTGTTACAGAGTAACATCTTATAACTTTATTCCTTAGGCAAAATAGAAATAGTGTAATAGCAATTAACATTCTTTTGAAGTAGTTTAGTGAGTCCTGTTTTCAGTTCCTTATATAACTTTCTGGTGGCAGTCAGTATGTGTGAAGCTATTATTGCTTCATTACTTTACTGGCTTGACATGTGCTTTAAAACTGAGCAGACACAAAGCAGAAAGGAAGGCACATATAAGTAGCAAAACTCACTTGTAATCGAATTTCATGGAGAGAATCACTAGACCTCTATATGATAACACTAAGCTGCTTTGTATCTTCTCAAAACAATGGCTCTTGCTCTGTTTTATTTTAAGCAAGTGTTGAGAATCTTCTTGCGCTGAAAACCACAAGTACAGTAATTTCACGATTATAAGCTGCACCTTTTTCAATGAAGAATCCAGCCTACCCCAGTAGTGCGGCTAATCGTCAGGTGCGGCTTATTTATGGACAAATCCCAGTGAAATGCCAACCTGGAAGTGAGAGCCGGCCGGGGAGGGCACCTGGGGCTGCCTTTAAAGGTTTTCACTGGTCTATGAAAACTGTTTGCAACTTGAGCACCTGACACCAAACCCGGTGCTGGCATGATTCTGTTACTAATTTGTTACTTTGTTACACATTGATCCTTGCTTAAAAAAAAGAAAAAAAAAAAGTGTGGCCTGTACTCAGGCACAGTGTATATATGGACAAATCCCGTGGTCTACCCGGCAACCAGGATGTGTGGCCTATAATCGGGTGCGGCTTATGTTTGTGAAACTACTGTATTCACTTTCAGATTCACATGCAGCCTGTGTTAGAGGGCAGATATTTATAAATGGATAGATTTATTGACTCTTCCTTCAAAAGTTTCAGTAGACTTGACCCCAGAACTTTCTCTCTATGATAATGTTATTATATTTTGCATTTATATTTAAAAAAAATATTTCAAAAAATTAGTAGGACTGGAGAATCTCAGGCTTCTTTTTCAAATATTTTTTTTTTCTTCCCCAGTAGGTAGTGATAATTGAGGGTGAAAATAATCTTATTTCTTTGGTTAAATTAGACATCTAATGTGATTTAGATCTCTGGGATCCCAGAACTGGTTAGTGCTCTGATAAGACTTCAGAGTCTCTCCCTGGGAAATGGTTGTAAAAAAGCATCTGAAGAGAGATTTATTCTCCATGTCCCAGTCCCTGGTGCAGATAGAGTGAATCATCACTGCAGGCATCTGTTCTCTTCACACTGGGGAGAAAATGAGAGAAATAACTGTGGCATGCCATTTATCTGTTAGATGGCCAGAGATACATGAAGTACCACCCTGCTTGGGGATCCCTTTGATGATATCACTGCTGAGTTGCTTTCCTCCACATGACTGTGCACCCTGTTCGATTGGAGCCTTTTTTTCTTTTTTTTTTTTTTTTTTTTTTTCTGCACATGAAATGAAAATTCAGGTGCAGCTGTGCAAAAGACAAAGTACAACAGTGTTCTGGAAAGCTATTCTTTCCACCTACATAAAAGTCTACATTAAAGCCAATGGTAAAAGACAGGATGCTTTAGGAAATTCTCTTCTCCTTTTTGCCTTCATTACTGCTTTATTGAGGTGGTATTTTCCAGGAATGAAATAGGAAACACCTCTCTACATTGGTACTGTAAAAGCAATTTTTTGTCACGTTGCTTTAAATAATAGCTATTCAAAGTGACAATTTTATTTGCTAGCAAAGAATTATGTGTGTGTCACAGACCTTACGCCCGTTAAAAAAATTATATTCGACAACACCATGAAACATGACCACTTCCAGGAGAGGCTTCATATAATTTCTTCATACAATTTTCCTTCTCTAATTTATTATTGACTTGATACTGCATTCTTTTTGGAATATAAATGGTAATTTAGATAGATTACTTTAAATATAAAAGTAAATATATTTTCTTCCATTAATGACATGTTATTGTTTGCTGGACTTACTGCATTTATGTCACTTACTATAAAATCAATTTCTAAGTAAAATACTTAGAATATGTTAATAATCCATTGCTTCTAATTGAAAGAGGCAATAATTTATGTCTAAAGTGGGTTTATAAAGTTTTAGGATGTTTATGTCAAGTTAACTCAATGTCAGCAGTGTATTTTCACATATACAGATTTTCTAGTGCCTTTGTTTCAGTCCACATTCAAAATGAACTTAAAGTGGATAGCAACAATCACAAGCATTGAAATTATAATATTGTTTGTAGTGAAAATGTGCAAAAAGAATCCACAAGTAAATCTAACAAAATAAATATCATATGACTACAATTTTTATTTTGCTCATATTTTATAATTCTGGTTTAGAACAAAATGAAGTGAACCTGCACTGCTTCCAGGGTTTAAGAAAAAATTAAAGATATAAGTAATCAAATATATATATGTAGCCGCTCAAATAAACTATGTAGATAAAATGCTTAGGTTTGAATGATTCATTAGAGATGAGAACATAATGAAATGACTACTGGAATTTATGCCCATCAAGATAGGGACATTACATCTTACATGGTGAAAAAGAAATATTATTTCAGAATAATTTGTATTTATATTTGAGAAACCTTTATGTAATGACAATAGTGAGTATTAAAGATGAAATAACCTTCAACAGAGATATAACCAGCTCATTTCAAGGTTGCAGCTGGATAAAGATATAGATAGATAGATATAGATATAGATATAGATATAGATATAGATATAGATATAGAAATATGGCTGTTTTCCACTCAACTGGAATCTGCATCTGCATTTATATCCAGAAGATTTTTGTTACAAAATTGTCTTTTTTTTCTTTACTAAGGTTTTTATTTAATGCTTTGACCTGAGTTTTTGTAGGTTTTCAGAGAGATTAACATAACCACCAGACCATCTCATTTACTGTGTTCTCAAAATCTGTTAAAATCAAATACGTAGACCCTCTGCAGAGGAGAACAAAAAACCAAAACCAATCAACCAAACAAAAAACCAAGAAACTAAACAACAACAAAAAACCTCAAATTAACACTAAACAGGAAATCAAACCAAATCAAAACAAAAACCCTCAAACAATGAAAGGAAAGAATCTTCACGTATGTGGATAAGGTTGCAGATAATATTTAGAAAATGGTCCAATATTCTTTTACACAATGAATGTTGAAGCCTATAGTCACTGTAGTAGTTCAAGGTCCTTATCTTCCTTCACCACCAGAGGCAGAGAAAAAAACCTTCTTAGGATGTGTCCTCTAATCTTTTCCCTGCTTTTTTTTCTTTTTTTTTGCATTTCACTGCCCATAAGTTGTGATTTAAGCAATTCAAAATCTCAGACATGTATTTGTCCTGCACATATTCTGAAAATAAAATTAAAATATCTGTACTATTAAATAGGTAAGTTATCATTGCAAAAATGTTTATGTACACTGAAAAATGAAATTACAAATAATAGGATATTGAGCATATAAAATTCTATATTCACTTTTACAGGTGAATTGTGGAATATTTATAAACTCACAAAATTAAATGGTCATCACCAGCTAGACTCAGAACCCACAAAATATAAAAATTAGATAATATATCCTGAAGCTAAACTTTGAACAAGAAATTCACATCAATATGCCAATATTTTTGTATAATTTTGCTGTTACTTTGAAATAATTAGAATCTAATTCTTTGCAGCATTATTTTTCTGTTAAAGCTGCAGCCAGTAATTTTTGTTTTGTGTTAGGTCCTTTAGTAAGATGAAGACTCTTACTACAGCAGCTGGATTGCAGCCTCCAAAGGCCAATTTCTACATTTCTTGTCACTGTGGATTTATTATCTGCAGAAGTGCTTGGAGGGCCCATAATTATGCCAATCCCCACTTGACATTTTAGACCCTTCTGCCACTATCTCAAGCCATCCTAAGTTTCAGCATCACACTGCATCAACAAAATACTGTTAGACAGCTATCAAGTAGCATCATGAGGATTAGAGATGTGCAATACCCAGCTATAAATGACTATTACAGCTCTTACATCTTGTGCTTTGGACCATAGACCTGAAAGCAGATCTACTGAATCTGGATAATAAAAACTCAAATGCAGAGCTCACATTTTTGCTTCTTTTTGGTTTTCTTTCTGTTCATAAACCAAGGTATAATTTTGCTGCTTATTAACAGATAAACACTCGTTATAACAATTAATTTGTTTTGTATATTTAGTGGAATGCTTCACTTAAGTGTTCAACAAAAAAAAGTCCAATTTAAATTCTGCATGGAGAAACAGTCGTTTTGTATTTTGCAGAGACTAATTGCTACTTTATGTAATATATGAGTTGCAATACATAAAAGTACCTATAGACATAAATTCTGATCTTTATGTATGTACTTTATTGGTAGCAAGCGTGAGACAGAAATAGTAAAGATATTAAGATGTTTGGTTCAGTATATCTATATACAGGTGAGTAATTTCACTAGAAGTCGCTTGTGTGGATATATAAACCCCAAACACTCCAATTCTTTACAAGTGTCAAGTTCCAGCAGGAAAACCTGATGAGAATGGAATTATTATTATATTCTAATCCTGAAACTGTCAGTTAAGAAAAGCTGGTTTTGTTAGACATGAATAACAAAGCTTAACTTTCAAAGCTCCCTTTTTATTTCCCCATACAATGAAAACACAAATGCAGATCAGAAATATTTCTAGATTTTTTTTAGTCTAGAAAATACTTTTTTAAAAAAAAACTAAGCAGTATTTAAATTGAATCTTTGGAACATTTTTCATAATTAGTTCTGGTAAATGCAGTCATTTAAGAATTCCTGCTGTATATTTTCACTAATAATTGGGGAAAACAATGCCCAACTGCAAAGACAAATGGAAAATATTGAAAACGCCAAAAAATAAAAAAAAAGAAAAAAAAAAAAATTAAAAAATCCCAACATATATCTGCTGAATGCAATTCAACCACCTGCAGTACTGGGTTTGTTTTTTTTTTTCCTGAACAGGATGGACCAAATTCTCAAAGTTGTCGAGCTCAGAGGTGAATCAATTACAGTTTTCCCACCTTCAATGGAAGATCGATGAGACCCAATGGAAGAGCTATTTATGCAGTACTAGGACTCTCACAATCCAGCAGAACAAAAATTAATGCAGGAATATGACTCAACGCGAGAAAGATGTAAGTTCAGCTATATCCTTTGTGTTTTCTCCCCTATGACCTACCAATGGCTCTTTGTGCACTGTCAGATTCACAGCATGTCAAATCAGGTAAAGGCAAGGTCTCAGCTTTACCACCTTTTTTTTTTTTCACTTTTCCTGTCCATAAGTGGAGTGAAGGTGAAGTTTCTGGGACCTTTGGGAAAATGCACTTGAAACAGCTTCATTTTTTTCTGCCTTTCTCTAACATAAATAACAAGTATCAGATACACCTTGTAATGAACATAAAGAAATGTTGGAGGGAAGAACCAGAAAACTTGTCTTTTATATGTTAGTTCAGTGTAGTTTTCCTGCTTTGTCACTGTCTTTAATTTCCCCTCTAGCTCTATAAAAGCTTCCAGCCATCTTTTAAATTCATTTATAGTATGTGCTTCAGTGGGCTTACCTGACAACTTATTCCTCACGTTTATTACTTTTAGAATGAAATAGTTGTGCTTGAATACTGCTGCTGTTTCCACTTAAAGGGATATTGTCCACTTATCAGGTTTTGTTTTGGTTTAAATTGACTAATTTTTAAAACAGACTTTTTTACTGACATATCCCTCTTTAAACCTTATACCGAGATCTCGGTATCTGTAATTGTATCTTTGCTCCAGCAGTGATGTATACTGCAGTCCCATGGACAGGTTAGTGAGATTCAGCTGTCTCTGCTGAGTCAGTGCAGTAGGTGCTTCTGCAGAAGTGCAGTCTCGTGGGTCCTCCTGTAACTGTGCCTCGTCTTCCAAAGAGAAAGTCAAAGAGACAACTGTACTTTTGCTGTTGTACTCCAGATGTGGCTACGTATCAGTGGAACAGCAGAGTTGTCTAAGATGAAGTGACACACTGACTCCTAAGTCTTTCAATGCAGGAAATATTTGTGGGTATTTGCAACACTCATGGAATCTTTTCCCTGATACCTTTTTCTAAAGTACAGTAATTTCAAGATTATAAGCTGCACCTTTTTCATTGAAGAATCCAGCCTACCCCATTAGTGCGGCTAATCATCAGATGCGGCTTATTTATGGACAAATCCCAGTGAAATGCCAACCTGGAAGTAAGAGCTGGGGAGAGAGGGGGTCGGGGAGGGCGCGTGGGGGTTCCTTTAAAGGTTTCGCTGGTCTGTGAAAACTGTTTGCAACTTGAGCACCTGACACCAAACCCCCCGCTGGTGCGAATCTGTTACTAACTCGTTACTTTTTCGCACATGGATCCTCGCTTAAAAAAAAAAAAAATAGTGTGGCTTATATTCAGGTGCAGCTTATATATGGACAAATCCCATGGTCTACCCGGCTACCTGGATGTGTGGCTTATAATCAGGTGTGGCTTATAATCGTGAAATTACTGTAATAACAGCAATAGTGGATTTTTTATAAAAAGAAAGAAAATCCATGTGCAGTGCTCAAAATGTCAAAAACTGTAGCAAAATAGCCTTAGAAATTAAGCTCTGTAAAAGCTGCTAGTTACATTTTTTTCTCTAAGCATCTTGAGAAAACAGGAAGTTATTTATTTATTCATGCTGAAAACACCAATGAAAAAGGCCTTTTTGACTGAATGCCAGATGGAAACACTTATGCTGTCACAGAAAAAGGTTCTCAGTTAGTCAGGTGCATTTTGAAATTATGAAATGCTGTGTATATATTTTTACAATGCTGACAGGAAACTGGGATGCACATAGGAAAACTATTTTTAAAATATTTTAATTATTTTTAACTTATTGAAAATAAATGGAAAATCTCCAGTCTATTTTCTTCATCAAAATCTATTATTTAGAATGACCAACTGCATGACATAAAAGGAAGGATCATTACTGGATAATAATTTCATCAAAATATATTCCTTCTAGGTTCTTCCTTCATCCTTCTTCTAAGGATGGCTGATATGGAAAATGCAGTAATAATTTTAAGGTTTTTAGGAGGTCTAAAACATAAGTGGACATCTGCTCTTAGTGGAGGGCATCATACTGATTCTTTTTAATGTTCTCTGTTTCTTGAGGAGCAGATGTGGTGATCAGCCTCTCACTTCCAGAGTTTGTTACTATTCCATATTTTCTTGTACTGCAGGTAAGGTAATGCTATGGAATTAGCCTTGTCAAAATAAACTGGTTTCTCACATAAGAAGTGGTTTATATCTGGCATTCTAGTGAAGTGCATGAAATCAACTTTCTGGTACCTGCTCCAAATTCTCATTTTTTTGGAAATAATGCTTTACTGTCCAAAACAGGTCATCACATAAAAAAGAAACTGTGCTGGTGGGCAGATACTCTGCTGCTGATACATACAGGTACACTAAAATATTCCAAAGGGCAGAAGGGGACATTAAATTCTTCTAAATATGCCCCTCCATTTTTATCTTTTCAAGCCAGAGCTGGTATGCATGATTAATAATCTATTAACAATAAAAGATAAGAGAAGAGAACATATCTGTTGTATAACTGTTGAAAATGTCAGAAATATTCTTCATAACCTACATAGTTCACAGAAAGAGAGAGAAGCTCTTCCAAAAATACACTGTATTTACATGTTCTGCATTTCCCTGAAGGAGCTATTTCTTTTCCTTGACTTCATCTCTTCTCTTAGTCTGAAGTAGTTGGGATGAACAGAGTGAATATGCTCACTAGAGCTCATGAGCAAAATTCTTGGTTGCTACAGAGAACTAACAGCTTCCAAAAGGAACTAGCTTTGAAGTATATTCTGTGGTATTTAAATTCAAGAAGTAAATATTTCAACACAAAAAAAAAAAGGAAATCTTTTTTTTAAATGTTACTATTAATTTTTCAAGACAACAGTTTTGTCAATTCTCAACATACTATTGCAAAATTCTAGGGCTCCTTTTTCTCATATATCATTATATGATTTCAATCTTTTTGAAAGATGAGAAAACACTTACTTTTTATGCTCAGATAGCTGTAAGGAGAACAGTCTTTCTCCATTGGGAAATGCATCTTTTAAAACTCTGCTTTCTGGGGAAAGTGCGAAGAAGCAAATTTCTCAAATTATTAAATGAGATTTATCCATTCATCCCAGCTAATGAGCTCTGGGCTAGATCCTAAATTTGGCTGACATTATACTGCACAAGGAGCCATGTTTCTCTCTATTGATGAGGGTTAAGCATGTTATAATCTTAAAATGGATGTCCTCAGGCACCATCTCTGCAGTGTGAGTTTCATCATCTTTTAGATATTGTTGCCATGGAAAACTTTTATATTCCTCCAAGGACTCCTTCAAATATTCTTATGCTGTGTGTCATTCTGTCCTCGAACATATGGAGGGAAAACAACACTCTCTTGGTTAATTATGAAATTTATCCAAATTTTAGTGTCTAGTATGAATCTCAAATGTACATTTGTCACACCATAATGGAATATTTAGTTCTGGAATGAATGCTTTTGGTAAAGAAACAAGTACTACTGCTGAATCTCAGGGTGGAATGTTTTCAGTATGATCATTCCATATATGTTATTACCTGATAAAATATGTGATAATAGTTTGATTTATTTTACATATCCATGCATTAGCCATGAATGTAGCATTTTCGCATTTATTAGACATAATTATTTTGATTTTCTCTTTTAAATCTAACTGTGTCATACATTTATGAGTCCTCTTTTGCTGTCTTTAAGGTTTTTGTTTTCTCTATTTTTTAATATCTCAAACAGCTCATGAATTGGCAATGTCATACAAATAAGGAGATTCAGTTAGGCTGCAACAAAAAATTAACCCTGATTTTTTTCCTCTTCTGCTACCGTTTTTTCTGAAGCAAAAGAGAAGAACTAATGGTTTATTTGTTATGTTGGCTTTTTACTATTTATACAGTTTTATGAGGCAATTGCAATCTAAAAATAATTATATGAAGAACTGTGAATTCACTTTTTTATTTAACTGTCAATACAAAAGAGCATTTTGGCCCAGAATTAACAGTATTGAATCCAGTAAATACAATCTTTCCTCATTGAGTTTTCCTCAATGTTTGAAGGATCTATAAAAGAAAAATACAGCATCATTTTATTTCAGCTTATGAATCTACCAAGAGAACTTAGCTGTGGTGAGCAACATACTTTTGATCATAAATACTCTGTGATTCTTGTTTTTAATCATCTTTATTTTCGATTGTTGCATCAGCCTCAGTGCTGACATTACTGATTTGCTGGGCTGTTAGGACTCAATTCAGCAAAGTGCTTGAGAAGTGCTCGTTTTAAGCAGGGGAATAGATCAATCCAGTTACTTATATCTTTAGAATTTAAGTACAATAAAATGCTTTTATGAATTCCCATTGAAAAGGAAGAGTTAGAATCAAAGTTCTCTTCACATACTTCATAATTCACCTGCATAAATGGTGTGTTTCTAACTGATTGTCAAACTCTTCTATTTTTTTTCTCCCACTGAAAAGACTCAAGATATAAAAGAAATACAGTTTGAAAAGCAGGATAGTTGGTTTTTTTTGTTAATGCTGTATATGTCTGTTTTGGCAACCAAACATGCAAGATTATATCACCAGAAACATCAATTCAGAAGGCTTCCTTGAATATTCAAATAAATAGGACTTAATTTTGTTCTCTATAATATATTCTTCTAATAGTAATATACACAGTGAAGAAAGAGCTGGTAAGCTGAGGTAACAAAAAAGAAAGGTTTGTACTTTGTTTATTTATTATCTTTTGAAGTTGATTCCTTAACAACATTTGTTTAGTAATATGTTTTCCATATAAATAACTGAGCATTCAAAAAAGGCTAAGAAGCTTTTACAAGATTAGTTTTGATCCTGACAGTTTCTAACAATGCAGCAACATCTCATTCAGGAAATTGCAGCTACCCCAGGCATTGAGCATCCAATCATTCTGAGAGTTATCTTTTGAGATGAATGGGGAAACATCCTGGTGGGGCAATACTCTGATCCTTACAACCACAACCAAATTGGTCATATTTGATGAATAATGGAACAAAGTTAATCTCCAAACACAATGCAGGTAGAATTAAAAGAGATAAAACCAAAATTAATTCTACCACTGCCATAGTTTCTAATGTTTCTAAAATTTCAAATCTGAACTGGCTGTAGTAAAACAGATCATTACAGTTCTGTCCATCATTTAAAGGGAGAATGGCAGACACCTTGTACATTGATTGCATTTCCCAGTCCACTCATCAACCTACATGTTGAAGTAACATGAGGAAGGATATATTGCCATAAAGTTCTGAGCTTCTGGTATCACTCCATTTTAGCTTTTTTTTTTTTTTTTTTTTTTTGTTACTTAACCATATTGCAGTGAATCTCTGGAGAAAGTGTGAAACATTATTTTTAACTCCGATGTTTGCAGCATGTCTTCCAAAAAAGTCCAAAAAAACAACCCCATGATATTGTATTGTTAGATGGAAGGCTTTGGAAATGCATCGATCATCTGAATCCTAAAGTCATTCCAAAATTATATAACACTGCTACATCATTTATAATAATGTGTTATAAACATTTAAAATAAAGTATTTGTACCAGGTTCACTTATTAATCTGTTAGTCTGTAAATCAACAAAAACTACACAGTTCAATGTGGGGAAACACTACACTTAAACTTCTAGTAAAAGGGAAATCATTGAATCAATTATAACTGGAGGGATAATTTTTATTTTTACAATTGTGACTTATGGTGTTCCAAAGAAATGTGGAAATCCTTAATTTGATTATATGGTTACAGATCATCAAACTTGAATTAATGGGAGGGAAATACAGTTTTACCTTTTATTACTATTATTATTATTATTATTATTATTTATTATTATTATTATTTTCACAAGGAGAGAGAAAGAAGGTTTAATTTGCAAGGATTTCCTAGAGAAATACGGAAACAAACATAATTTTTTGAAAACAGTCAGTTATCTTTAGGTAATTAAACTTGGGATTCAACACATGCAGAAACACAGTTGGATGAGATAATTGCTGTCATTAGCTTCCAACTGGATCTATTCTATTCCAGTGAGATAAAGTTCCTGAAAAGTCCACTTCAAGAAAATATTTACAGTAACTTCAGCGTTTTTCAAAGATTTTCAGGCTGATTTTTGTTATGAAAAGCTTAATTTTTTTTTTTTTTCATTTCTTCTTGAATATGAATAACAGCTTGGATTTTTAGTTTTCCTAATTTTCCAATAATGTTAATAAATGTTAAAGAGTGGAATGAAGAACTGGACCTCTCCATTGTGAGAATGTATTAAAATAGAATAATTGCGTGATCAAAAAAATATTGAACAAGCTATCTTGATAGATAATATGAAGGAGAATAAAGAATATTTTGCCAAGGATGTGGTAAAATAAAACATGTGCAGCATGCAGCAAGACGGAGAGGAGCAGGTGTACATCTGAGGATCCTCAGAACATTTGTTATAAGGCTAAGCCTAAATTAATAAGGAGAAAAAAAAACAAGCTACACACATATAAAAAGCTCAACCTCATGCATATTTCCCTTATTATAAACTATAATTTTGAAAGTGACTTAATGAAAAACTTTCATTATTTAGTCAGACATACAATGCAGAGGAACTTTGCTACAAGATGAATGCCCATGCAACTAAATTTTTCTCCTGTAGGTTGAATAAAGTTTAAATGCCTGCAGGAAATAATATTTCAATAAATTATGCTTATACACAACCTATGATACTATAAAGTAAATTAATATATTAATATCTTGGTAGTGTATTCAATCCACTGTAATTCCTACATTCATCTTTCCACACAACTATTGGGCAATTCTTTACCCTGACATGAGGAGACAGATCAAAAAACTCCAGTATGTTTAATCTGAATTGAGCACTGATTTCATTCAGATACTGTCTCACCTGCTTGTTTTCTATTCTATACTGATCACAAACAGGTCCTAATATTAAATTTCCACAGCTTTTATTTTGGTTTGGTTTTTTTCAGCAGAGAGCAAGAGAATTTGCATTTGTTTAGCTCTACTCAGGGGTTTTATGAAATTTTTAAATGTCATCAAATTTATTTTCATAGGACTTTAATTTAGAATGGTTTTACTTTATAGGTTACGAATATGTAGAATTTTCCTTAAGCCATTTATTTAATCAAAAAATCATAGAATGGTCTGGATTGGAAGAGATTTAGAAAGATCATCTAGTTCTAAACACCCCTGCCATAGACAAGGACACTTTTCACTAGGGTTGCTACATCCAACCTGGTTTTAAGCACTTCCAGGGATGGAGCATCCCCAACTTCTCTGCACAACCTGCTTCAGCACCTCGGTACCCTTTCAGTAAAGATTTTTTTCCTAATATCAATTTCAGAATTATAAGCCGCACCTTTTTCATTGAAGAATCCAGCCTACCCTAGCTGTGCGGCTAATTATCAGGTGTGGCTTATTTATGGACAAATCCCAGCGAAATGCAGACCCAGAAGTGAAAGCGGCTGGGGAGGGTGCCTGGGGCTGCCTTTAAAGGCTTCGCTGGTCTATGAAAACTGTTTGCAACTTGAGCACCTGACACCAAACCCCATGCTGTTACTAATTTGTTACTTTGTTGCATGTGGATCCTTGCTTAAAAAAAAAAAAAAAAAAAAAGGTGTGGCTTATATTCAGGTGCAGCTTATATACGGACAAATCCCGTGCTCTACCCAGCTACCGGGATGTGCAGCTTATAATCAGGTGCGGCTTATATTTGTGAAACTACTGTAATCAAAATTTATTCTCTTTCTGTTAGGGTCCATTCCTCCTTGTTCTATCACTACATATTCTTGCAAAAAGTCCCTCTCCATCTTCCTTTTAGTCTCCCTTCAGGTACTGGAAGGCTGCAATTGGGTGAGCCCAAAGCCTTCTCCTCTTCAGGCTTGATAGACTTGAATAAGTAAAGAAGTGCAGGAAATCTCTGACAAGGGTAACTCCCTTCATGAGTAAATGTCCACAAGAAGGATCTAAGATCTGATAGCTCTTCATCTTCTCCACGGAATTTCTTCTCTCTTCCCTTTTCTCTATCTCCTATCAACTGCGCCAAAGAAAATATCTTCTCACTAAGTGCCACATGGGAAAGAGGAGAGCATGGCTGGAGTTTCTTCTTTTAACATAACCAGTAACTCTGAGAAGGCACTCTTCTGCAGATCAGGCAATACCCACTCATATTATGACCCAAGATACTTCTCTACAGATGTATGCAAGTTATTTCTGGTCCTGGAGAAAATGGCAGTGAAACACTAATCTTAA
>VRYO01002297.1:75154826-75169816 GCA_009812075.1 Sialia sialis | reverse complement strand
CTCATATTTTGGTAAATCAGCAATACTGTACTTGGTTTGATATGCTGAAGTTAATGCTGACATGCCTTTATTGGGCTGGATTATGTGATATAAAAACATCCTTCATTTTATATCCAAAATGTTACAGAGCCTGTTGGTCTACTGACACCCGAACTTGGGAAAGAAAAGTTATGCAGCTCAAAGAACATTGACAAAAACCAGCCTTTTAATCAACTTTTGCTTAGATGATGGCTTTGTTGGATTTTTCAGGCCAGATGAAGAAATACTAAAACATTATAAGAAACCTATATTCCTGGACTTTCCATTAAAACATAACCAGGAAAAAAAAAAGAGAAAGAAAAAGGGGGGGAGGGGAGGGGGGAAAATGTGAAAATAACCTTTGAGATTAGACATGGCCTATCTTTCACCTGTTCTTCATGAGTCTCTGCTTTCATGCTTTAGAATTTCAGTAGGAAAGGAAAAAATATATTCATGAAAATCACTTCTTTGATCTGTGTGTGAAAGAAAAGTTCTCATCCTGCTTAATGCTGAGGATGGCTGAGAATTTAACCCTTCAATTTCTAGGAGAAACTCTGGTGTACTTTAAAAATTGAGAAACCAATACTTGAGACTTAGTTGGGTCTCAACACTTCACCTTTTAAAGTCAAAGGATAATGCTTAACATTTTTAATCGTGCACAGCCACTAGCTACTGTTCTGTAAGGCATCAGAGTGATACCTTTAAAATAAACCCCTTTTTTACTCATTTTTATGGAAGCATGACATGAATGACATTTTTGGACTAATGATTTACAGATGTAAGTTAGAAAAAAAACAACAAACAAACAAAAACAAAAAAAAAAAGCAAAAAAAAGCAAAAAAAAAACCCCAAAGCAAAAAAAACCCCAAAATAAAAAAAAGCACAACCCCCCAAAAAGAAAAACAACAACCAAAAATATCAAAAAACCAACAAAACCAACAATAGTTTTGAAGCTCAATAAAATTAAAATGGAATTTCCTGACACAGCTGCCTATCCTTGTAAAGGTCGTGGTGCAGATCCCAATATTTAAAAGCATTTCAGTAGGTTTTCATCAGTATTTCTGTATTTCGCTAAACAGAAAAGAATGAAATGTTTTTAGATCTGTTCTAACTTGCCAGCATTAATGGAGCACCAATAAATCCTCTTTTTGAATCTGCAGATCAGCGTACCTTTAGGTTACACCTGACTTTGAGATACCTCCACTTTTTGTCGTCGACAGTATCTTTCAGAACTGAGCTAAAATTAGAGAGCAGAGGAGGACAGGAGCAGGCACGATTTCCTGATGCAAGGTTTCCCTGATTCCAGTCACTGTTTATTTAGGGAAAATGAAGGTAGACGGTGTACGGAGTGAGGATGCCCTGGTGCTGACCTCAGTGGGGGTGGCAGGGAGTGTCTGTGAGGAGAGGCTGGGGCTGCCCCGTGCAGGACACAGATGGTTCCAGCTGGCTGCAATCCACCCACCACAGGGCACAGCTGAGGGGGGAACACCTCCGGGGGAAATGTATTTAAGGAGGGGAAAAAAAAAAAAAAAACACACCAAAAAACTGGTTTTATGTGAGAGAGGAGTGAGAATCTGACAGCAACAACTCTTCAGACACCAAGATTGTTAAATAAGGAGAGGGTAAAGGTGCTTCAGGAGCTGGAGCAGATATCACCCTGCAACTTCTGGAAAAGACCATGGGGGAGCAGTGTATCCCCCAGAAGCTCACGGAGGTCTCTGTGGAGCAGATATCCACCTGCAGCTACCGAGGACCTCTCGTTGAAGCAGGTGGATGTGCCCTGAAGGAAGTTGATGACCATGAAGAGGAGCACACCTTGGAGCAGGGGAAAGGTGTGAGAGGAACAGTGGCAGAGAGCATCTGTCATGGACTGATCACAACACCCCCTTCCCTCCCCCTGCACAGCTCAGGGCAGGGGAAGTAGAGGAGTTGAGTGTGAAGGAGTGAAGATGGGGCTGGAATGTTTCCCACTATCCTACTGCGCTTTTAATTGGCAACAAATTAAAATAATGTTCTGTAGTCAAGTCCGTTTTTCTCATGATGGCAATTGGTGAGTGATTTTCCTGTCATTGTTTTGACCCATAAAGATTTTCCATCTTTCCCCACTGCCTGCCCCATTCAACTGAGAAGGGGGAGTGAGAGAGTGGCTATGTGACAATCAGGTAGCCATCTCAAGTCACCTTGAGAAATGGATTAGCATAGCTGAGTTTATAAAAAGGTTCTTGCTATTATGTCAGAAATCTTTCTTATGTAACTGTATAATGCCACTCAAAATAGCCAACAACTTTGGGCAATGCATTTCTTTTTTCTCTAGGAAAAAAAGGTAATTTTTAAAAACTTCTGTTTATTTCATTTAAATTAAAAGTATTTATTTCTGATATATTATCCCAGGTAGTAATTATTCCTGCACTCTCCTCTTTTATGCCGTATCAAATGTAAATTTTGGCAGGGACTTCAACAAAGGCTTCTTTCATAATGTGAATGCTGGCAAGAGTTAGTCCTTTTTTTTTAGTCTCACCTTTTAGAGTTTTCGACCTTTAATTGTCTTATGAAATTTTAATCAGACCAATGGGACAATGCCATATGAACTGACTTTGTAGTTAGCAAGACTATTGTGTTTCCTAAAGACTTACAGATAAGGGCCCAGTATCCTCTCCTCTTTATCTGTTATAACTTCATACAGAGGACTGAAAAAAGTCCTAACTATAGTACCATGAGAGAAATGACGATATTTCAGCGTATTTTGGCTGAAGTGCTGCTACTTGTGTGAATCAAGCGGAGGAGAATTGACTGTGATGCTTCCACATGTTAAGCAAGTACACAGTGTTGCTGGGCATACAGGTGGCTGTGACTGCAATAACTCCATCCTTGTCCTGAATTTTGTGTGAACAGTCAGCCTGATAAGAATTGAAAGAAAAATAAAATGTCAGGGAACACTGATGGGAAATACAAAGAAGAATGAACTTGATTTCAGAAAATAGTTAGCAATTTAAGAATGCAGACAAGTAGCCATGATGCCACTGGCCTTTCATTTGCCTTGCTGTTCTTGAATGAAAGGCTATGAATGACTGAAAATCATACTTACGTGCCCATTTAGGTAACAGAGTACTTAAGTCTGGGTCAGATGCTGTAATTGTAAAAACAGCATGATCTCTGGTTGCACAACGTAAGTAAATAGATTGCACAGTACTAAACTAAATCAGAGTTGTGTGTCCTGACTTATCTGCTTGTGTGCGAATCACAAAACCTACAGTGTATATGGGAAGAGCAGTGTGCTTCTTAATCAGGCTTCTTGATGGTAAATAAAATACCAAAAGTACCCAAAACACTTCCTTCAAACCACACCTTTGTATTATCTCTACAGTGTTTAGTAATTGTTGTGGGAGAATAAAAAGGAGGTGAAAAAAAGTGTTAAAATTGACAATCTGTTCATTAATTAGTGAAAAATATTTTGATTACCTGTTGAAACACATTTTTCATTGTGTTGAAATATGTCCAGTTTTGAATCTAGGGATTTGGTATTGTAGATTTAATCACTCAGTAACAGAGCAGATTATAAGACTTAGGAAAATGAGTAACTGGGTTAAAAGAAGAAAAAGCAAAAAGTGAGAGTGTTTTGAATGCAGCTCTATAATCCATTAAAGATATATATTCATGTTTAAAGTTTTTGAAAGTTCACGAGTTGCAGATTTTATCTATGATTATAGGAGAGATAAGAAAAGAAAGAAAAAAAGCAAGAGAGACAAAGAAAGCTACCAAAAATTTTCAAATTATCATATGTGGAGTTCTTTCTTAAATACCTGTAAGAGCTCATTTTTTTTCTTATTTCAAGTTATAAATCAGAATTTGTTAGCTTATGACACTGGAAAATTTATAAATTAACTCAATAGTTACTATCAGTAAAGATTTCTTTCTACAAACCAAAACCAAGCCCCATGCAGTCATTCACTGACATATTTTTAACGGGTATCTCATTATTTATATAACAAAGAAGCTTCATAAGTATTAAATGTATTTTGATTATTCAATAACCTGTAGCAACTACTAGAGAGCTGTTGAAAGAGAAGCCATCAAAGAGATAAAATCAGACATGGTTCATGGCTACAATCACTTCTTACCTATTGCCCTGAAAGTTCAACAGATACTTATCTCATTTTCCTCTTAGTTTATGACTTTTTGTAACAGGTAGTGCCCACAAGAATAAAAATCCAATGCCTTCCATAGACACTGGTTCTCAGCAGAACTGAGAAAATTACAACCCTATTACTACAATGCTTGATATTTAGAGATTTAAACCTATTATTTATGAATTCAGTTCAACATAGTGTTTAGCTTTTGTGACTCCAGTGCAGAATAAGATAGTCCAACTTCTCTATTAGAATTGCCACAAATAGTATTCTGTCCACAGTATGCCACCTTTTCTCTGGAGATATTTATAATTCTTGTTTTGTTTAAGGACTTCTTTGTGATCAATATATACTCACCATCACTGCACTGCTTGTATTTTGTGATTTTTTTTCTAGCCAGTTCATGCTGCAAGGGAATGAAAACTATTAAAGTGGTTTCAATTTTTTTTTTTCCCCAGCAAGAAACCTTAGATTTTCGATGGCATTTTATTTGGTAGCAGAAGATTAAAAAAGTGATGAACAGTAGGTTTTCCATGGCACTCAGTGTCATAGCTGAAATGACTTTGTCAGGCTAGCAGCCTGCATTGGTAGTATTCTTTTTCATGGGCCATGTTTTGACAGATAATGTTCCACAATACAGTAAAAAAACTGCAACCCTGTCAAATTTAGATTTACTTCTTACACTAAGAACTCATGGTTTTTATACAAGTAGAACACATAGGAATTTCTAGCATCAGCTTTTTTATGTGTTACTTTGGTTTTTTTCATTATTTTTGACATTGTGAGACAGATGATTGCTATTGATGGCCAGGCACATTCTTAGGAGACTAAAACTTCGGTGAAATGTAAAATATGCAACAAGTTCATAGAAACTTTAAATGAACTTGCCTATGTTGGTAAATTATCCCAGAGATAATTTGCTGTCTCTAACCAAGTGCAGAATATACACAATATACCTGCAGAAAACTTTCAGAACAATGAAAATTCTTCTTCATTGTAACAGACTTTAACTTAAAAAAAGCTCACATAATTTAAAATATTTGGGATTACTTGTTAGAGATGACTTCATGACTCAAAAATTGCAGCATAGTTTGAATAAAATTTTGCTTTGTACCTGCATTTATATTTCTTGCTCTTTTTCTGTGATGTACTAACAATTTTAATGTCATTTAGAATTAGGATGTAAAATCAAGGATAGGTTTGTACTCGCTATGTGTATGACCTTTAATTGCAAATACGATTTGTTTCCTATTATTTAGTATTCTGAAGGAAATCCATTCAAAGAACACTTAACAAATTAGAGAAGTGGATAGAAAGAAAAACCATGAAGCTCAGGAGAAGGAAATGGTCAATCTTGCACTTGGGAGGCAAGCAAAAAGAGAAGGTGGTAATTGAAAAGAGCAGAAAGAAGATTTGCAGCAAGGACTCAGTTTCCTGGTGGGCAGAGCAGCCATGCAGGATGAAGATAAAATGTGTGGTCTGCATAAATGAAAACTAAGCTGACAGATAGCATGACAGGGTTACTCAAATCTGTCCAGGATGTTTGAGACCTAATGTAGAGCTCTGTGTCTAGTTTGGGGCTTTGAAGTGCCAGAAATATATTGAAAGACTGGAGAAAGGTCCAAGGATTGCTGCCAAGATGAGTGACAGGCTGGAGCTCAGAGGGAGGCAGTGAGGCTACAGAACAGTTTGTTCAGCCTGAAGAAGGTGATCAGAAAGGAAGAAATTTCTATGTTCAATTACCTAATCATAGGATGATTGAATAGTCTAAGCTGGAAGAGACCTTAAAGACCATTTAGTTTCAATCCCCCTGCTTTTGGGTAGGCACATCTTTCATTAGACCAGGTTGCTCAGAACTCCATCCAGCTTGACTGTAAACACTCCCAGGATTGGAGATGAAGAATCCACAACTTTTATGGGCAACCATTGTCTCACTGCCTTTTTTTTTTTTTTTTTTTTAACCTCTAAGCAAAACCTGCACTGAGTTTGAATCCGTTCTCCCTAGTCCTGTCACTACGTGCTCTTTTAAAAAGTTGCTCTCCATCTTCCTTATGGCCCCCCTTCAGGTCCTGGAAAGCTGCAACTGGGTGACCCCAAAGTTTTCTCTTCTTCAGGCTGAAAAATCCCAATTCTTCCAGTCTTTCCTCATAGCAGAAGCACTCCATCCCTCTAATGCTCTTTGTATCCCTCCTGTGGACTCACTCACTGTGTCTTTGTCTTGGGGTCACCAGAGCTAGATGCAGTGTTCAAAGTCGGGGGCTGGCCAGAGGATGGCTGGGTGTGGAGAAAGCAGACTCAGAATTTTTTTGAGGTGAACAGTGTGAGGAATAGAGACAATGGAGAGGAGTTTAAGTAGGAAAAAATCTAATTAGAATTGAAGGAAAACATTGTGACCAAGCATGGAAGTAGTTTCCAGAGAGAAGCAGTGAATTTTCTGTCTCTTTGAGATGTACAAAATTAAACTGGCCTTGAACAAAATGGTATCACTCCAAATTTAATCTTCCTTTATACAAGACATTGCACTAGGTGAATTCCAGCTTCTAACTTGCCTCTTTCTATGGGTTTTTAGGATCTAGATAGGGCTATCAAGGTTTGGTTAAGGAAATGGTTTTTGCTGAAGCATTTATTCACAGGTATCTTACATAGGCTCTTTTAGCATCTTTAAAATGGAGTTGGAGGTCATTATACATCTATATGTAGATGCAAACACAATTAAGTGATGCATTTTATGGACAATATGTATGCTCTGAAATAACATGGAACTAAAACTGGAATAAGGATTGCAATCATAAGTTTGAAAATATGTTTATTTTACCTTTTGATCCGTGCTTAGTGTTCTATTCAATCCAGACTACATTCAAGCATCTGGCCTCCATCTGTCTTTAAACGCTTACAGAAGAAAGGAAAATAATCAATTTGCAGTAGATGTTAAAGCATCAGTGGTGGTCACAGATTTTTGGAGTTCAGGCCTCCCTAATGCATAAGACAGTGGGCATTGCTACAGTAACCAGGAATGTTTTGGATTTCTTTTTTGTCACGTACCTAACAACCACATGAAGAGCTGCATATAAAAAAAAACCACAATTTTTTTAGTGATACCACTGATAGTGATCCAGAAAAAGATCGTCAGTTTTGAAAAGCTATTCTTCCTTGATCTAATTTAAATATTTATGATTTGGGGAAGATATGTGATGAAATTACTTGCAGGCATGTTCTTACACTCAAAGTCATGTTATAGGCCATAGTCTCATTAATAATGCAGTTAAATTGTGGGGATTTTTTTTAAGTGTTCGTAGTATCTGTGCATTTTCTCTGATGTTATGGTTGTCTTTGCAATGTTCCTCTGGGTCCTAAGGTTGATGCTTCAGCCCTTTTCAAGCAGTATGGGAGACAGGGGGTCACAGTTACTGGTCAGCATGTGCAGGTGTCTGCCAAGGGAAGTGTGACATTGATGTTTTCACGCTCCTCAGGCTTCGGCTCTGGCTGGTGCTATATTTGTAGGTTTCCCTGTCACTTTCCACTTACTTCTCCTGCACTGCTGGCTGCAGCCTGGCAGTGGCCCCGATCATCCCCAAGGGACCCCAGGCACACAAAGACCTGTGGTTTTTCAGACAGTAACTGCAGTGGAGAGGGGTGTCTCCTCTGGTAACCTCAGAGCTGAAGCTGGAACAGGGGTGGCAGAAGTAACTGGCTCTAGTGCAGGGCTTAAAACAATGACACCCAGCTCAGTCTGGGAAATTTTCAGGTTCTGTACTTGCTGAGAGCCTGTATGCATTTGATATGTGTTGGACACCGTAAGAATCACATGCTTGGCTTTAGCATAGTGCAAAAATATGACCTGAAAGATGAAATAGCAAATTGCTTATATCAGTGAGCTAGGCAAATTAGTAAGAAGTCTGGAATACAGGACTACAAATACACAGTGCTGTTGACAAGTTAAACAGTTTGAAATAAAGTATCAAGGAAGAAAGTACAAATTATTTCATCTGGGTAGAAATACCGACCAGTATATATATTCAAAATGATAAATAGTGGGCTAAATCAAATTTCACTGCAGAATGTGACTAAAGAATTGCAATAGAGCACAAAAGACGTTGTCCCAAAAAAATAAGGTCTGAAGAGCCTCAAGTGTTTGTCTGTTCTCTCTCTGATTCATTACAAAGAATATTCTGTGTCATCCTTGACCAGGGGTTGTCTAGTTTGCCCTCAAGAACTTTGAGTAGTAAAGGATGCCTAAGGTCTCTGGAGAATCTACTCTTATGATTTATTCTCCTACTTTTTTTTGGCAGCTTATCTAATGTTAGAACCTTTTTGTTTAACTGTAATATAATTTTTTTTTCATTTTCTATTGTGTGCATACAGAACAAGGTTTTCTTTTTTATTTTGCAACCTGTTAAGAATTTATAGACAAAACATACCTTTCCTGCTTTGCATATAAAGTGGCTGCTTTTCTCTCTTGCCCTCCCTCTCTTTATGAGGGCAGGAGTTTTGCCTCCACTTCTCCCAAAATATAATTTTGTCATTTGTAATACTACATGGAAGAATATAGGGTAATTACTCTTTGGTAATATTTGCACCTCTGGTTGCATCTGATGATACCCAGGTGAAATTAAGCTTGACTGATGGTAAAATTAGCCTGACTGAATTACTACATTTGTGAATGGCAATTCTGAATTTATATCTGTAGTTTCAACAAACCTTGAATCTTTGATTGTAAAAGTTGTTGTTGAACTTGTGCAGTCTCCTACAATGCCAAAATGTCCACACTCAGAAGTTAAGCTCAGCTACACCTGATATCAAAATCAGAGACAGTTAATAGTAAGCCCAGGGAGTTACAAGTAAAGTGAAGTGTGTTCTGAAACAGGGTCTTGCCTCATCAGTAAAGCGAAAAACAAGCCTCATAATCTCAAAGATGGGGAATGATGTACTGTTTTGCTCAGTTTGTTTAGGCCTACAGTTGTATAGCAGAGCTTGGGTGGGATGCACTACTGGTAGTGGACAGACCTCAAAGACATTTGGCAGAGCTGAGAAATTAACAAAGCCAGCTCAACATCTGTGCTGAAATCAGTCTGAACTAGGTAAAAGGTAATTCCAAGAGGAGGAGACTGCAACACACAACCCACCAACTCGAGAAAGCATCCAGCTCAAAAGAAGAGAAAGACTGCATATGTGGACTAGTTGGCATGAGAAGCAAGAGAATAGTTTCACCAATAGAAGGTAGAATACCAATTAAGATGAGAACTATGTAACTTGTACCAAAGAGCCATCATTCTTTTGTATATTAAAATGCATAAATAGTGTAAATTTTTTGAGAATCGCTGGGCTGGCTTAGTGGATTTACTACCTAGCACCCATCTTCACACAATATGAAACAAACAAAGACCTCTGTTCTGTGTGGGGGATTGGTTTATTGCACACTGGGTGACAAATCCTATTTTCAGACACAACACACCCAGCCCCTCTGAAGTCCAGCTAGAAAACAAAGTTGGTTATATCATTCCAAACTTCTATACTCTGTACTCGCAAGTCTTTTCTGCAAAACAGCAAATAAGTTTTCTTGGTGTTTCTGGGCTACTAATGATGCTGTATAACAGTTTGAGGTGCTTCAGATAATCATTACCAAAGCTGTCTTGGTCTTGAAATAATTGATTTTCTGAGGAAGCTAGGGGCTAATAAAATTAGCATTACTCTGGTTATGCTACAACTTAAATATTGGAGCATCCAAGGCTGGTTTTGCAATGTATTCTTATAGAGACTTTTCCAACACCAATCTAAAAGTTCTTATGTTGGAATCCTGTCTACGATTTTGCAAGATAAATGGCACATACCTTTACTGTGGAAAGGTATGATATGTACCTGACTGGAGGTAAACCAGTTCTACATTAAAATGTTGTATAATTCTGGGCATAGCCAAAAAACCCAAATTGCTCTGTCAGCTGATCAGATCACAGATGTGATCACTGTAACTCAGTAACCTCTAGTGTCAAATTGATGCCACCATCTATAGCTTTCTTTGAAATGGTTAAACTTTTCTGAATCCAGGAAATTGCTAGCCACAATTTTATGGCTAGCATGTGTCAGGCACAGTTCCCAATAGGCAATCTGAATATAATAGTCTTGGTATGAAACTTTAGGAATTAAATTGTGTGGATATTTAGACTTTTTACTTCAGGGCCATGGAATAAGACCTAGGTCTTATTTGATTCTTTATAATGCAGTTCTGCCTTTTTTACCCTGCCCACATCTGGGCACTGCACCCCAAAAACATATGTTGGATTAGTTAGAGCAGAAAATTGTGTTCTAGAAAATGTGTCCTAAACAAAATCTTGAAAGAGCTGGTATTATGACAGTAAGTAAAAAAAGATTTCAGAAGTATACAATAATAGCATTCCATGAAAGATTGTAGCAAAGAAGCAAATAAATAATTACACTCTACACTATGAACAAGACAAGAAATAACTGGCCTATTCTGCAGGAAAGATTAAGCCTGAGCATGAATAAAGGCTTCCTCGTGGGGAGAGAGCTAAGAACCCAATTGAGTCTCTTAGGCATTCTATGAAAATAAGATCGCTAAAGATTTTTATATATATATTAGAAAAAAAGTTCATTTTAAGTAGAATTAAGATAGAATGTCCTGTATTGGAGGAGACACATTAAAGATCGTCCAGTCCAATTGCTGACTGCACATAAGGCAACATGAAAGTTCAACTACAGTAATTTCACGATTATAAGCCGCAATTTTTTCATTGAAGAATACAGCCTACCCCAGGGGTGCGTCTTATATTCAGGTGTGGCTTATCTATGGACAAATCCCAGTGAAATGCCAACCCGGAAGTGAGAGCTGGCCAGGAGGGCGCCTGGGGCTGCCTTTAAAGGCTTCCCTGGTCTATGAAAACTGTTGCAACTTGAGCACCTGACACCAATTTGTGCCTGTTACTAATTTTTTTACTTTGTTACACATAGTTCCTCACTTAAAAAAAAAAAAAAAAAAAAAAAAAAAAAAAAAGAGTGAGGCTTATATTCAGGTGCAGCTTATGTATGGACAAATCCCGAGGTCTACCCGGCTACTGGGAGGTGCGGCTTATAATCAGATGCGGCTTATAATTGTGAAATTACTGTATATGTCTAAGAACATTGTCTTAAGACTTGAACACAGAGAGGTCATAACCACTTCCCTAGGGAACTTGTTCCAGTGCTTGATCACCCTCTCAGTAAAGAATTTTTCCCCAATATCTAATCTGAGCTTCTCCAGGGGCAGCTTTGCACTATTTCTATGTGTTCTGTGGCAAGAAACTAGAGAGAAGAGATAGACACAAAATTGCAGAATATTCTGAGTTGGAAGAGACTCACAGAGATCATAGAGTTCAACTCTAAGTGAATAAAGCACCCCCATAGAGGGCTTAAACCTACAAATTTGGCTTTTCAATATCATTTGATTAATATAAGTTGTAGACAGCAATGAGGTCACTCCTCAGAAACTGAACAAGGAGTATTCTTAGATATTTCTGATAAATCATGATGCCTCTAGTACTTTCACCATCTCTCTTGTCCTCCTTTGGGCACATCCTAATATTTTTATGTTCCTCTTATATTGTGAAGCTCCAAACTCTTCATATTTCTTGATGTGAGACTGCACCAATACCAAGTCCAGCTCTGCAGTCTCTTCCTTTGACGAGCTATCTATGCTGTGCTTAAAAGGATACTGTCGGTACTTTTTTAGCAGCCAAAGACACCATTGCTTCATTTTGAGCTTAGCTGAACCTTATTTGACACAGCAGATGGAGAAGGTCCCCCTTTAAGGTCCCCCTTTATGGCCTCTTCCAGCCCTGTTTTCTACAGTACTACTACCACACCTGTGAGCAATGCCAGGGATGATGCTGTCATGAACCCACTGGTAAGGGAGGTGATACTCATTATAAAGTCTCCTCAGGCTGAAAATTACACCGGACGCTACATGTTTGTGCTTTTCTTATATTTGTGCTTTTGTCTTTGGCAACCAGCCCACTGTTTAGACTCAAAAACTGTTGGCTAATGCCCTCAAATCTTCCTCAAACCACTTCTGAAAAGTGGTGGCTGACAAGCTCTTTTTTTTTTTACAGCTCTTAAATTCTTATAGTACACTGCAATAAACACTCAGCTCCCACAATAAACTTCTGAAAGGTGCTGGGTCCAAAGGGCTGGCTTAAAAGTCAAAACACACCTGCTCAAGCTCCCCACTCCCACAGCAAACCTCAGTATGGACTATGGGGTAGAATATGACAGACATGATTTGCCCAAAGCTAAGCAGGAGACAAATAAAGGTGGAAAAGAGAAAGAGGACAAAGATCACCAGTCTTTAGACCCCACATTTGTCCTGCCACATGGGTGCGGGTTGCACAGATATGGATTAGTCAAACAAAGAAAGTGAAAGAGAAGCAAAAGAGATGCTTCATTTATTAAAGTTAGCCTGGTGCATGCCTCTTATGTAAACACAGCTGAGCATAAATCTCAAGGTGAAACAGGAAGTTGGCTCCAAACTCCGCTCCAACTTTTAGGAACCATCTCTTCTTCATTTGAGACAAAACATGCTTATACCTGGGTCTCTACAGACACAAACTCCCAAGGTGAGCCTATGCATTGCATGAGACATCACTGGTTAGATGGAGCTGAAATGGTGCTGGGGATCATGCTAACAATTCAGTGCTATGCTGTTTCAGTACTCCAGCTCATGCTCTAGATCTGACAGTGTCCCTCGTGCAGATTTAAGCCTGCATGGGATGATCAGGTTATATCTGTGAGAGAAATCAGTCTTACAGTAGAATTTAAAATGCAAAAAAACAAAGGGATTTGTGAGATAATAGATAGGAAAATATTTAACAAATGTTTAGAGCCAAGAGAGTAGGTATGGAGGACTGACAAACCAGCAATTAATGGAACAGGGAACAGGGAGAGGCATGGTAATCCTGCATGGTATGCAAGGTTCAAGTCAGAAGAGAACTTGAAAATCTGGAACAGAACCTTAAAGTGAATGTTAGTCAAAGATTAATTTGAGGAAATTTTCAGGTATTTTTGAGAGAAAAAAATATTTCTTATATTGCTATGTAGGTGGCAGTCTAGGCTAATGGTTCTTAAAATTGCAAAAAGTAGCTTGTTTTTATGTGAGTCTATATTAAAAAAATGCTTTAAATCATTCCTCCATACTTTTTTTTTTTTTCTTTCTTTCTTCCCCAAATGGAGAACAGCCTGTCACTTTCTGGCACTAAACTAAAAAAATAAAATGGGAAAGTGGATTTTTCCCCGCTTCCTGAAAAACTAAATATACACCCCCATTTTAAGGCAATGACTAATCCTGAGGGAACCAAGGCAGTCTTAACCTATTTAAGGTTTTAATCTGAAAACCAAGGATTTTAATGAAAATTCTTCAATTAAAAATAAAGTGGAGATTTTTTCATTCAGGAAAAAAAAAAAAATCTCACTTTGTTTGTCTAAAAGGTTTCCACTGACTTGTTGAAGTCACTGAAGCTACTTATAAATGATGTATGAAATGAAAGCTCACTGTCCAAAGCACAGAGAGAATACAGACAACACTTTTCAATCACCGCTTCCATAAGCTTTATAATTTACTATACTGTAGGGGGTTTAGGTTTTGTTTGTTTATTTTTTCTCTATTCTGAAAAGGAGCCACAAAACAACACTGAGAAAAGTCAGAAAAAATATAAAAGGAAAGCTAATTTTTAAAGACCACTTGAATTTGTGCTCTTACATAATTTTTCCATTATTTTTCTGAGGAGCTAGATCTATTTAAAACAATTTATTTTGTTTCTTTTACTAAAAGAAGTTATACCAAATCATATATGTTCTTCTTCCACAGCCTCTAAGAATAATGCCTATCAGTTAAATCCCATAAAAATGTTAGGAAATGGAAGCCCAACAAGGCAGTGTGAAATACCATTTTAAATTCATTTAAGCAAAAAAATGCATGATTTTAAATACAGAGGTTTTGCCTTGGGAATAACAGAAGTGCACCCTTTTTGATCAAGAGCAATGTAAAACTCCCATTTTTAATAGCATAAAGAACATGATTAAATTAATTTATGAAAAAGCTCATATTGCACAGGTCTTTACACGGGTAGCTGAAGAATGTCCATAATCTGGATTCAGCAAATATTATCCCCATCACTAAAATATATACAGCAATACCTGAAGGTGACAACATTTGGCACAGTTTTTATATTTCCTTGTTACTGATTGCATGTGTCATGGTTTAACCCCAGCCCAAGCCCCACACAGCCACTCACTCCCACACCAGCAGGACTGGGGAGAGAATCAGAAGGGTGCAAGCTGGAAAACTCGTGGATTGGGGCAAAGACAGCTTACTAGGGAAAGCAAAGCCTGTGCACACAAGCAAAACCAGGAATGAATTCAGAGCTTCCCAAGAGCAGGCAGGTGTGCAACCATGCCCAGGAGAGCAGGGCCCCATCACAGGTAACACTGACTTGGGAAAGCAAACACCCTCACTCCAAACATTTCCCTTTTCTCCTTTTTCCTCACACTTTACATACTGAGCATGATGTCACATGTTCTGGAGTATCACTTTGGTCAGTTTGGGTCACCTGTCTGGGCTGTGTCTCTGCCCAGTCTCCCATGCACCCCAAACTTCCTCACCAGCCTGGCAAGTGAGAAAAGCAGAAAAGGCCTTGGCTCTGTGAAAGCCCTGCTCAGCAATAACAAAAGCCTTCTATTTATTGTCAGCCCCATGTTCAGCAAAGTCCAAAATAGCCCTATGCCAGCCGTTTGCAAGAAAATTAACTCTACCCAGCTTAAGCCCAGCACACTACGCTATTTTAGGCACAGGAATTTCATGAT
>VRYO01002297.1:75143150-75153826 GCA_009812075.1 Sialia sialis | reverse complement strand
TACTAACTCGTTACTTTGTCACACATGGATCCTCGCTTAAAAAAAAATAAAAAATTGCGGCTTATATTAAGGTGCAGCTTATATATGGACAAATCCTGTGGTCTACCCAGCTACCAGGATGTGTGGCTTATAATCAGGTGCAGCTTATAATTGTGAAATTATTGTAAGTGTACCTACTGATGAAAAGACTCTGTATTCAGATAACATAGTATGGCACTGCTATTCCTAAGAATAGTAACATGTGCCCTTTGCAAAGCTGAAATATTTCCACAAAATATTTTAAACTACAACTGGATTATTTTAGCATTGGATTATATTTCTTCTTTCATTCTTCTTTCATAACAAAAGGGTTGAGAATATTCAGAAAGCAGAAATAAATGTTTCCTTCTGGGTCTCTTTTGAATGTATTACTTGACAACCATGTTATGATTGCTTTGTCACGTGCAAGAGATTAATTCTTATTTATACTGTCAATTAGTTTCTCATCTCAGGATAATTACTCTAAATAAATATATATATATTATATCAAATGCTCACATTATCTTTAGTGGTTTAGGCATCATATTAAAATACCAAGTAGGAATTTGAAGAAGATAATAAAATACATATAAAACTCTTGAATCTGTGCCTTGTAGTACACTATCATAGCCAATACTAAATTTCTAATTGTGAAGAGCTGTTCTGAAAAAAAAAATCTAGCTGCAGAAAGCTTTCTAGAAATGTGTATTTCTCTCCACTGCACAAGGAGAGCTACATATGAATTTCAGAATTTCAGAATCTCAGTGTCTTAACTACAGGCAAAATGGATATAGGTATTTCTTGAATGTTTGGATGATAAGTGATAACTACTGTGATGTCTTTTACAATATATTAAGGTAGATTCTTCATGGAAACAAGGCTTTTTGCAGATTTCTTTGTTCTGTGACAAATCAGTATCTTTTTCCTTGTGAACACTATATTTAGCAGACAACTCTTTTAACTAATACAAGTCTTTCCTATCTCATTTAGTTTGTATAATGCATCTAAAATAATAAGAAAACTAATATTAAGTAATGATAGGTGTGAAAAAATGAAAAATTACAGTGAACAGAAATCCAAGTTGTCTATATTTCTCCATAATCAAACTGAAAAGGAATGTATCTTGCTGCTGAAAATGGTGAAAAGACAAAATAATAAAACTTTTGATGTCCATTATTTAAATACCAAATGACAAATATGAAATATTTGGATAAGAAAATCAATAATATTTGTCACACACAAAGAATTAGGATTGTTGGGCACCTTATTAGCAAGAAAGGAGAGAAATTGCAAAAACAAGAGCTGCAGGAGTAGCCTGTTTCACCAATCTGGATATGACATTTAGAAATGCTATAGTTTTGAATGGAAATCACTAAAGGATAACAAACAGGCATGCAAGGCACACTAACAAGAGGATTTTTTTTCTTTTAAGCCTGGATTTTAGCAGGCTTAGTGTTTATCACTCGTGCTCATCACGCATGAGTGGAGAGAAAAAGACAATGAACTACCAGGAAAGGGAGGGTCTAACAAAAGGTTTTAAATAAATACAAAAGCCAGAAGGCAACAACCAGCCTACACAGCTGCCTACCTGCCAAAAAAGTGCAAATAATTGGGATGCTCCTATCTAAATTGAGTGTGTGGTTCAGTTGTTGAATGTTCCTTTATTAGCTGTTAGGAAATGATATCACTAAACAACCAAAGAATTTGCTACACAACAGCTGAGCATTCTGCAAAAAATGCAAATGTAATTGAGTGTTTTACATAACAAAAACACTTCTGAAAGGGATAAAATGTACTCAGTAATTAATTTTTTGTTTATGATACTTGTGCTGCATTCCAGTGCTTGATTAACACATGCAAAATAAAACACTTCCAGAGAAGCCCTTATGGAGCTAAGAGAAGGTGCCATAAGAAGAAAAGAAAAAATAAACAAGGGGTACAGTGTCATACTGGTTATTGTATTTTTATTTTAAAATATGAGCCTTCTAAGAAAGAAATATTTCATTGTTGAACATCAGGAGGGCAATGCAAAGTCAAAATATAGCCAGGTTCTTCAAGGTTCAATGTCAAAGCTCTTCATTCATTCCAGGAATTAAATTTGTCAGAGCAGTGAATGATAGCCATTGTCTGGCACATCTCCCTCTTTTATTCCTTCAAACCATTAAATGAAAATCTGACATGAATCAAATCAAGGATCTTCAACATGGAAAGAATCAAACCAAGGGATTCATTTGGCTTTCAGGCTGATTAATTTCACAAGCTCTGTGGATTTGGGTTTGAGGAACTGAGCAGTACACTGTTTAATACTGGCAGAGAACACATTTCTATAAATTCCCAAGACAGGCAATCATAGCTTTACCTAACTTTAATTATGTTTTAGTTTGGATAGACTGTTTGAATGGACAACAACATAGTGTTATTTGTGGAATGTGCAAGGGCACAGGAAGGAAGAGCATGTGGTCAGTCATTCTTTTTGTTACCGGACACATGGTTATTAAGCTATTTGAAGAGTGTTGCTTTTTGTCAGCTGCTCAGTCATATTGTGTTCAATTATTTTAAGAAATAGCAGATTCAGAAAATGTAATGCTATGTACTACTGTCAATGTTCATAGGCATGTACAGTAATTTCACAATTATAAGCCGCACCTGATTATAAGCCCCCCACTTTTTTTTTTTTTTTTCTTTTTTTTTAAGCGAGGATCCAGGTGTGACAAAGTAACGAGTTAGTAACAGAATCGCACCAGCGCAGGGTTTGGTGTCAGGTGCTCAAGTTGCAAACAGTTTTCATAGACCAGCGAAGCCTTTAAAGGCAGCCCCAGGTGCCCTCCCCAGCCGGCTCTCACTTCCAGGTTGGCATTTCACTGGGATTTGTCCATAGATAAGCTGCACCTGATGATTAGCCGCACTACTGGGGTAGGCTGGATTCTTCAATGAAAAAGATGCAGCTTATAATCATGAAATTACTCTATATATTTTTAAGATCTGCTTATATATATGCTTGAATATAGGTATAAATTCCATACAAAAAATTAGCTTTACAGTTTACCTAGGAAGAATGATACAGATTTTTGTCACTTTAAACTCCTTTATAAATGGGAGAGTTAAAGTGGAATGATTAACCCATTTTCTTCTAAACTTACCTGACTTCTAATGGTGAGATAAAGCTGAGCATCAAAACATTTACTGTCTTGAATGGACCACTACTAAGCATAATGTATCCTCTGTTTACTATAATTAATGACATTCCCAATGATCACAATAGATACATTATTTTTCACATGACTGATCTCCATATATCAGCATTCTGTACTAACAACACATTGTCAGTAAGTCAGTATCAACTTGGAACAGAAGAGCAGTTGAATTGCAGCTCCTTTATCATAAACGTACAAATGAATAATTCTCTCTGCTTATTGCCTCTTCTAGTTTCCATCACACCACAATAAATTATCTATAACTCTTTTACAACTCACAAAGTTTAATAGCAAAATATAAATGGGCTGTATTTGCAGCATTTTTTTTGTTCAGATTGATTTTCATGGCTAGAGTCAATATTTTATTAGTGACATGTACAAAACTGTAAGAAAGACATTTGAGAGAAAAAGATAGGAAACCATGTTAGATTAGTATTTTCTGAAGTATTCCCTTATAAATCAGGCTGAGGATTTGGGGACTGAATTATTTCTAATGAATAAAGCTCCATTACTACACAAGGTTGGAATACCATGGAAGTCCATGCAAAAATAAAGAACAGAATTTATGAAAAAGGAAAAAAATAGTGCAAAATTCTACTGCATCATATATGTAGGGCTTATTCCAATAATGAATATTAGAAGGATCTCTGATATAGCTAAGGTGCAAATTCTTTAGATGAGCTGTTTTTGTGTAGCATGCCTACCATTTTCTGACAGATATTGACTTGATGCTGAGTGAAACTGTAAAATGAGTCTGCTTAAAATCATCATCCCTACTCCTAGCTGATTTCACCTATTTTATTTCCCCCCTCCTTACAGATGTTTAGTAACTATATCATCTAATATGCTTCCTATTAAATTAATACAAAACTTTGACAGCTATTATGCTTCACATTTTTAAGGGAAAAAAATATCTAATTTAAGTCAGCAGTAAAGCTGTATTAAGCAGTAAATATTACTATTTAGAAGCTCAGAATTACATACACAGTTTTACATTGCAAATATTTAATCGGTCCAACTTTTAAAATCAATGGTTGTCTATACACCCAGTTTAAAAATAGGTGGATCAGGTTCAGAATCAGTGACAAATTCTTGTGCATCAGACTAAAAGAGAACATAGAATAGATTTTTCCTCTCTAATCTTTGAGCAGTGAAGGATAATCAAAATAACAAAATGCCAACTGCATTTCGACATGTACAGTTTTCAAGTATGAAATTTATTATGCTTCTTTTTTCACCTAGAGATATCAGTTACGAAACCTCTTGGAAGAAAATTGTCAAGTATGAGGCGATATATAAAGTTTAAGATCAATAGTTGTTCAGTATGCATTGTATGGGAGAGGAGTGAGCACATAGCAATAAAAAAATGTATATTTCAGGTGATGATTATCCTGTTCTTTAATATGGCTCCAATCACATAAGAGATTAATGAGTGTCTTTAAGTCCAGGTAACATTTTTGACAAGAATCTATCAGCCAAATTAGTGTTTGATACATTTGAAAATAGCAAGAAAATCTGCACTATTTTACGTTAATTTCTTTATATGCTCTCAAATACAGTTTCATGTGTATCACACAGTATTTGCACTAGAATATATTACAATGGCAGTAAAACTGCATATATCTGTCTTGAAATGGTGCATGCTCCGTGTATTCAGGTATGAAGGTATCCAGTCCATTTCTATTTTCGTTGTACTTTCTACAAAAAGATTGCAGAAATGCAGGGAAGCAGTATGGACACCGGCAGACACAAATTCTTTATTGTGCAAAAAATCATAAAATGTTAAATTGAAATGAAAATTTATGAGTTCAAATGTATATTGCAGACTTTTTATAGTCTTTTTATGTAGTTTTAGAAGAAACAAGCTAAGCAAAACATGCAAAGAATACATTTCTCCTTAATTCTCTTCTGCTTAAAGGCAATCTGTCAGTCTGTGAGAAGGTTCACTTTTCACATCTATGTGAGTGGTTTTGAATTTGTGTAAACAGTACTTCTTCCATCTGTGAGTGACAGTTTGTGACTAAAGATATATGCTTCTTCCATTAAAAGAATATATTTTCTTTCCAGAACTAGAAATATTTTCTCTCATAAGCAGTACTTAAGTTGATGTGAAAGTGGTCTGCTTTTGTTTCTAAGTGGCAAAAATGAGAAGTTGAAACAGCGAATGTTATCAGCTAGATAAAATATAGAAACTTAAATTTTCAAGTTTTAATTGCACATGGTTCAATGGAAAAATTCTAAGGTCTTGAGCTCTGGAAAGTGTTTGTTTTTATTTCCCCATGGAGCATGAGACAGGTATATGAAATATTCTTCAATTCATTTTTCATTCTAAAATCTGATGTGGCCACCTAGAGCTAATCAATGATTATTTGCTCATGAAAGTTATCAGTCATAATCCTAAGCAGTATGAACTACGGTGTGTAGAGATGTATTTGCTTTTACAACATGTGATGGTCTCAGGCTTTGTGTAAGACTGGAGGAGATTGCTGATTTGAAACCTTTCAGGCACATGTGTGGGGAAAGGGGCAGGTCATGCCTTGCTCTGGTGAGGTGATGCCCTGCTCCAAACTCCCTGCACCCCCAGGGGCTGCATCCCAGCCTTGCAGTGGAGAAAAACTCTGGCATGTGGGAGGCAATGCTCCACACCCCCATCCTGGAGCCTCTAACCCAGATCCTGAGTGGCCAAATGACAACAAATGTCATTTGGAGGAAGGGCACAGGAAAGCCAAAGTCACCTTCTTGTGGATTTTATGTCAGCTGAAACACCACTGGAACCAGGAGTGGTAACTATATTTGTTCTTTTCTATATCTCTTAGCTCTTTCTTTTTCCTATAATTCCTTTTTCTTGAAGTTTGAGTAACTTAAACCATATAGGTTGGAGTTTTCTCAGTTGAATGGGCTTAGAGTTTGCTAAGGTAATGCTTTGTACAATGCTTTATATTTATTGATTGAATGTTGTCGTAAACTTTTGCCAAAGCTCCCTGATTTTCTGAAGTTTGCCAGTAAGATTTTTGTTGTTTCAATGTTTTGACCTTTTGAGAATATCTTGTCAGTGTTTCTTGCATCTAACTCAAGGAACATAAAAAAAACCCCAACTGGAAGCCCCTTTAAGGGACTTTGGTGAGTGCCTTCTAGGGCCTTAAAAGCTTCCATTACATAAAATACAACTATGGGCTCCATTCATTTGCAGTCTAATTTTAGACTGAACCTAAAATTATGTACTAAGATTGAAAACAGCCCTCATACCTATATATAATCTATCTGTAATATGTTTGCAATGCTCTTTCTTTTGTTTTTTTGTGGGGTTTTTTTTGGTTGGTTTTTTTTCGGGGGTTTTTTTGTGGCTTTGGGGTTTATTGTTGTTTTTTATTTTAGGATTTTTGGTTGGTTGGTTGGTTTTGGCTTTGGTTTTTTGGGGTTTTTTTTGTTTTGTTTTGGTTTGGTTTGGTTTTTGGGTTTTTTTGTGGTTTGGTTTTGTTTTGGGTTGAGTTGAGTTTAAGAATCGTAAACTTTCTTTAATCTACAGTAGCTTTCTTCCTCCCTCATTTTGGGTATCTGAATGTATCTGCCAAAATTCAGACAGATGGATTGTGCCTTTTGTTTACCACTAGAAGAAAATCTAATTCTTTATATACTATTAATAGATGATCTTTTAGAAACAATGCAAAACATTGTCAAGGAACACGCTTTGCCACTGGTTTATTATACAAATGTAATTCTTTATGTTTACCTAACAGTCAGGTTTCTATGGATGGCTTCTTATGGGTAGTGGGCAGTTATTATATCATGATGCTTTGCTAGTGCATAATTTAAAACCAAGCTTCCTAAGTAATTTGAAGGTTAAAATGAATCTTTACAGTTTTTGCAAGAGTGGTGTTGCAGCACACTTCTTTTTCAGTTTCTCCTGCTGTCCTCAGCACATACCACAAGTAACTAAGGCTAGTTAGTATGCAGGATAGTTTATAGTTTCATCTCTGTGGGCTTAAATTTCATTTTGCCTATGCATGAATTAGAAATATTATTCTTTGAAACTTTCAGTAATAAGAATTAATACATAACTAGAATATATGCCTAATATAGTGCTTTTTAGAATAATATTGCTCATTCTGTAAGCAAAACATTAGAATTATATTTCAAGATGACAGAAATAAAGGCATAAATGGGATAAAGCACATTTTATTTCCAATTCTATGCTTTGGATTCATTGTTAGAAAATTAAATATAAAGATATTAATAGAAATACATCTATAAGATATATGTAGAAATATATATATAAATAATATGGGGAGATTTTTAGTATTTTTAATATTTATTTTTAGTATTTATTTTTAGTAATTTTTTTTTTTTAATTTGGACTTTTTTTAATAGTACTGTGATATGCAGAAAAAACACAGAGACTCTCTCTTAGGACACTTTATAAGAAGTTATCTATGTCCCTCTCTATATCTTAATGCTGTTGCTTTGAAAATCTTATTTTCTTATTTGCATTTAAAATACACAGATAATAGAGTCTCAAAGCCATTACAGTCATTCACTGAAGTTGAGTTAGCAACAGGCAGCTGGGACGGGGATGACAGATGAGATAGACACCTCTGAAACACAATATTTGCCTGAATACCTGCATCATTACTGTTGTACAGGAAATCTTGGATCACACATAGAAAGAAATACTTGAGTATAATTAACTCAGAATCAGGCTCTGCAAGATCATGTTGACTTGCTGCTGATGCATTTAAATTCTAATTGAGGGAAGAAAAATAGGCGTTGGCGTACCATCTGGGAAAAGCAAGTGACCCCTGCTCTGAGGTGTGGAGACATAAAAAGAAATAAGGCTGCAGCATAGTACGGTCACATTTTATACCTGTCTCAGAGAACCAGAAGGGATCTGTGAGAAACTGTCGTTTTGATGCATTTCATATGTCTTTTTCAGGTAGAAGAGTCAGTTTGTATGATGACAGCTGCTTTCCCAGCTGATATAGCTGCATTCACCCTCCTTAAATGCTCAGTAAGGAGTTTGTCACTTAAATATATGACATTGTTATGACTGCTGATGACATGTGCAATGACACAACTTTCCTAGAGTGCTAAAAGTCATCCCTCTGCCAACAACGTGAAGTGACACAGTGCTCATTCCACTGCCAGTTTTGCCTCTTCTGTAATTGATATATTTGCCACAGTTGTACCGGTGATACAATTTTGCACCTTTTATAGTTTTCATCCGGGTCATGTGACAGCTCTGATAGGGTCCATATTTATCCTGTGGGGGGAAAAAAAAAGACGAATTACTCCAAATCCACCTTAAAAATGCCAGTCTCACCTGGCCTATACTTAGTTTAACAGAATTCTCAGATACAACAAGGGCAGGCTTTTACCTTCAATGCCAGTGAGTTAACATTTAACTTCTAGAGAAAAATCTCAGCTGTGGTCTGAAAATGTCTGCAAGTACTGAGTTTATGGTGGCTTTTTACCTCCCAGAGATAGTTCTAAGAATGTAAAAAAAATGTTCTGTTTTGAAAACAGGACCTTAAAAGTTGAGAGAAAAGCTTACACCGAAGGATGAACATATTGCCACCAAAAGAAAAAAGAAACTTGTATGCTTACAGCCATGAGAAATGGAAAGATCATTTTTTTGTTTAATGCTATCTGATACATACAGCCTTGTTCACTGCCACTAAAGTAATTGGAAAAGCTTCAGCTGATTCCCATAGGAGGTGAAGGTAACTTTTGTGCAATAATGGAAAAGTGGATATAGGAAGTAGATTCTTAGAAAAAGAAAAGTTGTTCTTGGAATAAATCTGTGTGTTTACTGCTTTAGGAAGTACATTTTCTACTTCTAACAGTCCTTTGATGCAAAGTGTGATGGTAAATGTCCAAAAATATACATGAACATTGATGCTCAGCACTGAGCTATGCTTTTCTCTGCAATTATATATTTTTATAATCTTTATTCTCATCTGAAAATCAGAGGTGTCTAACATGGACTCACTTCAGGCAAAACATTGAGTACAGAAGAAAGTGCTCCCACTGAATTCCTCTAGAATTTTACAGAATCACAGAATATGCAGAGTTGGAAGGGACCCACAAGGATCATTTGAGTCCAGTTCCTGGCCCTGCACAGAATCTTTAGCTTACAATTAGGCATTAAAGGAAAAAGTTACAGAATCTACCTTTGCGAAGGAGGTAGATGGCAAATGAATTCGCAAGGAAAGGTGCACACTTTGAGGTCCAGCAATTCTTAAAATGTAGGGATTGTGAATGAACATCTCTTCTTTTAAAGGAAAACCATCATGTCTTTTTGCTGTCTCAGCTGAGCCTTTGTGTAAATGCAAGATTCATAGGAATTGAAACAAGAAGCCCAGCTCAAATACACTGAATGTCTTCAGCTTCATATCAAGCATGACTTTTGCTGCCTGAATGTTCTTTTAGTTTTCTGTGATAAGTATGAAATAAAATGAAACACCTAAATTTCTTATAGACATTTTGAACCTGCACTGGGTATTAGTAGTGGTTTATTCTTTGCCTATACTTTATTAATAACAAATCACTCCTAAAAGTACTATTCCAATTTTCTTAACCTGATAATTGCACTTTTTAATTTTTTAAATTTTTTCCAGCTCTTTCAAAACTGATAAGTTCTTTCAAATTACTAAAAACAGTAAAAAAATAATTGTCTTTAATGCAATATTTTCTTTTTAAATTTGAACTATAATTTGGAAAGAAGAGTATATATTATAAAGGGGACAAAGAGAAAAAATGGCAATTACAGATGAAATATTGTGATGAATGCCATTAGACTGTATGACCAGCAGAATTAAGAAGCCCCTCAAGAAATTGGTGCTTTCTGCTCATTCTGCTTGAACTTCCTTTGCTCAGATTCTGGGGAAGATGAAGATTGTCAAAGACATTAGCAACCCTATTGCTTTCATAGACTGATACTGACTTATGTTTTGCTATTCAGTTTTAATTTCAATTTGCTTTTAAATCACAATAAGAGAAAAATTAGAGGCCATTTTAATAGCTACACAGAAGAAAGCATTTGAATGAAATAATTTTAATTTTGATGTTGGAAATGTTTTGAAACATTTGCAAATATTGTAACATTTTTCTAATGCAAGTATTCATCTAATGTAAAAGACCACAACGTGCCACACATCTGACACACATTTATTTTTTTTAAACTAAAGGAAAAATTAGATATAAAACACAATGTCTAGTGTAATTTAATTTCTATGGTGCCCTCCAGAAAAACTTGGCAATAGCTACATGGAAGACAGAAAAAATATGAAACCTTGTTTCTGAGTGATAAAATAGTATTCCTTTATAAAAATACAACACTGTATTCTGAGCATGGATCAAACTACTCAGAGGTAAAGTGGCTTCTTGAAATGTGAAAGGAAAAAAAATCTTATTTTATTATTGAGCTGTTTGTATTTATGCAAGACAAAGCAAATGCAAAAGACAAAA
>VRYO01002297.1:75089692-75109653 GCA_009812075.1 Sialia sialis | reverse complement strand
AGGGAGCTGGGCTTGTTCAGCCTGGAGAAAAGGAGACTCAGGGGTGACCTTATCCCTCTCCACAACTCCCTGAAAAGTGTTTGTGGTCAGATGGGGTTGGTGTCTTTCATCAGGCAGCAACTGACAGAAACAGAGGACACAGTCTCAAGCTGCACTAAGGGAGATATGGGTTGGATGTTAGGAAAATGTTTTTCACAGAAAGAATAATAAAGAATTTGAGTGGTCTGTCTGGGGAGGTGGTGGAGTCACCATCCCTGGATGTACTAAAAAAAAAGACTGGATTTGGCACTTGGTACCATGGTCTAGTTGAGGTGTTAGGGCATGGGTTTGGCTTGATGATCATTGAGGTCTCTTCCAACCTAATGATTCTGAGATTCTGTGATTCTGTGAAATTGGTAGGAAATGTATATAAGAATGGCCACAATTAAGTTGTTCTTTCTTGTCCAAGGAAAAACAAAAGTGTGAGTCTATGGAGTCTATGAGCTGTTTATCAAAGACAAGAATGTATTGAATCTGTGAGGAATTCATTTTCAGCAGATTTGTCCAAGGGCACTGACAGCTTTCTTCAGAATACTTTTATTTCCTTTTTTTTTTAGTTTTTTTTCTACTATGATTTTGGAAGCAGCACTCAAAAAGTAATCAGTAAACCAAAACATCTGTCTGCAGTTACAGAGTATTTGCTTCACAGCTTGAAGTTTAGACTTGAAACATCTCTTCATTTATGTGTCAACAGCATCTGAAAAATTATACCTACCAATTTACATCTCTTCAACAACTAGACATACTCCTGTTGTCTTCAGGAATACACTTGGAACTATTTTAGTATTCTTGTCAAAGAAATGGCTCTTATAGTTTTTAGTGTAGATAAATTTTCTATAACTTTTCTTGAAAGACTGCCATTTGTTCATAATTTTCTGTGCCTCCTATCCTTGAGTAAACCAGCAGCTTTGTAAGCCAGAACAGACATGTTGCCTCTTTTGTCAGAAATTTAGACACCAAGAACAGTACCAATGGCCTTCAGGACTGGTATAGGTTGTTATAACTCAGCTAAAACACTGCACAGTTCTTAGTATTTTGCCAGTTAGAAAAGGTTTATGGCATATATCACAGATACCTCTATTTTTAGGAAACAAAGTTTACGAGGAAAACTATGACTCTAACACTCTAACATAAAATATGAGATAATACAGCTAAAGACTACAAATAATAGTTGATGTGTTCATTCTTGTGAGAATGCTGTGTATAGTTTTCAGAATTTTGGTGCGCATCTTCTGTTTCAAATTGGGACATTTGTGAAAAATGAAATCTCAAAATATTTATTGAAATGATGCATAAACTCTGCTGAAATTTACAGCAAATGGATACATTTAAAACACTGAGGAATTTATCCCACTTGAATTGGATAACATTTTTTAGTTTTCTGGAATATCTAAGGCCACTGGATGGCTGGCTGTAGCACTTCAGTGTGAATAAAATTGAGGCTAATGGTATGATTCCAAACACCTAATTGGGTCATCTAAAAAACAGATATTTAATTCTAAGCCATTTAGCACAGATTTTCTCAGTACCACTCAAGAGATATATCTACTTACAAAACTATTTTTATAGGATGTTAAACCTCCTTCTAAAATATATGAGTATGACAGATCAGGTGAATTGTCTTTTAAAAGTATCATTCTCCCATCACTGGTTATTCAAACAACTAGATATCATGCAAGCATTTGGAAAAGGATATATAAATAATATTAAAAAAAAATGTTGTTTTTTCAAGAGATAGATATCATGAATACAAGCCAGTCTCTAATTTGAGTTCAGTGGTAAAACATGCTTGAGACAATACCAAAGTATTTCTGCCTAATGAATGTATTCTTAAGAAACTCTTAAAAAAATGCTAAAGCATCCATGAGAAGGCTGATGAATATCAACAAAGAGCCCAAAGGTACGATTCTGTAAGATTCTCTATATAATCACCGACGAATTTAAGTGCATGGGCTTTCTCCTGTTACTTGCTTTTCTCATGCTACTTCTGGCATGTCCACTGAAAAACTTATGTTCTGCCTCCTTGATCCACCTTTAAAATTATTTTTAATGCAATGAATATAATTGGACTTTATTGTCACAGTTTTCTACTTTAAAAGCATAAACTTCTTGTCTCTTCATAAACTACAAACAGTAATTTCATTATTATAAGCCTCACCATTTTCATTGAAGAATCCAACCTACCCCAGTAGTGCAGCTTATATTCAGGTGCAGCTTATCTATGGACAAATCCCAGCGAAATGCCAACCTGGAAGTGAGAGCCGGCTGGGGAGGGTGCCTGGGGCTGCCTTTAAAGGCTTCACTGGTCTATGAAAACTGTTTGCAACTTGAGCACCTGACACCAAACCCCGCACTGGCGTGATTCTGTTACTAACTGGTTACTTTGTCGCACATGGATCCTTGCTTTAAAATAAAAAATTTAAAAATGCAGCTTGTATTCAGGTGCAGCTTATATATGGACAAATCCTGTGGGCTACCTGGCTACCTGGATGTGCGGTTTATAATCAGATGCAGCTTATAATTGTGAAATTACTGTAATTCTTTAAAGGGCTTTTCATCACATGGCCATCCGTTCTCTGCTTCTGATGAGCACATTGCACACTCTGGTTGTCCCTTTGAATATTGTATGGCAATAGAATTTTTTACATTTGAAACACTTTCATTTCAATAAATGAGGTTTTTTTAGCACTTACAGATGTTAACTGTATTCTCTGCTGAATTATTCTTCCCAAAGGTCTTTTCTAGGTAATAGGACACCATGATTATACAAGTCAAGATCTAAAATATATTCTTTCTGACTTAACAGAAAACACTATTTGGTTTCCAGGTTGATTTAGAGAAAACTTATCTTATGCACCTTTGTGTTAAATTATTTGAAAGAATAGTAATTATACACATCAGAAAGAAGGAGACAGGAAACCCTTAAAAATATTTATTCATGTTAAGTTTTTGAGGTCTCCAAGTTAGAAGCTGTAGTGGTTGACCCTGGCTGGATGCCAGGCACCCACCAAAGCCTATCACTCTCCTCTGGAGCTGGACAGGAGAGAGAATATCTAACAATAGGTTCCCAAGTTGAGATAAAGACAGAGAGAAATCACTCACCAAATACTTTTATGGGCAAAACAGACTCAAATTAGAGATATTAATTGAATTTATTGCTAAAAAAATCAGAGCAGGATAATGAGAAATAAAATAAAATCTTCAAAACACCTTCCTCCTCACTTCTCCTGCCTTCCCAGCTTTACCACCTCCCCTAGAAGCCAAATAAGACAGGGAATGGGGGCTATGGTCAGTTCATCGCCCTTTGTTTCTCCCACTGCTCAAAGAGAGGATCTTCCCCACTCCACAGTGAGGTCCTTCCCACAGGAGATAGCTCTCCATGAACTGTCCATTCCCATGGCAGCAGGCCTTCCCAAACTACTGCAATGTGGATCACTTCCACAGGGTGCAATCCTTCAAGGACAGGCTGCTCCAGCATGGGCTCCTCTCTGCACAGGCTCCCATGGGATCACAGCCTCCTCTCAGGCATCCACCTGCTCCTGTGTGGGTCTCCTCCAAGGCTGCAGGTGATCTCTGCACCCCCATGTCCCTCCCTGGGCTGCAGGGGCACAGCTGCCTCTCCATGGGCTGCACCAGGGGCTGCAGGGGAATCTCAGCTCTGGCACCTGGAGCATCTCCTGCCCCTCCCTCTGCACTGACCTTGGTGTCTGCAGAGCTGTTCCTCTCATGTGTTCTCACTCCACGCTTCTCTGGCTACAATTATAACTTCATTTTCTTCTATTTCAATATCACAGAGTTACCGCAGAGGTGTTACCACCATTTCTAAGTGACCCAGCCATGACCAGCAGCACATCCATATGTTTGGTTGTAGCAGGAATCGCCTCTGCTGGACGAGGAGGAAGCTTCTGGTAGCTTGTCACAAACATCATCCTTGTAGCAGCCCCACTATGAAAACTTGGTCACTCAAACCTAATACAGAAGCATAGGTTGCCTGGACTCTGTGCATAAAAATTTAAAAACACTCCATAAAACTTCGAGAGTTAGATCAAAACAGTTATATTTACAACATACATTTATTATGTCCCCAGTTCAGGTGCTTTAATGAGATATAAAATATGGTGCATTTAAAAAAGGTATTAAGCGGATCTTCCAGAAGGAATCCAAGATTTATAACTTTGAAAACTCTGGTTCTATTTTTTAAAAAGGCAAGAATTCTTAAACTTCATACCTGTACACTGAAGTATGCCTTTCTAAATATACATATATACATATGTAAACCATATGTATAACATTTTTAGATGAACAATTTCTTTTACTTAATGATGCTCTTTTTCTACATACAATCCCTTCCCTACTGTTTTAGATTTGAGAATTATTTAGACTACAGAAAGCATTGAAAGAACAATAAATAAATACAAACTGTGCCTACAGCTTAGTTTCCTGAATATTACAGCCAATTCTAATTCCATGAAAGGTTTTTTATTTATACTAGCGACAGCTGAATTAGGCCATAATATGAGAAAAAATGCTAAATGGTATCACCTTTTTTTTTTTTTTTGCATAGGACTGTAATTTTTGTCAACACTTTCAAATTCTTTGAATAAAGAAAATTAATTCACCTGAATAAAAGGCACTGGTTTTTGATCCTTTATGAACACATTTAAGTGTAATATCTCTAATAGCAAATAAATTAGATTAAATATTGTTACATGTACTTATGAATGGATTTGCATAAAAATGTAAATCTACAAGCACAGAAAAATTTCCACTTTATTAAAGATATTAGATGATTGCTATATTCTTTACAGAAGCATTTTTGTTACTTTGATGTTGCAAAACCCTTGAGAAAACCTTTTACTTTATGGAATTAGTAGTATTTTAAATTATTTTCTTGAATCACGGCCTAGATTGAATTCACAATAACTAGGATCATTAAAATCTTTCTGCTTCCCTATTCATTTTAATTGAAAAACTATTTAGTATTTTTGTTTTAAAGTGCAAATGAATAGAGGGTTATTTTCATATCAATTTCAATATTAATGAAAGAGCACAAATTATTCATACTTTCTTAGTACGAAAATTAAATTTTAAAAAAAATCTAAGATATAAACTCTAAGTTATTAGCTAGGCTTGAGATAAAAATCTTCACAAACAAAATAATGTACAAAAAAATTCAAAAGTTAAAAAAAAAAAAAGATAAAGAAAGCAACAACAGCAAAAGGAGAGTTACCAATGTGATTAAAATACACAGAGAAACTAACATTCTGGCATCATAGGATTTGAATTGTAGAGAAAGATAAGACTTTGTTGTATATATCACAACTGATAGCAGAACCATTAATTTTCTGTAGCCTGCAATTGACTCAGTAAATTGTTGTTGTTATTAAATTATTTTTCCTAAATATAACATAATTAATATAGACATCAGCAGTTTATGTTTGCCACTGTTATCTAATTACCATAGGATGTATAGTTCCCCAACCTCACACACAAATTTGTATATGTGAAAACTCAAGTATAACGCTAAACAAGCTGATCTAAAGGGCTTTATCTCTTAGCTACATAAACATACAAATCACAGATGTAAGCTTATTTGCCATAGCATGCCTGCATGGGGACTCACATGCATCCCCTTAGCGTGAGTTTTCCTTTGAATGAATAGCTGGAAAGCCATTTTGCCAATAAACACAGATGTACAGACAAATCTGTCATCTAAACATTTTTTTTCGTGCTTTTTATAGTATTTTTCTTATTATACTGTATAAAAAAATCAATTTCTGATTCATAATTGTTTCATGCAGATGCAGCCTGATGACATATCAGAGGATGGAATCTGAGGATTATTTTGTAGATGTGTTTGTGACTGAATTCAACACATTTCTTCCCTCCTAGCTCTCATATACATATCTATGTGTATTTTTATAATTTATGTTCAACTTCTTCCATTGTGAAAAGGTCTTCTTTTTGGTCCCTGGAGAAAAGCAGAATATCTTAGACCTTTAGCTCACACTGTCAACTACCTTAATGAATGAAGATTTTGCTACACATCCCAGGGTTCTGATAAAGAGGATTTCTTGGTATTGACGGCAGTTTTCCTTTTTTGATACACTGCTGCTGGAAGCTTTTACTTGGTAAATCCTCAAAACTGGAAGAGCAGGGGAAATGTATTAAGGGAGCATACTATTATTTTCAATCTATAATCTTTCCTTTTTAGCACAAAACAGTTTCCTGTAACTTTTTATTACCACTGATATCCCCTGGTCTTTCCTTTGCATCATTGCATTGTTCTGTCAACCATTCAATAAATATACTAACAAAACACATCTGTAGCAGGTTTATTATTCTTGCCAGCTTGCTGCAAGACATTTTTTCCAGACTTTAAAAATCAGCTAAAAGAAATAAATCAGAGGTTTTTTACTGCAATACTAAACTCTGAGCCCAGCTCCTCATTTTAAGTACTAAACACTAACCAGAGAAACAACAGACTTCAGTAGGAGCAACTTACTCTGTAAAATGAGTGGTAGCTTCCCAGCTGAGGAAAAGAAAACAACCCATGCAGATGCAACAGAATATTTCCCTGTAAGTTCTCAGACACAAAAAATTCAGAGTTCTTACTAGAATTCAGAATGTGATAGATAACTTTCATGAAATCTAAATCTATGGCAAAATGGAGGTTGCAGAGAGTGTAAAATTGTATATCAGAAACCAAAAAGACCGACAGAAAAGTAATTAGCAAACTGAATTTTAGTCATGGTACAAAGGAATTAATCAGCAGTGACTCTTTTGAGTTACAGGCTACAAATTAGAGGGCTGTCTTAAAACAATCAAATTACTTTTAACAGAATGACCCTAACTCCAGTTTAGGACATATAATATGTTGCCTGAAAATTTGTGTCAACTTGTACAGTAATTTCACAATTATAAGCCTCACCTTTTTCATTGAAGAATCCAGCCTACCCCAGTAGTGTGGCTTATATTCAGGTGTAGCTTATCTATGGACAAATCCCAGTGAAATGCCAACCTGGAAGTGAGAGCCAACCAGGGAGGGTGCCTGGGGCTGCCTTTAAAGGCTTCGCTGGTCTATGAAAACTGTTTGCAACTTGAGCACCTGACACCAAACCCAGCTGGCAGTGATTCTGTTACTAATTTGTTGCTTTTTTACACATGGATCCTTGCTTAAAAAAAAAAAAAAAAAAGAAAGAAAGAAAGAAAAGTGTGGCTTATAATAAGGTGTGGCTTATAATTGTGAAATTACTGTAAATTAATAAGTCTAGTCAATAAAGTCAGCATATTCCACTAAACAGGAGCCAGATTTGGATTGGTTGCCCAGACATAGGACCAAGGACCAGCTGAGACATTGTAAGGGTCATCTGATGGTCAGGTAGGACATCCTAGCATCTTTCAAGTGACCACAAATGCCAGAGTATCAAGGATTGATTCTGGCATTAGAGGAGTATTTTTTTGGTGAACTAAATTGCTTCCCAAGTTATATGGCCTGTACTGAGATGTGTAATGATTGCAATGGGGTTTAGACATCACAGAGAAGTTTCAGAGAGTTGGAAATATAAATGTGGGTAGTTAAATCTTGAACTGAATCAAAACTGGATGTGATTCACCTGCCTAAAACCAAACTTGCAGTGCCAACTCAGTATCCTGTCTAGCTTCCTGTCACCAATTCAGAGAGAAATTTATCTGATTAGGATCTGTGTCACATCTCTCATTTTCTCATGGCTCTTAGACACCTTTCAGTGTATTGAAGGATAGTAGATATTTAGGAAACAAATGCCAGCACATCTCTATATCTTTACCCTCTTACAGAAAGAATAAAGAAGAAAATAAAAGGAAAGTAATTATAGGTTATTTCAGAGCAATGACTGGTAACAAACATATAAATAAGAAATAAAAAATAGTGTCAAATGATAATGGCTTTAGTATCATTATGTTAGTCATTGTAGTAGTTCCAGGAGGTGCTCTTTATCTCTCAAATAAAAGGAGATGTTGCACTGTGATCATAATACTTAAATAGTTTATAAAATTTTTAAACATTACAGAATAAATAAATCTGATATTAACAATATAGTTACTTTGAAGATTCTTAAGTGTAGATAGTAACAATGGAAGATATTATATGGCTAGTATAGATCTCAATACATTATTCTATTTAGAATTTCACTGTTCTGAGAGTTTTGTATTTAAAGTTCTTGCAAGCCATGTTAAAATTACAATCAAGTGGTGTATTAAAGCACAAATAAAAGACAGTCTTATGACCTCCTAAGAAGTAGAGATACTATTGTTAGTAGATAAATTATGCATGTTCATTGATACTCTGCATCTGTTGATTTGCCTAAAGTTAATTAAAATGCTTTAAAGCCATTATGGCTTTTAGGCACATTTTGATTTTATAAAATGTCATTTATTTAGTGGGAGCCATGCTTGTTTGAAAATTCATTTCACAAAGCAGTAAGGACACAACTTCTGCATGCAAATGAATCTCTCAAGAAGCATGCCTCAAACTAGTTTGACCCATAGTGAAAAAGAGACAACATTTTCTATCTACCTACAATAAAAGTTATTGCAACAAGGCAAATTCCAATGGTGAATTCAACTTGGCTTAAGGAAAAAAAAAAAAAAACAAAATTAAAAATTACATTTATTTACCTAGAAGCCTGTATGTTCCAGACAACGGCAATTTCGATTCTGTTGTTAAAAGGATGAAAAGAAAAAACACAAACCCCAAAAAAACCAAAACCAAACAACAACAACAAAAAAACCAAATGAAAACCAAAAAAACAAACAAACAAAATCTGAAGCTTTTAAAAAAAAAACGAAAAACAAACCAACAAACAAAAGCCAAAGCATCCACCTTCATCCAACCAATTGTAGCTTTGTTTTCAGGAAGAGCATTTATATGATAAGAGTTCCATGTAGTATTTTAATCTTAGGAGGATTGCAATGACAATAATTAATTAATCTTCTAAATAATCTTAGGAATTAGAAATTGATTTCTCCCTTCCACTTATATGGAAAGAAGACTTGGAATCATGTAGCTTAATTTGCTGAAACTGCAACAATTTTACACAAGGATTAATTTGGCCAGAAAAGATGAAGAGTCTGTCAAATGATTGTAGGAACTATGACATACAACACTACAGTATGCATGAATTAAGTATGTCGTTCTGAAAGGGCATTTCAAAATACAGAATTAGAAACCTATCGAGAAATTTGGAATGAGATTCACAAAAGAAAGAATGAAAAGTGAGAAGATGCAAATTGCAAATAGTAATCAAATTGACAGGACAAGGGAATTGTCTGACATTGCCTGAACTCTATCCCTGCAGGGAGCAGCTGCCATTTTTCAAAACAGCCTCTGGATTACAGAATGTGTCTGGGAAGTAGAAACCTAAGTAAATCTTAATCTGAAGAGATTTGGATTTATGGCCAGCACTGTGATATAATGCAAGCCAAAATAAGAATAAAATTTTGCCTCCATCTTAGTTGATATTCAACACTCTGCAAACAGAAATGTTGACTTTATAGGAGATAAAATTGAATAATAGACATTCTGATAACGCTATCCACCAATGAGGATAATTTTTTATTTGGATGTCCGGTAAGCTTAGATAGCTCCTATGAATTCTAAATTGTGGGACTTGAAATGGTCTACTTGAAGACCTCTGATTACAAAGTTTATGTTTACAAGTAGACTGAAGAAAAACCCTGTCACTTATATGTGTCTGATTTACAGCTTACTAAATTGCCTTTGGCTAAAATATTTGTTCAGTACCTGACACACAGGGTGAGATTTAGTTACAAACAAAAATAATTTGTTTTATAAATCTATATATAAATACAGTAATTTCAAAATTATAAGCCATACCTGATTATAAACCGCACATCCGGGTAGATCACGGGATTTGTCCATATATAAGCCGCATTTTTATTTTTTTTTTTAAGCGAGGATCTGTGTGCAACAAATTAATGAATTAATAACAGAATCAGAGGTTTGGTGTCAGGTGCTCAAGTTGCAAACAGTTTTCATAGAGCAGTGAAGCCTTTAAAGGCAGCCCCAGGCGCCCTCCCCACCCGGCTCTCACTTCTGGGTTGGCATTTCGCTGGGATTTGTCCATAAATAAGCCACACCTGATGATTAGCCGCGCTACTGGGGTAGGCTGGATTCTTCAATGAAAAAGGTGCAGCTTATAATTTTGAAATTACTGTACCTATACCTGTGCTAAATATTGACGTCTAAGGAATATTAGATGCTTTTTTAACAAAACTCTCCTCAAAATTAGCTCACTCTAAAATCAACCTCTATAGCTTCATTCTGCTCCTGAGGGAAATCTATTCCCAAACAGAACTCAGTAGGACAGTTAGGGTATTAATTCAGCTCTAGTAGGAGTTACACAGAGCCCATGTGAGAATAGAGAAGAGCAAGTAGACACTTTTAAGACAGCTGGGAGATCAAAGGTCACTTCAAACATTATTAGTACACCCACATAATCCAATATCTAGTGATTAGTCAGAATAATTTAATTCTTTCTTTTTTTTTAAGAAACTTTTTCACTATTGACTCTGTTGATTAGATTTTACTATGTGTAACAGAAGCTTAGTCACCTAGAATGACAGCAAAATCTGTTGGCAAATATTTAATTTTAGGCAATAAAAATTCACTCTAATGGACACATTCACTTGAAAACTCTAAGTGTTGAATGAAATTTTGGGGAAAACATACTTAAAGACAAAGTGCAATTTATGTGAATAGAGTTTGACACCTATAGCACTCTGCAGATTCAAATAATAGCCTTACCAAAAGACAAGTGGCAAGTTGTTGCTGGGAAAAACTGCTGAGCAGTTCAATTTAAACTCACTTTATGGAGTTTTAATCCAATCAGGATTGATTCATCCATTTATTAAAGGCATTTAATTAACTGGCAGTCAATGAACTATATAATAATAATAATCAGCAATACACTCAGTTGCAATATTCTAATAAAGACCTGTTTTTTCACTAAACTAACTGATATATCTAATTCCAGAAGATCACAGTCACACCGACACACATTTATATGCAATCCTGGCCGATGTGGCTTACGCATACCCCCATCCCAGAGTGTGGGGGCAGGTTCCCAAGCACAAACTCTCCTGTGGAGATGTGGGTGCTGCAGCTGAGCATGTATGCTTGCCACTGCCCGTGCCCAGCTAAAGGAAACGCCATCCTGGGAAGTTCTGCACTTATGCTGCTCCTGCACTCTGGTCACTGGCTGGGTGAAGGCTGTTCCTCAGTCCAACTGAGAGGTGCTGGACCTGGCCCAGGCAGGAATTCAAGTGCCACAGGGTGATACCTGGCAATGTCCAAGCAGGGTCACTGCTCCTAATCCCACTTCAAGGCTTCTTTCCCACCTTTAAAAAAATTTTGGTTTTGCTTTCAGTTTCACTCACTTTTGGTGTCTTCCTGTGATGCCCTGTTCTGTCTGCCAGGCTCCCAGCCTCTCTCTCTTTTTCATCAGCAGAACAAGGTGATAAAATAGGGTGGAAAAACTCCTGGATTGAGATAAGACAGGGAAATGACTTGCAAAATTACAGTCATGGACACAATGGACTTATTTTGGGAAAAAATTAAAAGCCTTGGATGTTCAGAATCAAAGACAAAACAATACCTTCTTCCATTCTCCCTTTCTCAAGACTCAGATTAGTTCCTCTGTTCCTGACTGCTCCTCCTTCCCCACTCCCTAAGCAGTACAGGGGGAGGGTGGAATGAGGGAGTTATGGCTAGCCCATGAATTTATCATCTCCTCCTCTATTTTTCCTCCTGTTTAATCAAGGACTGTGCATGGGCTTTAGTTTCCTTCTCAGGTGTCAGGTCCTCAATGTGCTACATTGTACATAACTGCTCAGGAACCTGGAGCACCTTCTCCGCTTCTTCTTTAACTCGGTCTTCATGGTTGTGTTCTGTAAAATTTTGGGTTTTGTTTTTTGGTTTTTCTCAGTCCTTTTTCCATTTTGGTATTTCCTGTGCCTTCTTAAGCACTGTGAATGCTTGGACACAGACAATACAGACAGCAGGCACAAAAGCTGGTGGCCACTTCCACGTTAAACATGATCATTTGAGGTGATCAGAGAGCTGTTTTCACTCAAAGAAAAAAGGTTTTGTGCAAACACCCTCCAAACAGTATATGGGATGTGCACATGCTATTTACACCCACAACATGACAGATGTTGTCATCCGTGATGCTTTTCAAGAGTGGACCATGCAGGCACTTCACATTAACTCAGAGACAAAAATCATGACAGGATGCATGAAGTTTCAGTCTTTGTAACTAGCTGTCACAACTTGTATAATTTAATTTGTTTGTGTTGCTGAGATTGTAATTATACATATATCCTTTACCCTACTGTTGCACTGCAAGGACAGACTGCTAGTTAAGAACATGTTTTAGTATTTCCCCAGCATCTGTGACTTAATACAATGGAAACTCAAACTCAGGTTATTTCAGTTAGAAATGGCAATGAATGCATAGCAGACACAAGATGAAAAAACCTTAATGTGCTGTGGTTTAAAAATATATCTTTCCAACATATAGAATTAGAACAAGAAAAGTAAAAAGTACAGAAATTCACCCTTAAAAAATCAGTGAATCACAGAAGAAAGTTTATCCCTCAAATAAAACCTATAAAACAAGGAATTCTAATTCCATCTCTAGACAAAAATCATATTTCCCATCTGTTTTTTACTTATTTTCCCTAATTTTTGAAATTCTCCACTTGAGAACAATAAGGTAATTTTAACCAACTAGTCATTATGAGTTCTTATAAAAACTGGTCTGGGAAGGACCTTGAGAAGGTTTATGTTTTATCCCTCTAACCCAAGGAGATATAATCCCTGATTTATACTTGTTTAATATGTTTTTAAAGACCCATTCACTGATGGATGCCACAATCTTCCTCCAAGAAGCATATGTCAGCACTGAATTATCATTAGTGTTGTAATATTTTTTTCTAAATTAGTTTTCCAACTGGAAACTTTCTTGCTTAATTTAATTTTCAGCACTTCTCCACAGAATCATAGAATGGTTTGGATTGGAAAGGACCATAAAGATCCCCTCACCATAGGCAGGGATGCCACCCACTACATCAGGTTGCCCAAAGTCACATCCAACCTTGCCTTGAACCCATCCTGGGATGGGACATCCACAACTTCTCTAGACAACCTGTTCCAGTGCCTTGCCTCCCACACAGTAAAGATATTTTTCCTAGCATCTCATCTAAATCTACTGTCTTTCAATCTGAAACCATTCCCCCTTGCCCTGTCACTACATACTCTTGTAAAAAGTCCATCTTCATCCTTTTTGTAGGCTCCCTTCAGGTACTAAAAGGCAGCAATTAGGTCACTCTGGAACCTTCTCTGTTCCAGACTGAATGATCCCAACTCTGTCAGCCTTTCCTCATAGGATAGGTGTTCCATCCCTCTAATATCTTCTTTAGCACTTGCTCCAAGAGGTTCATGTCCTTGCTGTGTTGGGGTCTGCAGAGCTGAACACAGTACTCTGCTGTAGACATGGTGAACAGGTTGTCCTCTTTGCACCAGTCATTTATCTTATGAAGACTACCATATGCTCTTACTGTGAAGGTCTTTAGACTAAAACCCTACAGCTGTTTCAGTCATGGACCTCTATGCTGACCATTTCAATGTTTTACAATAGGTTACCTTTAGTAATGCGAGAACACAGATGTTCAGGATAATTTCAATCAGTTTATAGAGATATCTTTTAATTTTCCCTGTCTTTGTCTTTATACAAACAAGTACAGTAATTTCACAAATATAAGCCACACCCGAATATAAGCCACGTTTGCTTGTTTTTTTGGTTTTTTTTAAGTGAGGATCCATGTGCAACAAAGTAATGAGTTAGAAACAGAATCACGCTAGCGCGGGGTTTGGTGTCAGGTGCTCAAGTTGCAAACAGTTTTCATAGACCAGTGAAGCCTTTAAAGGCAGCCCCAGGCGCCCTCCCTGGCCGGCTCTCACTTCCAGGTTGGCCTTTTGCTGGGATTTGTCCATAAATAAGCCGCACCTGATGATTAGCCGCACTACTGGGGTAGGCTGGATTCTTCAGTGAAAAAGTTGCAGCTATAATCATGAAATTACTGTACTCCAAACTCTACTACGCTATTTAAACGCAATCTGTCTTTGCAAACATCCCTTCACAGTTTTTAAAACTGTGTTGAATTCCAGTGTACTTCTATAGAATGTCAGTCCATCCCAAAAATGACAGGTCAGAGACTAATTCTACATTCTAAGACTAAATATCCATGTAGATGTTTTCATCTTTCAAGCAAAGAAAGAAAACAAATTCTTTTAGAATTCCATTTCAGAATGTGTCACAAAGTATTAATTTGCCAAAATCATATACTTATTACCGCATAAAACAAAGTTTTTAGTGATACTATTCTATTAATTCCAAATCCCATGAGTTAAAGAGCTGAGAAATTAATTACAGTATTTTATAGGAATAGAAAGTCCATGAAAAATATAAAAATGTAATACTAAAGTGAGAATCATTGACTATGCATTTCATTTTACCAATAACATTATTTTAGTTTATTTTTACCTAGAAAAAGAACCGAAATAAGAATATAGCAAACTCTTTGACCAAAACCTAAAAAGGCCCAAACCCTATCAATGATATCCAAAAAGCTTCAGCTGCAGTTTCTCTTTAACTATGAATTTTTAGTGGATATGATACAGTTCAAAATCTTCTGTATCCAGTAGAACTTAATTTGCATTAGTTATGAAAGCAATTACTTGTACTGCTGGAATAGCTCATTAGATGTCTTCTTTCTTTTTTTCCTTTTTTTTTTTTTCAAACCACTGGAACAATAAAGCCTTTGGTGAATTGTATGTGTTTATCTGAAACCTTTTTGGACAGACAGATATAGCAGGTCATTCTCCTGTGCTGTCCCTGCTAATATCTCCTACGTCTGGTTAAGAAATGACTTGATTAATTTATTTAACTGAATTTTTTTAAGGCCTCAATGCTTTCTATATAACAGAAATTACATAATATATTTGATCTGTTATTATTACATTCATTCTAATTAAAATGTACTTATTTCTTTTCTATCTATGCATTAAGTCCTACTCGTACTATAGCCACATGCCACACAGACACAGCTTCGATGACTTTAAACTTTAAAAAGCAGTTTGAGTGTGTTTTCATTGTATCAGTTTAGTTTGCACACAGCAAAAAAGAAAACACTTTGGCATCAGATGGCATCAGATAAGCTTATAATATTTACAGTCGCATTTAAGATATCATTTAGTATAAGGAGATGAAAACATTTTCATGTTTATTTCTCCTGGCTGCATATGGGTTCCAAGAATACCAATGGTATTCTTGATATGGAGGAGATCTTTGAATTTAAAAGTATATACATTTTAATCATAGAGATCAGTCAGCTCTTCCCATGTTGTTGTTAATAATGGAGGGAATTCATTCATTCATTCATTCATTCATTCATTATATGTCCTATAGTCTCAGCCAACAATCCTTGCCTAGCAAGATCATATATATGTAAAGTTTTTCAGAGACACCTGCACTAGAATGACAATCAGTCTCACCATAGGCAGTGCCTGTCTGTGTAGACATATAGAACATGTATACACATGATGGTAATATCTTCCTTTATCTTGTCTAACCACAAAAGCTTGGTCATGTAAATTTGGTGGTGCTCTTAATCTGTAAAAATTAATCCAGTAATGACCAAAACTCACAAACTTAAATTAGAATCATGTCAGTTGGAGTATGCTTTCTGCTACCCCAGAAAGGAAAACGTTTCTTTTAGGTCCTACATTATGTTAAAGTTTTCATCAATGACATGGTGGGATTGAGTGCACTCTCAGAGAGTTTGCAGAAGACATCAAGTTGAATAACATGGTAAAGGGAAGAGACATTATCCAGGGGACCTTGACAAGCTTGCAAGGAGAGTCTGTACAAACCTTATGAAGTTCAAAAAGGGCAGGTGGAAAGTCCTGTGTGTGTGTCTATGGAATCCCTATCACAAATCCAGGCTGAGCCTGAATGGATTGAGAGTACTCCTGAGAAAAAGGACTTGAGATGTGGGTTTACAAGAAGCAAAATATGACTTGGCAATGTCAGTTGGAAACCCAGAAAGCTATTCACTACTGGGCTGCATCAAAAGATGTATGGCCAGCAGGTGAGGGTGGTTCTGCTGCTCCACTGTGCTCTGGTGAGAGCCCACTTGGAGTATTGTGTCCAGCTCTGGAGTCCTCAGTACATGAAGGACCATACAAAGAGTGGATCTAGAGAGAGGAACCACAAAAATGATCAGGGGGCTGGAGTACCTCTCCTCTGAGGAAAGTCGAGAGAGTTGGAATTGTTCAGAAGAGAAGGCTCTGGAGATATCTCATTGCAGTGTTTCTCTACTTCAATGGATAGAGGACTTTCCCCCTACGAAAGATGGGGACAAACAATTAAGTGTGACCTGTTACAAAATTCGACATTGCCATTTGCTCTAGGTGGGGTTCCTCAGATGCGACACAATGTGTACATCTGCTCCACCAGGTCTAGGAGTACTAATAGAACTTATACAGTTATAGATTAATTATTTTGTATTACTGCAGTAACGCTGCTTGGTCCCACACACTGATGGTGGTCTTAGGTCAGTAACTCTCTTGGCAGCCAGGACAAAACTAACTTGGCTTAATGTAAGATCTCACATGTCCGTGAATAACAAAGTGCAGCTAAGGTAAGTTTATTCTGTTCCTATTAAACTTACCTGATTATGAATTACCTTTCATTAGGAAATCTATTTAATGCATAATTTTTTTGACTTCAAACTCAAACTTTTTCTGATCTTTTCAGAGGTTTATACACACATACAGTGTCCAGAGGAGTTTTCAAAAGCCTGTTAATAGGGCAAATAGGTTACACTCTACAATTTTCACACAGTACAGCTTTTCCCACTGTGCATACTGGACTGTATCTGTGTTTCTAATTAGAGGTTTTCCAGGAGTTTCCCATTCAATTCAATGAACTGGCACTAGAAGCAGACTCCTGTGGGCTGTCCATTCAAGTGCTGAAGGAAAAGGAAAACTGATTTATCTGTCCACTACTTGTTTCTCTTTATAAGCATTTAATTACTGTTTGGTTCCACAGTGGTTCACTCAGTATGACAAGGACATCTCCAAAGAATATTATATATACATACATATTAAAAAATTATATATTTGTAATATATTATATATATTACATATATATATACATACACACATATATAATGTTATAATATTATATATATACCTCTGAGTCAGTGCTTTTCAAGGCACATATCCATAAAATTCTTATATAGTTTTGCATGTGGTCGCATTGAAAAATTATCTCAAATTGTAACCAAATTACCACATGATCTGAACCATACTCGTAACTATAATGTATTTTATTCAGTATTTATTATCCTATCAGTTTAGCTTTAAAAGCAAATATATTGTACAACCACCTAAAATTTACATTTAACTGTGAGAAAGGAGGAAAGAGTCAGAATTCTATGGAGGAGAATAGTGACTAGTTTCATCATAAATAGTGCATCACTGGTAATAGCCCATGATAAAAGTGTGAGATATAAATATGTATCACTGCCAAGAAAAGCTTTTGTAAAGCACAATGAGACAGGAACTTTTCACAGCTTTTGTTCTGTTTTGACTATGTATTCAGGAAATGAAAATGAGAAGGCAAGAATAAAAAGATAAAAACAGGATAGTGAGCAAATCAGATACAGATTTGACACTTAATAAGATGGAGCTGTGTGGACCTAAGAAACAGATTTGGGCTGTCCAGATTCCAGCCCAGACAAAGTTAAATTCTGCAGTACCCTTGAGGAGACATGGCTAGTACACAGAGGTTATTATACAACCTCATGCCATTTCCAGGTAGAAGGGGTGCATTCTGGTTGAGAAAACGAGATGGAGGGACCCTTCTGGTATTGTCTGTAATTTGGGGGTGGGGAGAGGGCAGGGTGTGCACATGAATTAATTCTGACTCATACCCTCTGTCGTTGGTATTATTGCTGTTATTGTTCATTTAATCTCACTGCGGTTTCCAGGAAATTGTTCTTAACTCAGCTCATGATCTTTGCCTTTTGTGCTTTCAGTTGTAGCAGGGAAGAGGAGTGGTGTGTGGTTTTAGTGGGAGCACATCGTTGGAAAATACCATTTCTAAACCACAACAGGAGTTTATGGTACATTAACGCATTGAAACGTGAACTATTGTTTTTTGCTGAAGAGCAATGTAGAATACTAGATTTAACTAGGTGCATTCATATTTTAAAAGCACAGATCAGAACATGGTGAAGTCACCTCGTGGAAGAATTCTTTCAGCTAATCATAAAATATGACTTGGTAAACTTAATCAGAAACCAATGGGTTTAAATTCATGACCCAAAACATGCACAAGCCATCCTCTTACTACCTGTCTGTACCAAGCACAGTGTTAGGTGCAAACTGGTTCTGGCAATATCAGAAACCTGTCCACTAAGAAGTTTGGCTAAGAAGAATTTGCTGGAGCAAAACTGAGGTACTTGTGCCTAGGTGTTTAAACTTGGGTAGAATGATCCCCACAGAAAAATAATGACAGCAAACTGTAGCAAGATTAACTGTAAAGAATGCAAATAAATCCTCACAGAGATTGCTAACATAATTTATCAATACTTACATATCCATGAAAAATATACTTCAGCTTCTCTGTTGAGATACAATGTGTACTGTGCATTGTAACTAAATTATATGCAGTAGGGTCCTGTCCATGTCCCCAAATAAAATATGATGAAAGCAAGCTCAAAATGTGCTTTTGAGTGATTTATGTCATGTTCATTGATCTCAACTTATCCATAAGTAAAAACTACCCAGAGTAAATCCCCAAGTTGTTACTGGAGAATTGTCATATTAAAATTACTTTATGTCAGCTACAAAAATATTCATTCCTGTTATATACTTACATTCTAATTGCACCAGTTTTGCACAGTTTTTAAGTCAAATAAAATCCAGTATTTATAGATTATCTGTTAAATTCCAGAATTTAGTGTGAAATGCCAATTCCTGCAATTTAAAAACAAAGTTTATTTTTCTGAGAGCCTGGAAGTCTAAGAATATTTTTAGATTTTCAGCTTCAGATGCTGAAGCCTGAAGTTTGATGCATCTTTAAAGTTTGTAACCCAATATTCTTATTTGCACATTGGTCATATATTTCAAGTTCTTTGAGTGGAACAAAGTATCTAACACAACAACAACTCTCTAATGCATGAAATAATCATGCAGTTACACCCAACAGCAAGCCAGTCAATACTAAAGATAATGTATAACAAAAATCAGGAACAAAAAAACCTCAGTGCATCACAGAACTTAAAAAAAAAATTAAACTCAATATGAACAAGTTCCTTTTCAACCCAATTGATGACACTATTGTATGGCAACCCAAAAATTTTTAAGGTGTGATTTTGCTTATTTTCATGGCATGGCTGGATGTACAAACCATAAATATTAAGTAGAAATAAGATACTAGTACTAATTCTCTGCATGACCTAGTGAGTCTCTTGCTATAATATTAGGCTTTGTTCTAGTGTCCTTATTTTGTAATGGAAGTTAAATAATTGAAAAGAGATCTGTGAGCAATAAAAATAAAAATTTAAGATTTTTGTTATTAGTTTTGCCAAGAGATGGAGGCAATTGCAATCTTGTGAGACCATCCTCAGCTGATGAACAAGTATTTCTTAGCATAAAATGCCATAATATAGCCAAATAGTTGTATGTTCCAGTTTTAAAAATAAATTAGCAAGTTTTAAACGGCTATTTAAAATTACAGTAATTTCACAATCATAAGCCGCACCTGATTATAAGCGGCACATCCTGGTAG
>VRYO01002297.1:75062761-75082041 GCA_009812075.1 Sialia sialis | reverse complement strand
AAGGAAAATGCACCTTGTCCAGGAGCACTGCTCCAGCTGAAGCACATCTGTCACTACAAGACTGCAGCCACCATTTAATCAAACTGCTACCAACACCCAGCCTGATGGGGTGTCAGGTTTTACTCTGACTCTGTTAGTGTCTGGGGTTTGTTTCTTTGTAGTACTGTATTTCTATTTTAATTTCCCTAGTAAAGAACTGTTATTCCTATTCCCATATCTTTGCCTGAGAACCCCTTGATTTCAAAATTATAATAATTTGGAGGGAGGGGGTTTACATTCTCCATTTCAGAGAGGCTCCTGCCTTTCTTAGCAGACACCTGTCCTCCAAATTAGGACAGCTACCTTGTGCACAAAGCAAGGAGTGAATATTGTTACATACTTAAGATGTGGTCTGGCCATAATACTTAGCAAAAGACGATGGATAAGGCAAGCACAGAAATAAATGAAAGCAGGTATTTTCATGAAGAGCCAACCTCAAACCTCAAATGCAGCTCGTACCAGCAGTGTAGGCCAGTGGGAACAAAATTGGTGTTAACCTGAGTGGCTAAATATGTACATATAATGGAATTTAATAAATAGTATGTAATTTTAAATATATAATGAAATTTACCTTATTATATCTAACTTTATTAAGAACTTAGTTGGTAGGTATAGTAGTTTTGGACTAGAATAAAAATATTCATAGATGGGCATGTAGCTACTTCAGTATGAGATGAAGCTTTGATGTGATTTTCAATAAAAAAATCAAAACCTTCATTACAAAGTAAAAGTAATACACATGTAAAACAATTTTCTTTGATTACTTCAATCTGCTCCTCAACTTTCTTCCCAACAATATTTCTTTAAAAATTGAATCAAATTCATTAATATATACATCTCAAATTATTAATTATAATTCAGGTGACTATTATACTGAACTACATATAAATTCAGGGCAGATAAGGAGCATTATATTGTTTTCCAGAAATTTCTACCCAACAGGAAATTTATAGTTTTACTTTATTTGCTTATTTATTTATTTAAAAAGGTAGCATTAGAAACTCAGATTATTTCAAAGGAAAATAAAAATGCAAATACAAAAAACAACAAACAAAAACAACAAAAACACAAAAAAACCCCAGCTCATTATGAAAATTTGTCTACATTTATTTAAAACCTTCAGGCTATTATAAACATTATGCAAATTTAACAGTTCTTCTAATTATATTGTGATTGATATGTAGCCTCAGTATAATATACTTTCGGGTTTTTATTTTTTCACCTTTGAGATAAAAATTACTTGTACAGTATGGCCATTGAATCAACTAATGATACTGTATTCAGTGAGCTCCCCCAACCAGGTGTATATTCATTTCAAAACAAGCTTATTAGGCTAACATTTATGCCCATGTCACTGTTTTTCCACAGATTTCCATACCTTGACTAACATTGCCTGTTTCATCTTGTTCAGAGGAGTCCAGTGAAAAGAATTCTAACAGCAGATAATGAAACCAATGGCACAAACAATAAGTTGTGTAGTCTCTTTTCTATTGATTTGGCTGTCCTTATGTAATCAACATGAATATATTCAATTGCTGGAGTTATGGTGCAATTTAAAAATATGTGCTGCTCTATGTGAGAGGGATTGTTTAGGAGTCAAGTTCTTGGCTCTTTTAAGCTGTCTTCACTGAAAACTTAAATTGACAAAAATTTGGTCTTAAACCAATTTTTTTACAAGTCTTTGCTATTTCTCTGTTCATTACTAGACAAAGGGGAAAAAATCCAGTCTGGCAAAATTGATCACAAGTTTGCATGAAAAAGATATTAAAAGAAATACCTCTTCCATTTTGTGAAGATTAGAGTCTCACCTGACAAAATACTTAGAGAGACGAATATGATTTTCACAAAACCTGCTCCCTTGAAAGAAGCAAAATTTTCTCTTGTGTTAAAATTTTCAACTGAGGATCTCAAAACAGATTATGAACAGAAATTTATTCTATTTCTGCTTTTGACATTTTGACAGTGTCTGTTGCAAGAACATAAAGCAGAGGAAAATGCTTCTCTTTGTGCAGTGGGCTAAGCTTAAGCAATCTGTGTAAGTAGAGTCACTTGGATGATACAGATATTTGGGTACTTGGAGGGAGCTGTTAAGAGCTGACTTTAAAAATATATTATTGGGAAATACTAGTATATGCAAAGACAAATAGTTATCCTTAAAGAACATTAAACTTTTGCATTTGATGAGGAATAGATTCAGAAAATCAGATTCATCAAATCTTTTAGATTTTGTCATACTGAGAACAGAAGGGCTTAAATATTAGGCTCCTTTGGACAGATCAAAACCCACATTTGAAATAAATTAGTTAGTCTGTATAATTTTTAAGCTTTTCTCTTTAAAAGACATAGAGATACGATTCATAGTTCTGAGATCTGAAAGTGGTTTCTCCATGGCTGAGATTTGAAGACTACAAAATTGTGAGCACCTACTTGGAGCATTACACATTTAATATTCATAAGGAGAAAACTTCAGACTGTGAGAGGTGCCACACTGACAGATTTCAAGTATCACATTCTCCAATTAAATATAAAAGCCAGTTCTGATACATCTAGAAGTTATCCAAAGAACAACTTCCTACATATTTTAGTTTCTGTGACCCATTTTATGGGAAGACAATGACACCATGCGAAGTAGGTATTTAGCATTTCTGTCATGCTGAATATTGTAATTGGAGAAATATGGCTCAGCCTTCCCTGAGGAGTAAGCAAGTACAAACTTAATGAGTTTCCCTAATACAGCGACTTGCTTAAATAAAATAAGAATACAATTAAACTTACTCAAATGTAAGACTAAATCAGAATGCCATTAACTGTTGTTTAGTGCACTCATGTGTGAAATACATGCTTTTATGTTACTGAAAAAAAACATGCACTTTTAACTTTGAAGGCATTGGATGAAGTAATACAACAAAGAAAAGAAAAGATAAATAATAGATAAAAATACCTACAGTCTGAAACTTACATGCATAATATAATACATGAATGCACACGAGCAAGAGAAAAAAACCTAACAACTTTGCAATGCCAAGGGAACTAAAACAGGACAGAAATCCTAACCAAATTACTGAGTCAGCTAATCTTCTGATAGTGCTTTAAAATTGTATTGTAGACCCCTTCAAACAGCATGATATACAGCTGAGTAGACACAATCCAATCCTGCCATCCTATCCTTATGCTCATCAACACGCACTCAGATTATTTAGACTGCTTTAGCATCTGTGGTCAAGATGAGGCTCACATTCTTGGAACTAAATGGTGCTGTGGTCATGGGTGTGCTATAATGAAAAAGGCACAAACCACAAAAATAGAGCAAAGAGTTTATTATTAGCACAATTAATGTTTAAACATAAGAGCTCAAAGTGTTGGTTCAGTTACACTAATGTACAATAATAATCCAAATTAACTGAGAGAAACCTCAGTAATACAGCTTGTACTGGAGAATACAGCTTGTACTGGAGAAAAGAAAAAAAACAAACCAAACCACTTGTCCTGGTGCTGTGCTCCTCCTTCCCTGCCCCTGGCATCCTAACATTGTCAGTCTAGAAGAAGGGAGAATGAGGGCAGGCTGCAATGAGCTGTCAGCACCCTGATGGCTTTGAAGGGAAGAGGATGATTTGTCTGCCAGGGTTTTCATCCTACTCTTTGCCAGGAGAAGTTTGAGGATGATAATTTCTTACAGTTCAAGTTTGCAGTATGATTGGGTTTATGCTTCACCGTCACAGCTCACCTGCTTCCTCCATATAGAGAGCTCCACCTGGCACTGACCGCCAGAGCCACCCTCCTCTCTCGGCCCCAAGGGTTTGCAGACTGTGATAGAAAGGGATGTCTCACCCCAACAGGGATATCCCCAGAATTCAAGTTGGAGCAGGGGAGGCAGCAACCACCACCAACAGCACAGGGGTTAAACAAGCAACACCCAGTTCAGGTCATAACAAAGTGGAGCCCTTGTACTCTAAGATCAGTGCACAGCTGGGGACCTTATGCAAAGCACTGGCAAAAGTCTTTTTTTCTAGACACAGTGGTACAGACCACACTCAGCTTATTGGCATAACTCTGGTGTGAACTATTTACCTTTGCCTTAATTCCTCAGCCTAATTTATCTATCTATAAAAAGAGTTGTCCACCTCCGTCCTGCCACCTTGATGAAAGCTGGCACAGAAACAACACCAAGAAGTCTGAGCTGGAGGACATGCTTGATCCTTAGGCTTCTGTGATATTATAGACACACTTTTGGAAACTCATCATCACAAGAAAATATGAAGTAGACTAAAGAAAAATGGTGATGCATCTATGAAATATCTGGAATATCTGGCGCATAACCTGAAATTGTATACATTTTTCAAATAAGTCATGAAGGATTACAGTAATAACAAATACAAATATAGGCTATGAAAAATCAGAAAAGTTTTATCATTGGTGTTATGAAACCTTATGGTTGAATTTTAAAAGGGCTTACCAACTTATATCTGACTGAAAGAGCTTCAAAGAAGATTTGCACTAGAGGACAACTAGTTTTCATTAAATTTCTCAAACAAGAGTAGGAAGCCATTGCATGGTGTTTACCATATTTTTTTTCTTTTTCCTCATCTGACTGTTTAGACCCATAAGGCTCTACGGAGCTCCAAATTTTTTACTTTACTGCTATAATCAAAGATGCAAGAGTTGATTCTAAAGGTTGAAGGAATGTAAACTACGAATCAGTAAAAACTCCAAATCAGTGATGTGTGTAAGGAATATATCTGTTTAAGGTTTTTGGATGGAGCCTGATAAGTAAATAACGGGTTCTGCTGTGAACCTGTCTCCAAGGGTAAAAGGATCCTTGCACAGGAGTTAGAAGGGGGCTTTAAACTAGATTTGAATGTGGAAGAGGATAAAGCCAGGATGCTATAGATAAGTAAATCTGGGAGCAGTACCAGCAGTGTTTGAGATCCTTCCATCTGCTATTTCAATGTAAGTAGGAGATGTAGATCTATCCAGTGGTAAAGATCCAAGGTGTATTAGTGTGATATGAAACCACAAAAACACTTGAGAATGATCACATAGGAAATATCCAGTCCCCCAAAAACAGTGGTGGATCCAATAGCCCAACTGAAGTACATCTATACCAATGCATGAGCTACGAACAGGAGGAGCTGGCAGCCATCAGGCGGCAGGAAAAATATGAAAAAACTGCCATTATGGAAACATGGTGGGATGACTATCAAAACTGACATGTTGCAACAGATGTCTATAAAATCTTCAGATGGGATAGGCAAGCAAGGAGAGGTGGTAGGGTAGTCCTGTATGTTAGAGAATGTTTTGGTTGTCTGAGATTTAATGGTGGTGATGACAGAGTTAACTACAGTAATTTCACAGTTATAAGCCGCACCCGATTATAAGCCACACTACTGGGGTAGGCTGGATTCTTCAGTGAAAAAGGTGTGGCTTATAATCGTAAAATTACTGTACTTACAATTAAGAATCAGGTGGGGAAGGCCAGCAAGGTAGATTTGGTAAGAATTTCTTTTTTCTGGGATTTTACCCTAGACAAAAATTATTTACATCAGTCTGAGTATCCTCTTTTTCTCTATGTCCTAGCTTTGTTGATGGCATTGATGCACACAAACAACGGAGGTCTGGGACAACTTTCATTTTTCATCTTCTAGAGTTTCAGTCTGAAACCCATTCTTAGTGTCTGAAACTGCTTCACAGTTACTGCTATGACATCTGCCAGAACAAGCTTCACAAAGTTCACTAATACATAATCCTGATCTTAAGTGGAAGTTTCACTTATTGAAAGAGTAATGAACGCTGGATTCTGGCCCTGGGCTAGGGCAACTCTGGATAAATGTACAGGCGGGGGAATGAGATGCTAGAAAGCAGTGACGCAGAAAGGGACCTGGAGATCCTGGTTGATGGCAAGTTGAACATGAGCCAGCAGTGCCCTGGCAGCCAGGAGAGCCAACCCTGTCCTGGGAGCATCAGGCACAATATGGCCAGCCAGGCAAGGGAGGGGATTGTCCTGCTCTGCTCTGAGCTGGGGCAGCCTCACCTCCAGTGCTGGGGGCAGTTTGGGCACCACAATGTAAGACAGACATTGAACTATTAGAGAGTGTCCAAAGGAGGCACAGGGATGGGGAAGGGCCTTGAGGGGAAGCCGTGTGAGGAGCAGCTGAGGGCACTGGGTCTGTTCAGCCTGGAGGAGACTGAGGGGAGAGCTCAGTGCAGTGACAACTTCCTTGTGAGGGGAACAGGAGGGGCAGGCACTGATCTCTGCTCTGTGCTGACAGGGACAGGAGCCAGGGAATGGCCTGAAGTTGTGCCAGGGGAGGTTTAGGTTGGATACCAGGAAAAAGTTCTTCCCTCAGAGGGTGGTTGGGCAGATTCCCAGGGAAGTGTTAACTGCACCAAACTCTGAGTTCAAGAAACATGTGGACAATACTCTCAGGCATATGGTGAGATTCTTGGGGATGGTGCTGTGAAGAACTTGGAGTTGGACTTTGATGATCCTTGAAGATTTCTTCCAACTCAGTTTGACCTTTGATTCTGTGAATAAAAGACATTCTCAGAAATCTGATTCTCCATTGTTGGATTTTTTGCAAGGTAGTTGCACAACTTCAGTGAGACACACTGCATGTTTGACTTTCTAGTTTTGGATGTCCATTTTGTTCTCCGCTTTCCAATTAGGAGCTGTATAGGACAGTTCCCTCTGATGGCTACTTGTCAAAAATGCATGTGTAAAATTATGGTCTTTGTAACAATAATATCTCAACTAGCACAAGACTGGATGTAATAAAATGTCCTAGGCAGTAAATAATATAAAACCATTTTTCTCCTTATTACTTCTTCATTAGTAATAAATTTAAAACTTGTAAAAACCTTCTAGAATGTTTCTCATGCTTTATCTTTACTCCAAGACACAAAATATTATTAAGACCTCAAGACAAAAGAAGTATCAGGAATAAGCTGAGACTAAAAAAATTGGAAAAAAGGATTTATCTGATTATACTTTTAGAGACTTCAAAAATAGAAATACAGACTTGGCAAGAATGAAAATAGCTGTTTTCAAGAGAAATAATAATATTGCAATTTTTTGTCATCTATTCTCCTAAAAAATAAGGATAAAATAATTGGGTTTTGCTATCTAATGGGGGTGGATAGTTATGAGGATAAGCCTGATAACAATGGTCATGTGTCTCTCAGTTGTCTAAAGATGTCCAAAAACTTTTGTATCACACTTTAGTAAGGAGAGCTACATAGCAAAGACAAGTGGGATATTGAGTTCATATACAAAAGAAAAAAGAAAATTATCACAATATGCAATGAGACTATAAGTTAAGCTTTTTAAAATATATTTTTCAGTTGAGGAGCCTGACAATGTCAACCCTATAGTATTGTAAGAATTGGCAACACACAATCACATTTATAGCAAGTGATGATCTTTAATGTGTATGCTGAACCAGGGCTAGTGCTGTGTGATTTTAGAATAGCAAATATGCCACTTACATTTAAGAAACATCAGACAACTCAGTATGTCCTCAGTATAAAGTAGGTGAAATGTGGTCTGCAGTCCACTGCTTTAAACAAAACTACGTATTTTCCATTTGTATATGACAAGAATGTGGAGTCCTTTTTTTTAAGATAGAAATGTAAGTGGAAGAGTGTGTGTGTAAATCAAGCATGAAAAACAGTCTGAGAAGAGATTTTAAATATTATCACAGAGGTACAAAAGATTCAACATAAAAGAAATACAAAACAAATATAGAAATGTGTAAAAGGTGGGGGCAGAGGCCTTGGAGCAGGATGAGGAGCACTGACTCTAGCTGAGTCCTGCAGGGTATCAGCTGTGGCATCCCCAGCCCTACCTTGACCAGACTCAGTACTTCCTTGGGGACACAAAAACAGCTTACAACTTACCTGCACCACAGGAACAGTGTGGGGCCACCTGTGCTTCGAGTGTGTGTGGGTCTACATGGGAGTTCTGCCCACAGATGGTGCCTTAGTGAGATGCCAGCAGTGGCAGGGGTACCTGCTCAGCTACTGCATCCACATCTTCACAGAACAATCTGCATGTGGTAGACCCTCACCTACTCACTAGGTGGGTTACATTTCAGCCAGTGTGTGATTGTTTTTTTTTTCAGGGATGAGTTATAGAAGGGTTGTTATAAAACTGTAGGTGTTTGATAACATTTTATGTCTCAGATATTGTGGTGTATCTTTTGTTCTGCTTTTATCACTGGACAGTTAATGTTAATATATTAAAACATTGCTTCTATACTGATTAGACTAAACTATGAGTGACCTGAGCTTTCCCATTAGACTAGTAAATTAATGAAAAAATCTAGAATCACAGACTATGCTAAGCTGGAGTGAACATACAAGAATTATCTAACTCCTGTCCCTGCGCAGGACATCCCCAAGATTTGCGCCATATGCCTGAGAGGATCGTTCAAATGCTTCATGAACTTGTGTCAGGCTCAGTGTGTGACCACTACAGCAGTCCTGTAGCCTGGATAGGAGCCTGTACCAGTGATTTTTCTGACATTTAATCTAAAACTCTTCTGATCCAGCTTCAGGCCATATCCCTGGGTCCTGTCACTGGTTACCACAGGGAAGAGATCAGGAGCCTGCCCCTCCTCTCCCCCTTGTGAAGAAGCTGTATGCTGCAATTAGGTCTTCCCACAGTCTCCTCTTTTCCAGGTTGAGCAAGCCAAGTGACATCAGATGCTTTAGGATGACTTTGAAATGTTGCATATGTTGCTTGCCTTTCCTTCCCCATTTTCAGATTTTCCTTATTTTCTGTTTTTCATGCAGAAAAGAAATTATGAATGCCAAGTAGAGTGGTTCCTGAAAGGAACTGAGATGTATAGGCATGACAACATATAGGAAAGATTGAAGGAGATCACTGAGAACTACAAATATATTCAGTCTAATAAGTCAAAGTTCTTTGGAGCTTGACCACTCACTTGAGTTGTATTCTCCTGCTTTAGAAAAGGTTTGTACAAAAGGCTGGAGACATTAATGAAAAATGGCATAAAGATTATTGAATGTGGATCACACCTGACCAATTTCATTCATGTTTGGAGGGCACTGCTGATCTTCTATTAAATAAAAGACGGCAGCAGATCTAAGCTGTCTGGATTTCAGATATAATCTTGCAAAGGTGCCAAATGGGAAAAGGTGAGTGAAAGTGGAAAAAGGAACTGAAAGAGAAACTGAGTATAGGGAGAGAATTAACTGAAGAGTACTCATGGATACATCATACTGAAATTGGGCTACTGAAATGAACTCCTAGAGAAGCTTTTAACAGTTAAAATATTCCATGAACAAAAGAAAGAGTATAAAAAATGTGAAGCTGCAAATTCATTTTCAGTCTTCTTAAATTTTTAACAGTGTAGGAAAATGCAATAAATGTTAGTCCAGCTACAATAATACTAACACTCACTTTCTAAATTATCTAATCAATATAATATAGATCTTACTAGTAATATTAAAGGTAGAAGTTATGTATGACAAACTTTCCATTACCTATCCTTTTCCCCAGGTAGTGTGCTCATCATTCTAATATTCCTCTGTATTCTAAGAAGGATGGTTTTAGGTGGTGTAGGAGGCATGCAGCAAATTTTCAGCATTGTGAGGTTTCTGCAGGGAGGCCTATGGTGGAGAGGATTCCTCCTGCTTGAATGTGAGTTTTTCTTGGTTTAGTTTTCTTAGTTTTTTTAATCATACCCCACTTTCCTCTCCCACTGCAGCCTGGCAGTGTCCCCCAGCCCCATGCAAACAGAGGGAAATTGTTTGGCAGACAATGACTTGGAGACTGGGAAGGGAGTGTGTGTCCAAAGCTGAAACTGGAGCAGGGGAGCCAGCAGTCACTCCCCATGGCACAAGGGTTAAACCAGTGGCACCCAGCTCAGGCAATGGATAGGCTTAAATCTGGCACTGAGAGGTCATGGTCAAGAGTTTTTTATCAGCAATTGCATAATTATCTGTCCTAATTATGGAACCCCTCAAGAAATATCCATGGAGTGATGCAATATAGCTTTTTAATTTTCCTGGCACAACATTTATGTATGTGTTGATAAATTTTTCTGATAGGTTATACTGTGAGGAAGAATTTTTTTTAGCTGAGAAATATAGCAATAGAAATGGAATAAACCTTGGAGACTAAAATATCTTTCATTTAGGAACTAATGAGAAGAAATTCTTCAAGAAGTTATCATCTCATTAGCTAAAAACTGCTGAGAAACAGAAAAGTTTGCATATATTAGTTATTGAAAGTCTACAGAATGGCACTGTGACATAATAAAAGGGGAAAAATAATCCAATAATTTGTCAGACTAGGTTTTACTTACTGAATAAAGGAATAATTAATTTCATTATATGTAGTAAGGATCTTTTTTGTAAAACTATATTCATTTTTTGGCCCACCAAATATCTTGTGCAGATACCTGCAGATTGGAACAGAAGCAAGAATGTCTCACATCTGCAGTGATCGAGAAATGAGCCAGAGATGTTGGCTTTGTAATGTTCCTGGGCAACTGTATTTGAATATAAATGAGAGCACACTGAGTACCCAGGTGGGCAGGGAGGTGTCTTTTGCAAAGCTCCCAAAAAGGCAGCAGCCTCTTTGATCTGCAGTCAGATGGGCTAACTCCAGGGGAGAAGCACGCAATGAAGAACACTAGACTTATGGCTTCTCTCCACCCACCTGAAGGCAGCAATCACTACGGCTTACTCCCAGTGAATACCTGTGAGAGCACGCTTCATTCTCTCTAGTCTGATGGCAATTAAAGGCCACCTGTTTGCATGCAGGAGTTGTTTGCAGCTGTTTCCCATTACCTTTCAGCAGAGACGTGTTGTTTTGAAGCCAGCCATCAAATTCCACCTATAGCAAAGCTGACTATGCTAGCGGTCATCAATCTCAAACTGAAACAAAAGATTACAGCGATTTCACAATTATAAGCCGCACCTGATTATAAGCCGCACATCCGGCTAGCCGGGTAGACCACGGGATTTGTCCATATATAAGCCACACCCAAATATAAGCCGCAATTTTTTTTTTTTAAGCAAAGATCCATGTGCGACAAAGTAACGAATTAGTAACAGAATCACACCAGCACGGGGTTTGGTGTCAGGTGCTCAAGTTGCAAACAGCTTTCACAGACCAGTGAAGCCTTTAAAGGCAGCCCCAGGCGCCCTCCCCGGCCGGCTCTCACTTCCAGGTTGGCATTTCACTGGGATTTGTCCATAGATAAGCCACACCTGATGATTAGCCGCACTACTGGGGTAGGCTGGATTCTTCAATGAAAAAGGTGCGGCTTATATAATCGTGAAACTACTGTAATAGAAACTTCTCAATTAAGATTCCATGGGAATGTTCCTCTCATCCCCTCTACCCAGTAGGGATCAAAGAATCACAGAATGGTTTGAACTGGAAGGGACCTTAAAGATCATCTAGTTCCAGTCTTCCTACCATCTGCAGGGCCACATTACACTTCAGTAAGATGCTCCAAGCTGCATCCCACATGAATACTTACAGGAATGAGATATCCACAGTTTCTTTGGGCAACCTCTTCCTATATCTCAACTCTAATAACAATTTCTTCCTCATGATTAGTCTAAACATGCCTTCTTTCAGTTTGAACCCATTCCTCCTTGTCCAAACACTACATGCCCCTAGAGAAGCCTCTCTTCAGATTTCTTGTAGGCCCCTTTTAGATATTGAAATGCAGCTCTTCCTGGAGCCTTCTCTTCTCCATGCTCAGCAACTCCACATGTCTTCAAAGCAGAGGTGCTGCAGTCCTCAGATTCTTTTTGTGTCCTTCACCTGGACAGGTCCTTCTTATGCTAGGGCCCAAGAACTGGATGCAGTGCTCTAGGTGGGGTCTCACAAGAATGCAGAAGGAGCATCCCCTCCCTCAACTTGTTGATCCCACTTATTTTGATGCAATCCAGGATGCATTTGGCTTTCTGGGCTGCAAATGCACATCACCTGGTCACATTGTGCTTCTCAGCAACCAACATCCTAAACTAACTTCCTCAGGGTTGCTCTCAATTCTCTTCACAGCTCGTATTTCTGCTTGGGATTGCTCCACCCTACGTGCAGGACCTTGCAAGTGGCTTTGCTGTACTTCATGATGTTCATGCAGGTCCACTACTCAAGCCTGTGCAATCAGCTCTGGATGATATCCCCTTCCTTCAGATTGTGCCCTGCACTGGTGTCATCAAACATGCTGAGGGCACATTCAGTCCCACTGTTCATACCATGACAAAGATGTTAAACAGTCCCAGGCCCAATACTGAGCCTAATCAGTACTGTCTTTTCATTGAGGCTTTTTGATAGTGAATGGTATGGTATTGGGATAATTAGCAGCTGCCTAAACAGATGGTTAGAGAACAAAAGTTCTTTAAACAGTGCTCAATCATAGATTTTAAAGTTATTATGGTGTTTATCAATATGATCCCCAGCTTGGCACAGAGGAGGCTACAACACACCATAGTATAATCAGCACCTCAGGCCTGTAAGGATTTTATGTTGGGGAGTGTAGATAAAGGCAAGCTCTTCTGTTCAGACCTCAGTCAAATTAATATTCTAGGAACAAGTTTTGGTGAAAAGAAGAAAAAAGCGTAGGTTGCTATTTAAAAATGTACAAGGACATCAAGGAGCTAATTCATGGGGGCAAATGAAAAAGTAGGTGTAAATTCACTAAGAAGAAATACAGGAAATTAAACAAAAGCTCTTAGTCACCAGCAAGTGAGAGCTGAAGAAGTGGCAGGAATAAAACCAGCTTATTTAAAATTATGTTTATATATTAGATAATTGACTGACAGGAGAAATCTGGTTTCAGTATTTTAAGAATTCAAATGATATGTCCAACACTTATGGGATTTTTAGATATGATCTTTACAGTGCCAAAAGTAACAGTATATCTTGTTATTTCTATATGAGATCTACTTTCTGTATTGCAGCAATGCTCGATCACCTGCTTGGGGTTAGGCAGTTTGGGTCCTGCCAGCAAGCCTTTAGCCATGTAGGTAATTTTAAGTTTTATATGTATCCACATCTGTGGATGACACAGCACCTGGGTGGGAAATCTTCATGAAAGGGTAAGGTAAGATTTGGTTGATAAAGTCCTTCTGTGCCTTTAATCCAAAATCCTTTTGCAATTCTCTCTGAGTTATGAGAGTGGGGAAAAAATTCGATTCCTGCTGCAAAAGTGATCCAAGGGCCGTCACGCTTCTGAGAACAAAGCTAGAGTAAAACCACCCTCAGTTCAAAAACTTGACATGGGAAAAATCCTAGATGATAATTTTTTGAGTGGATTAGGGAGGATTAAAGAAGAGAGAGCAGTAGAATAAAAATAAGAAGATAAGAAATTTTTCTCCAGTCACTTCTGAGCATAGTAAATTGGTACTGGTAAGATTTTGACAACACCAAATGAAACACTTTCATTTTTTACTCTTCACAATCCAAATGTCCAGACTGAGCAGCACTTGTAAGTGATTCTTAGACTGCAGTCAGGGCTCAAAAGAAGGAATAGGAAGTAAGTCAAATACTGAGATTTAATGATTTTAAAATTACTCTAGTCCACTTTTTTTTTGGTGCTGTGGTTTACATGGTTTTTTTCTGTGTATAATTTAACTAATTAAATATTAATATGGTGTTGAAGCAATATGACTTTCTACTGGATGTAGACAGCTTTTTGACATCTTAAAATTCTTTATTGCAGTAATTAAAAAATGTCCTTGCATTCATTATATATTCCTTGATAACTGATGGAAAATTCAGGTCATGATTTTACTGATATGCTTGATTTTTTCTTTTCTTATGTACACACATATGTATATGGGTTAAGCTACTCAGTGTCTGTGAATCATTTTTCTCACTATTTGTGTATGTGTGAGTTGTGCGTGTGGCATATCAAATGAAACATATCTCTCCCATAAAACAATGCTTAGAGATGAGAAATTTTTCCTTCCCTTTTGTTCTTCATTAGGTTTTCAGGGGTTTTTTTTGCTGTTGTTGTTGCTGTTTGTTTGTGTTTTACTATCCAACTGCTTATTTTCTTTCTATTTCTGGGTTTTGATTCCTTGCTCAAAAATTGTTGGGGACCTAAGCTGTGCATTAAATGGAAGAAAAAATAATGCATTGTGGAAGTATGCGTAAGGAAGGCAGGTAACCTACATAAAGTTTAAGATTGGTTAGCAGATCTACAAAACCATAAAAAAACAATAAAATATTTCTTTTGTTTGTGACTATGCCTATTGCTAGTTAGTACAACTTTTCTATATTCAGTTGTTAAGAAAAAGAAATTGTTTCCTAATCAGCTGACAGTATTTATTCTGAAATAAATGTAAATTTTCTCTCTCTCTTTTTTTTTTTTTTTAATTTAATTTTTTTTTTTTTTTTTTTTTTTTTTTTTTTTTTTTTTTTGCAAGAGGTACATATAGCTCATGTGAGTGATATTAAATGAGAATATTGTGCAATTGCTTCTTTTTCTATACAGGTTGCAAACTCAGTTCTGTAGGAAAAGCCCAAATCCTGCTCTGCTGACTCTGTTGTCATCAGAATAACCTCTGGCAGAGAAGCCATAATAAGTAAAAGTAGAGCTGGAGAAAAAACTCAGCTTCTGGTTATTTATTGAGGAAAAAATATAGAGTCCGAGTCCCTTGATAGCTAGGACTACATTCATAAATTAATCTTTGAGGCAAAGTAAAGATAGTTTTTTGCTTAAATAAATATTTAAAAATATATTAATGAACAATGCACTGGTTGGAGCCTCACTGCTGTTAGCAGTTCCATAAGGAGCCTGCAAACTTAAGTCACAAGCCAATTCCTTATGCACCCTTGCACCAGCATCAATCCTTTAAGTGATAACATGGGATGCCTCAGTTTGGCATTTGTCCATCCCTCATTAGCACTCCTTCTGCCTAAATGTGGCCTCTGAGTGTTTGCACACCAGGAAGGCTACAAGACCATGCTATGATGATTTCTTTTTTCCAAGGTAAACATCACTCCCTTACAAGTACAGTAATTTCACAATTATAAGCTGCATCTGATTATAAGCCACACATCTGGGTAGCCGGGTAGCCCACGGGATTTGTCCATATATAACCGGCACCCTGAATATAAGCTGCAATTTTTTTTTTTTTAAAGTGAGTATCCATGTGTGACAAAGTAACGAGTTAGAACAAAATCACACAATCACGGGGTTTGCTGTCAAGTTGCTCAATTTGCAAACAGTTTTCACAGACTGGTGAAGCCTTTAAACACAGCCCCAGGCGCCCTCCCCATGCCGTGGGCCTCGGCACTCCCGCCCCTGGCACAGGCTGCTGCAAAGCTGGCGGCGCACCCCCTCGCTGCGAGCTCAAAGCTGGTCGCCCACTGCCTCCTCGCTGTGGGCTCAGAGCCGGCTTGCACAGGCAGCCCAGTCTCCCCTCCCCGCAGGCTCTGAAGGCGGTGGCGGCAGCCAGCTCCCCCTTCCCCGCGGGCTGCCAACATGGCAAAGGCGGCTCGCTCGTGCGAAGGCAGCGAAGCCGGGCTCAGCAGCTCCGTCCCCGGCCGGCTCTCACTTCCGGTCTGGCATTTAGCTGAGATTTGTCCATAAATAAGCCGCACCTGATGATTAGCCACACTACTGTGGTGGGCTGGATTCTTCAGTGAAAAAGGTGCAGCTTATAATCATGAAATTACTGTAATTGTGTTGTCTCTGGCTACTCAGCTTCCAGACAGATCTTTCCTTGGCTACAAGTTACCAATGGCTAGGCAGCTATGATTTTATTTCCCTCTTCAGGTATCTGAGGGCACTTCCCTGTTAGCTGCTTCTATTTTTAAAATAAGGATGCCTTTAAATCCAGTATTTTGTCTGATATTGGCAACATCTGGTAATCAGTAGGGACTGGACACAGGTGGAATGGATGAAGCTCATTTGGTGTCATGAAGAACATAATACTAACTGCAGAAATCGGGGCTTTATTTGTGTTAGAGCAGCTTCCTTGCTATAGTGTGGTGAAAATGAGTCACTGACAATGGCCAGGAGCCGAACCCTAGGCAAAGATTTTAAGAGGTAGGAAAGCAAATTTTGATATTTGCCTAAGTAACTCTGTATTAAAACTGCGGTTAGATCCTTCCTACTATATGTAGGCTCCTTAGAGGTGCCTTAATGAAGGGTGTTCAATATCATTATTTTTTATTACTTCCATTAGAAAGGACATTGAAATAAAGTTATTCTGTAGTACTCTGTCTTTAAACCTGATGCAATCCTTTCAATTGCAGCAAAGATCATTTGTGGATCTTTCCTATGGAAAACAAAGAAATAAAAACCACCTATAAACCAATACCAATATAAAACAATCAAATAAGAAATACTGTGTGGATCCAGAAAGACAAAATCCAAAAACCTGGAGCAATGCAGTGAAGTATTAGGCCCAGATTTTTGTTCCTAAGCAAAAAAAAAAAAAAAATATTAGGATTTAAATAAAATTTCCAAAGGTGTTTTTGCAATATATGTACATTATTGTTGTGCCCACTTTCACAGTGGTGTCATTATGCCAGAGGGAAAAGACACAGATTTTAAATAGTAAAATAAACCACCTTTTTTTTTTTTTAATGCTTGGTTGAGTACTTATACTTTGCTAAAATTCACCCAATGGGAGAACCTATGCACTTTAATCATCATCACAATAAGCTATGTTTCACACAGGAATGAATAACAGTTGATCTAACAAACCATCCATCCAAGTTTGTATCCTAAGTTCCTCATTAAAGTATCTGAAGGCCATCTCTTTGCATAGTCACTTCAATGCAATAATATCCATGCCATTTGGATTCATTTTGCTAGATGGCTGTGAATAAAGAACTTACTAGACACCCTACTCATAAAACTGTTGAATACTATTTAAAGTTAGGGAGATGACAGATCTAATGAGTCAATGTTTCCCATCATTCATCTACACAGGTTCACATATTGGCAGTCTTCAGCGTAGTATCTGAGTGCCTCCATAATGTCTGAGCACTACTAACTATATTAGGTCATTAATCCTGAGAGACTGTGGATTAGATTTCAGCCTTTCTTCTTTTTAGGTGTTTTATTTTTGCAGCTCTAATTGTTCTTAACTCACACTTCTTTCCATTTTAATGAGCTCCTAATACTGGATGGATACAAGAGAATGCAGAACCATGCCATTCAGTATAATTTTTATTACACCCATGCAATATTACACTCTTTCTTATTTACCTAGAAAAAAAATTTTAAAAAATATGTTATTTTACATAAATGGAATCTTTGGAGATATATGTTCTATGGGGACAGTAGATGAAGTTTAAAAAAATGCAGGAATGAAAAAAGATATTGATTTTTTTTTCATATTTAAAGGATTATTTTATTCATAAAATATATGATTAGGACAGAACTATCCTTTGTTCAGAAGATGACAGCTGTATTTCTTAAAATATTAAATATCACAGCAGTATAATGATATTTCAAAGGCCTTTTCAGGTATTATTTAGATATCTTTACTCTTTGTAACAAATTTTGGAAGGACTGAAATTAAAGGAAAATTATATGAAACATTTGACCTGAAGCACCCCATGTCATCCTTGTCTTCCAGACTGCTTTATTGTATTAGCTATTCAGATGACAATATGAAGTAGGAAAACAGATTTCTGCCTTTAAATACCCTTTGGGAGGAAAAATGGTACTTCAAACTATTGCTTTAGTGTAAGAGTGCTGCCTAGTGCTGCAAAGAACTAAGAAAGCATGACAAAGAGGAGCTAGTAATGCAGTCTTGCCACAGCCTTTGTCAAGGGAAATGCAAAATAAATAAGCATATCCATTCAACATCCATCAAATAATGAGACTGTCATGTGAGTTCTGTGTCTCTGTTGAAATATCTTGAGCAGAAGGTTTAGGTTATATTCACAAAAGGGAGCACATGCTCTTTTGTTTTTTCTTTTAATAATAAGCAGTTACTCAGGACCACATTATTCAGTTCTAATTCCTATTGGTATTTACTTGAGTAAATTTTCCTCTTAGAAAACTACTTTCATGGTAAACTTTGGACAACGTAAGAACTAAATTATCAGATTCTTTATATTTTATTGCTGTACTTCGGAATAGCTCCCAGGTAACTTACTTAAATAGGGAGGTTGGACCAAATGACTCACTCAACACTCTTCCAACCTTACTCATTCACTGACTCTGTGATTTTGCTGACATTAATTTTAATAATAATTCCTCTAGAATGCCTTCTTGGTAATTTAGTTATGTAAAAGACCTTTGATTTCATCAGTTTACTGATTGTTTCATTTATATTCTGTGTTACTAGATTATTCCAGTACTAATCTTCTTCCTTCTCTTCCCCCAACCCCACCTCTCTTCTTTTATTATCCATTGCTAAATCCACCTTGAAACACAATAATGAAACGGAGCTCTAAATAGCAAAACAACCCCCTCACATCCCCAAAACTCAAATCCTTTATTACAGACTTTGCACTTCCTTAGCATAACATCTAACTCTAAAATTCAAGCAGGATTCACCAGACAATCCTTCTTTCCATTTCACCAGCACTAAGTGTGATTGACCCTTGGGTATCAAAACAAACATCCCCCATTAATTCATACACAGCCTTCCTTCACCTTGTCCCAGAACAACTCCCAGGCTCCAGCTACTCAAGCAGCTTTTCAGCTTTTCAAAATCACTAGCTACTCTACTCCCATGATCCAAGCTCATCTTTCCCCACTCAGGCTGAGAAGCAGCTCACACTCCTACCTTGGCAGTGTGTCCTGCCACTGGTGTCCCCAGCACACTTCTCTAATCTTCAGGTGACCCCCTGAAGAATGTGTAGGGTCAGCATCTCACTTTGGGACTGGTTCTCAGAAAAAGCGTGAACCTCAGTCATGGGTCCACCACCTTGTACAAAAGTCAAGTTCAGTAGGCATTGCTTTAGTGAACCAATTGGGGTTTTTTTCCAACATATGATACCAGTCCAATGCCTTGTGTAGTTTTCTAAATCCTTCTCCAAAACATCCCTATCCTGAATATATAATGGGAAAAGCTGAGAAAGCTGAATAGTCGAGTCTTGGCTGGTGGGACTAGCCTTTTGAATGAATAATTAAATGGGTTTATTGCATAGATAGATAGATAGAATATAAATATTTATAAATGTATCATCATTAAAGTGACTGAAAAACCCCTGAAAATAAGTAATTTCACAATTATAAGCCGCACCTGATTATAAGCCGCATTTTTATTTTTTTTTTTTT
>VRYO01002297.1:75019373-75040987 GCA_009812075.1 Sialia sialis | reverse complement strand
TCTCTCTCTCTTCCACTCTCCTTTTATTCCTTTGTAGCTTCTTTTCTTTTTTCAAATTTCTTCCCCACCCCATAAAAGAACTTCTTAAAATGGTAATATCTAGAAAAAAGGTTAAAAATATCAATGCTTTAAAGTAAAAAATCCCTCAAGACAATTGCTTTAGTTAACTCTAACTTTTTTATGTTTAATTCTTCCAGATCCTAGATTTTTTCTGGGAAAACAGCCTAGCCTGATTTGCAGTGTACTCAGTTTTTCACTAGAACCTCAGCCTTTCAAGAGACTGATAAGTTTTGATCTCACATCTCAGCATTTGCAGCACAATGCTCTTCAAGGATGGGAGCTGGAAGGATTCTTTTCATAGCCACAAGCTACATGGCCCATCACTTCACACTTTTCTTCTACTTTGTTGATAGCTTTTGCTTTTCTTGATTTAAACACATATGGAGTTTCCTTTGACTTAATTTTATGCTTTCAGACAAGCAGAAATATAAAACTGAGCAAAAAAGGTCACAGATAATATTCATTAAAATTTAATACGGGCATTTTCTCAGCTCTTCACAGGGGATTTTTATGAGCATAAACAAGGAAATCCTCAATAAGAAGAGACTTCAACTCTGCTTTAATTTTTTCCTATAGCAGTATATGAAATCCTAGAATGTTTAATAATTTTCTGGTAGTGGAAAAATTATGTATATCTTTTAATTTGCTGGTTTAGTGTATGTCAGGATGCTGATAAAAAGCAGGTTGCAGGTAGTTAGGTTTGTTAGTCATTCTCCCCTTAAAGCACTGAAGTATTTTTTTATATAAAAATTATGAGGAATATTTTTCGACATAGGAAGGAAACAGAAAAATGAAACAGAAAAATTGTCAAATATAATTGAAATAATAAAATATTCAGGAACCAGATAATGCAAACTAGCTTTTAATGAAGTGATTTGAACATGCTAACACATCAAGTAATTTCGGTAATATTTTATTTTTATAAATACACTTTACATCCTAAAATAGTAACAAGTTAATGAGAGTACATAATAAAATGCAAAATTAGCTTTTTTTCAAATTGAAATTCCTCCATGTTAGTTGAATAAATAGCATTAAACAGAAACATAATGTGGGAGAATATAGTATTAATTATGATTATAGAAGTAAAAATTTTAAAAGGCATCATTTCACCATTATCTGTATGCTTGTAGAACATGCAAAAGGAAATATTAGAACTTGTGGAAATGGTAAGTTATGAATTTATCTCTATAAATGAAGGAGCATGTATTCCTTGACAAAGATAAATATCTGTTTACTTCAGTTAATGTACATTTTCCCCAGACACTCATTTGCACCTTACTGTTGAATAAGGCACATATATACATGACTAGTTCTTGAAAAAATAAATTACAGCATCTTTGGTCTTCTTATATTTCTCAGAGAATCTAAGCTTAGAAGAAAAGTGGAAAATCATTGCAGGCCTAGTGGAGATAAAGATTGCAAAACTGCATCATCTGTGTGAAAGGGGAAAATAATACTAGCTATTAAAGAGCTGTACATAGAAATCAAACAAAAAATACTTCATAATACTTCTACTTATATTCTATTCAGCTTCCATTTCTATGTGAATCATAAAATCTGCATCAGATACAGATCTGGAAACATGCATTGTTGAAGAGTCTGTCAGGAATCAAATTTATAATAACATATCTAATGGGTTTCAGCCTCTAAAGTCTTTATGAACTGGACCTTAAGTTTACCACAGACAAAGTCCTGTCAGTATGACAACCTTCAATTAAATGTGCTGCATGATGTGGTAGGTTGGCCCTGGTTGGACACAAGGTACCCACATTGCTCCCATCCTCAGCTGGTCAGGGGAGAGAAAATAAAAACAAAAGGCTCATGAGTCAAGAAAAGTGCAGGGAGAGATCACTCATCAGTTACTGTAAGGGGCAAACCAGACTTAGCTTGGGGAGTTAAATTAGTTTATTGCCAAGCAAATTAGAGTAAGATAATGAGAAATAAAATCAAATGTTTTAAACACTTATTCTTCCGATGCCCACCATATTCCTGGGCTTAACTTCACTCCCTAAATTCTCTACCTTCTCGCCCTGGCTGCACAATAAACGTGGGTTGCAGTCATTTCAGCACATGCTGTCTCTGCCACTTCTTTCTCCTCAGGGACATATACTCCCTGAGTATACTCTCCTTATACTCTTCTGCTCAAGTGTGGCATCCCTCCCATGGGAGACAACTTCCTGTGACTTCCTCTGAATCCATGCCAGGGACTTCAATTCTCATTAACTGCTTTAGCATAGATGCCTTCCATGGAGTCACAAATCCTGCCAACCAACCTGCTCCAGTGCTCCTCTCTCCACAGGATCACAGCTCCAGCCAGGAGCCTGCTCTAGAATGGGTTTCCCACAGGGTCATGGCCTCCACCTTTGGGCATCCACCTGCTCTTTTGTGGGATCCTCCAGGGGCTGCAAGTAGATCTCTGCTGCCCTACATGGGCCATAGCTGCCTCACCATGGTCTTCACCTGCAGAGGAATCATGTCTTCTGCATTGACCTCAGTGCCTGCAGAGTTGTTAATTTCAAAATTCTCACTCCTCTCTTCTAAGCCTGTAATTGGTTGCACGGAACAATTTTTTCCCTTTCCAAATTATGTACACCATCATCATTGGTGGGCTCAGCCTCAGCCAGAGGTGGGTCTGTAATTGGAGGTGTCTAGCCTTGGCCCCATTCTACTTCTAGTAGCTTTACACCCTCTCTGAATCCGCCTGCTATCAAAACCTTGTCACACCAACTCAATACACATGGCCCCAGTGTTCCCAGGTAAACTAAAAGAGTCCTTTCAGATAGTACACACACACATATACACGTTTATTTTTCTGTGCTTATGAGCAAGAAATTTTTTCTGTTAGCTTCCAAAAGGACTGAAAAACAGATCTTAAACCCATTTAACAAGCTTTTTCCCATGATTTCATTCTTCAGTATATACATTCTTTAAAATATTTGTTAAAAGTCACATTTATCCAAATACTTTATGAAACTACTCATCTTAAATTTCCCTTACTTGGACTTCAGTCTTTTATCTGATTTTGTTGCTGAAATTTCCTGATTATCTGTTTTTGACTTAAGTTATCTGATTTATATAAAGAAGACTACATGAAAAATAAATAAATTAGGAAAGCTCTAGCTGATTTGAGGACATAAGTAAGATGATCTCTTCAGGAAGAAATGAATCTTTGCTATCTTGCAAAGTATTTTTACTGAAAGTATAGAGATTCCAGACAGGTATTACCCATTAGATACTGCAAAGAGAATAGAAATAATTTCAAAAAGTGAGAAAGAAGGAGAAAAAACAAGCAGCTATGATTTATAATACATCTTGTAATCATAGAAATATCTAAAATTAGATATAACCATGAATAAACAATCAAGACTCATCAGCGGTAAAAGGTAAGACAGAGACAGTGTTTTGGACCACTGTGTTCCTAAGAGAATATGTCATAAAACAGTTCTGCTAAAACTGTTTTTAGGATTTTTGTGCTACACTTGGAATTGCTCTATTTTTTACTATAATGCAGAACTGTAGATTTTCCACACCATTTTCCACATTGTCATCATTGCAGCCATTGTCATGACATTGAACCATACTGTGAACTGCCATGCTTTGTTCTTTCAGCAATAAGTGTTTCAGAAAGTATATGAATTATGTTTCACTCAACTGACAGATAAAAAGTTAGGATTTCTTTCTTCTTTTAACAACTCTTAAATTATTCATTAGGTGGCCTTCACAACGGTAGCAAGAAGTTGTTTTTTTTCCTGCTGTTTGTTTGGATAGAATACCTTCAATTTAAGCTTAAGGGTAAAGTCATGTTTTTGTGTTGCCTAGAAGTTGCCAGAAAAAAGTTAACATTTTTTTAGGAATCATTAAAAAGTTCTTACGGTTTTTTGTTTCATGATCTTCTTTATCGATAAGCCCAAAAATTAGAACTAATTAATAAATGTAGTGAGTTGATCTTGGCAAGCTGCCAGGTGACCACCAAACTAATTGCTCTATCATTCACCCTTCTCAAGATGACACAGAAAATATGACAAAAAAATTCTGGGTTGAGATCAGGACATGGTGATCACACAGAAATTACAATCACAGGCTAAACAGATTTGACTTGGGGAAATTAGTGGAATTTCTTACCAAATAAACAGAATAGGATGCTGAGAAATAACAAGCCCCCCAAAGCCCCAGCTCTTTCCTCCCACCCTTTCCATCTTCCTAAGCTCATCCTTATTCCCATCTCTTCTACTTCCTTCCATGAAATGGGGGACGCAGAATGGGGATCACAACCAGTTTGTAACATATTTTCTCTTTATTCCCCCTTCTCCTTTTTAGCTGCTCCTGGATAGGCTCTCTCCGTAACAAAGTTCTTCACTTCACAACCTGTCACATTGTAAGGTGGCATAGCAAAGCCAGACAGACATTTTTGTAGCTTTTACTACAAGACTTGATTTTACATCGCCAGATTTGTGGAACATGACTACTGGGTGCAGGGTTTTTTCATTAAAAAAACCAAAACAAAACAAAAATCAAAAACTAGAAGCTGTTGGCATAGGAAACAACTTACAAAAAGTGTTTTATTAGAACTAAATGTACTGTGTTATTTAGATTGAACAGAACATTCCTTTAGTAAAAAATTTCAGTGATCCTCAGTCCTTATTTTGATGACCAAATGGATTTATGTCCACAGGTTCCATAAGCAGGATGACATGATGAAATTTGTTTAAAAAATTTCTTAGCAGAAATGTCCTTCATTTATGAAAACTTCCACACAAAATCTTTTGAACATGATCTTATGATGTTATATAAAAATGTTGTAGCAAAGAGCATGTACTGATCACAAAAAGGATACAGAAAACATCCTGTGTTTATGCAGACTAATTGTTATGAACAACTTTTTTCATTTGTCTTCCAGAACATTAAATTTATTTATGAAGAGCGTTGGCAAACACTGAAATACCTGGTCCAGCTTCAGCTACAGCCCCATCACATCCCAGTCAGCCTGTGAGCAATCCCAGCCGGTCCCCATTCCCAGGGATGGGCCTGATTCCCACGCCAGCCCTGGTGCCCTGGCTGGAGATGGACCCCTGATGAGCCCCCCAACCCCAGTCTGCTGCTGGGACCCACTGAGCCCGGGCTGCACACAGCAAGGAAAACCAACAAGGATAGAGAAAGTTATACTCTCTCTGAAGACCTCTCTAAAAGGAGAGAATACAACACTTTGAATGATTTCTGGCTACTTGTGGTAGTATACAGAAATATTTCCTCTTTCACCAGAATCGCAAAGAATGAGGGAAGTCATTGCTACTGGCCAAGAATGGAATTCTAGGGGAGAAAAAAACAACAACTAAAAAAATCAGTAGAAGGACAAGAAGTTATTAACTGCATACCAAGGTTAAATACCACACATGAAAGAGTTAAAGAAAGCTTTTAACCCAAATTTGCCAGCTCTGGAGCAAACAGAAATCTTGTATAGAAGTTATTTTTCTAGAGTGGAAAAGCAGCAATCACTAGGACTGGAAAAGTAAAATGAAATAATTCAAGGTAACTGAAAACAAATTACAGTAATTTCACGATTATATGCCACACCTTTTTCATTGAAGAATCCAGCCTACCCCAGTAGTGCAGCTAATTATCAGGTGCAGCTTATTTATGGACAAATCCGGAAGTGAGAACCAGCCGGGAAGAGAGCTGCTGCAGAGCCGCTGCCAGATGGGCGGTCAGCCAGAGCCACTGGTGAGCAGGCAGTGGGCTGCTGCTGGATTGGCGAGGCCAGCCCGGCTTTGCCGCCTTCACAAGAGCGAGCGAGCTGCCTTTGCCATGTTTGCGCGAGCCACCTTCGCACTGGTGAGCGCGCTGCCGCTGCCACCTTTGCATGGGTGAGTGAGCCACCACCGCCACTGAGCAGGCAGGGGCCACAGCCGCCAGCACCGGGGGCAGGAGTGCCAGGGCCTGTGGCATGAGGAGGGCACCTGGGGCTGCATTTAAAGGCTTTGCTGGTCCATGAAAACTGTTTGCAACTTGAGCACCTGACACCAAACCCCTCGCTGGTGCGATTCTGTTACTAACTCGTTACTTTGTCGCACATGGATCCTCCCTTAAAAAAATAAAAAATGTGGCTTTTATTTGGGTGTGGCTTATATATGGACAAATCTCGTGGTCTACCCGGATGTGCAGCTTATAATCAGGTGTGGCTTATAATCGTGACATTACTGTAAGTGGAAATGAAAAATATTAACAGTATAGTATATCTTCTGTAATGTACATAGAGGAAAACCAGGTAGCAAATCATTGCTTGAGTATTTGTGAGCAGTGATTTCTATAACTAAAAAAATTTCACTCTTCTGAGCACTCACTACACCTAGTATGAGTAAAAGACTGATATGACAGTCTCAAATTAAGTGGAAGACTTCTAACCTCAAACAAAAGTTAACTTTTGTTAACTTCTAGCTTCTAACTTGAAAGGTCAAAATTAGGACTACAGGGTAGAAAACATTATCCAATTTTTTTTGCACTAGTGAATCATAATAATGACGACACAAGAGCAAAGTATATTAAAACCAATTCTCAAAAAGTAAAGCAAACTGAAGAAAAGAGGAACGAATGAAACAGCTAAGACAGAGGTAGAATAAAAATCAGATTATAAGGAAGTATTTTCACAGCATTAGTTCACTGACTTGGTAAAATTGCTGTTTTACTATCTTCTCTAAAATTACGCTTATCAGAAATAGCTTTCCTGTAATCAATGCATTTACAGCAGTATCAGCTCAATAAAAGTGACCAGCAAAGTCAATAAGTTCCTTTGGTGTTCAAATATACATTACAAAGTAAACTTCAGCATCATTTTCCCCTTTGGGAAAGGTAGAATTTTCCCTTGTAATTTAGTGCTTCACTCTTACAGCCCTGTCCATAGCTGCCTAATTTTAGTCCAGACCTTAAATTTCCAAGTATTCCAATTAATAGACTTAGCAATAGTGGGTAACATAAAATTAAACTTGTACAACTAAAAGATACTGGGTAGGAATAAAATGTTTATGCAGTAAGCTGAAAGAATAAAATGTCCTTAAAGGAAATATGTAAAACACTAACTTCGAAAAATTGTGTGGGTTTTCTGGTTTTAAGTTTACAGATGGAAACACTGGGCAGAAACTCAAAGAAGCATGCAGAATATCTCAACCAGGTCACAATGGTACCTGGGGAAAAAAAAAATAGCCTTATTTTATAAAAAAACCCTCTAACTTACTATATTATGACTAGGATTTGAAATTATTGTTCTACTTTTAATCATGCTCACAACTATTGCCAATCATAAAGAGAAAACTGAAAACATTTAAGAAGCAAATCTTAATAAATATTAAACAAACTTTAGAAAACATCTTTAATGCTATCCTATAAAAGGATACCTTCCCCAGACAATAATAATAAAAATTATTCCAATCCACTGAGCCTGATAATTAAATATTTTTAGAAACACAGAAAAGGTCAAAAAAAATATTTACTGCTACTTCAGTTCCAAACCTAGCCTCCAATATTTTATATATTATAATGAAACTTCTAATTATTTAGGGAGAAGACAGTTAAGTATGTACAGAATACGTCCACTAATGCAACTGTAAAATTTTAAGAAAAGCTGAAGAATAAAAAATCCAAATACTGTCACTAAATAATTCAAGTTACCTCTCAAAGTTCAGTGATATACTGTTAGCCAAGGAGCATTGTCCACTCCTTTTCTTTATTTTTTTACTTCCTGTTAATCATATCAGAATAATTTTTGACTGTATGATTTTTGATCTTTTACTGTTCTGCCAATCATTTCAAAAGACATCTTTGCCTTCTAAAAAAAAAGTTTTAAAATTTCAGCTTTATTAAAAATGAAAATATTTAAATTCTGATTCAAGAAACTATTCCATTGTGCATCTAAGTTGAAGATCAACCACCAATTCAAAGGCTGAATTTAAAGCTCACTTCTGTTCTGCTTCTTGAATAGCACTTCTGTGATGTTCTACATGGATCATTTTCAACCATGGTTGGTGAAATACTCTAAATATACATCTTAAAGAGTGAACACATTGACTCAGATATGCTTCATCAGAAGATATACTAGAAACCAGAAATGGCGTAATAATCTGCACTATAATACAGAGCTAAGAAACCCCAAGTTCTGGCCCACACTTAAATGTGTAACTCCTGTGTGATATAGCATAAATTATTCCATCCTAGATCCTTCAATTTTCTGGGTCATTCTCACTTCTTAAGGTGCAGAGGGGCTGATGTTACCTTCCCTGTCTTTGAAATGAAGAAAAGAAAAACAAGATTTTGTGGTATAGGAAAAATGCTTACAAAAAAACAGTTTTAAAATGATAGTGAAAGAAATAAAAACTATTAATAGATGCTTGTGTTACAATTAAAACATGGAATTTCTTACCTTCCCCACTTCTCTTTCTGTGTGTCCTGCAACACATTTGTTAGCACCAGTTAGCTATAAACCAGATTACAGGAATTTCACGAATATAAGCCACACCTTTTTCATTGAAGAATGCAACTTTCCCCACTAGTGCGGCTAATCATCAGTTGTGGCTTATTTATGGACAAATCCCAGCGAAATGCTAACCCGGAAGTGCGAGCCGGCTGGGGAGGGAGCTGCCGAGGAGCTGCAGCCAGGCGGGTGGGGGGCAGGTGGGGAGCGGGCTTCGTGGGGCGTCGAGCAGGGCGGACGAGTAATGCCACCGGCAGGTGGGGGAGCGGTGCCGGTGGTGGGGCACAGGCTCACTGCCGCTGCTGCCACTGCCTTTGCATGGGCAAGCAAACAGCCACTGAGCAGGCAGGGACTGCAGCAGCCAGCACCGGGGGCGCGAGTGCCGGGGCTGGTGGTGCGGGGAGGGCACCTGGGGCTGCCTTTAAAGGCTTCGCTGGTCTATGAAAACTGTTTGCAACTTGAGCACCTGACACCAAACCCTGCGCTGGTGCGATTCTGTTACTAGCTCGTTACTTTGGCACACAGGGATCTTCCCTTTAAAAAAAAAAAATGCGGCTTATATTCAGGTGCGGCTTATATATGGACAAATCCCATGGTCTACCCAGCTACCCGGATGTGCGGCTTATAATCAGGTGCGGCTTATGACTGTGAAATTACTGAATTTTTTTCAGCTAATATGGATGAGTTTTATAAAAAATAAGGAACTACTCAAACACAGTGGAATATATTCATCTGAAAGTTAACATACACAATTCACTTCACCTTTCTTTCCACAAGACTTTTTTCCAAGACCATGGAAAAATTTCTTTCCTGAAAGGGCTAGATTGGAACTGGCTGCCCAGGGAAAAAGATGAGTCTCCGTCCCTGGGAATATTTAAAAGACACAGATGTGGCATTTAGGGGCATTTGGACTCAGTAATGTTAGCTCAAATGTTGCATTCAATAATCTTAAGGATGTCTTTCAAAATAAATGATTCCATGATTCAGGCTTTCTGCTTCATATTATCCATGTTCCTTTCTTTTGCTTTCTCCTCTTTGTTTCCATTTTTTTCTTAAATACCAGAAATCTATTCCTTTCATTTCCTTTTGTTTCTCTTTAAAAGAGACCTGCAAAATAATTCGCATTTTTTCTTTATATCCAGTGTCTTTAGTGCAGTCTTTCAGATTTGTGTTACTTCAGAATTCAACTTCTAGAAATCTTTTTTCTATTTCTTAACAAACATTATCAGAGTGCAATATTAGTTGCATCAGGTAGCTGCAACTAGAGTCTTTTTTTCTACTTCTTCTCCAGTGTCTAGTTTTGTTTTCATTCTCAATATACATATACTGTTGAATTGTTTTCTCTCTTTCTGCTTGAGTGTCAGTAAATTTAAATATTTCAGTTTCCATGCTGAAAACAAAGGCCAGAGCAATATATGCAAGACTGTAATCTATTTTTACTACCTGAAGCTCTGGAAAACTAAGAGCAGTAGAAAAATTGCAGTTATCCACTTTGTTTACTTTCTAATTCTCCCAAGAAACAGAAACCATTAACATTGAGGCAAATAACTGTAATTTTAAGACTAAAGCACCCTAATACATAAAAGCTGACCTTGGATACAAAAACCCAGTTCAAACACATATGAAATTATTATTTCTTTCCCAGAAATTTTATATAAATGAGCTATGTTTTTCCCTGGATGTTTGAAATTGCAAAAAATTTTTACAAATAAAAAAGCACAATGTTTTCTTTTCACTTCTGTACTGATGTACTGACTTGAAAAACAAATAACTCAATTCTGAGTGCTAAAAGCACCTATTAAAAAAGTCAAAGTAGCAACAAGTTATGGAAAAACACCCAGCTGAAAATTAAGCCCTCCTTCTACCCCTTCAGGTGAGAGAGGCAGTAGGTGGAGATATTATGAGGTAGAAACATTATGGCTTGAGATAACAACTTTCCAGAAACAGCCATGAGATAAGAAATAAACAATGACAGTGACAATGTAAATAATAACAGTGTATAAAAGAGAGTGATTACATGCAAAATGCTCACCAAGTCTGAGCTGATGTGACCACAGCACATCAAAGAACAAAATGGCCTGTGGACCCCCTGTGCATCAGGCTTTTTCTCCAAGCCCAAGACAATGAAACTCAGTTCCAGACTAGCCCTTCAGTCAGGACCAGCATTATCCCATTGCTCCACTCACATCTTGCTCCCTGGAAAAGGACCAAGTGGCTGTGGACTCCTTCTCAGAAGAGAGAATGCCTTACTTCTGCACCCCAGGAATGATGTCTGTGGTATAGAACAACAACCTAGGCACACCCACATGGCTTCAGGCTCTGCCCCCTCACTCCTGGGCTGAAATTAGAACAAGAATTTAGAGATTACTTACTTGCAAATGTTCTTAAATAAGCAATAATTACTGTTATCAGTAGGTCTTTAGTCTTCATTAATTTGACACTAAATGTTGAGTCTCCAAAGAGAAGCAAACATATTTCTAACTTCAAATTGTAAGACTAACAAAATCAAAGAACCTTTTTAATTAAACATAGTCACCTTGTCAATTATAAAAGCAAGCATAAAGCACCCTTGGAGAGTGCAAAAGAGAAGAGAACAGGATCAGTAGGCTTTAAATATTCAAAAGAGCTCCAAACCAGTCTGAATACTAAACTAGTCTTTTTATTAAACTTGAGGAGAAGAAAAAAAAGCAACTAACCCCTAAGCCATAGAGTGTCCATCATTTTCTTTCCATCCCTGTGACCCTATAGTCATGTGAAAAATATTCTACATGTGGATTACAATCAAAGCCATACAACAAAAATTCATACAATACATAGGCACAACGGAACCACAGACCATATTATAAATGTATTTAAGTAACTCTTTCTAAACAGCAGACCTTACATTAAACACAGTACTGAAATTCAAGCACTAGTTTACTCTAAACTAACAGAAAAATAACCTGGGTAAATATTAAATAAAATCTGTTTATATTTCCAATGAATATGTGTTAAACACATTCCAGTGAATGTGTTTAACAAAATGCATACAAATACAGGAATATATCCAGTATAAATTGCTTGCCTTTGTGGAATATTTTTTGACCATATACACCAAGACAAAGTTGAATCAGGATAGTACAAGAACAATAATTTCACAATTATAAGCCACACATCCGGGTAGCCTGGCAGACCACAGGATTTGTCTGTATATAACCCGCACCCGAATATAAGCCGCTATTTTTTTTTTTTTTTAACTGAGGACCCATGTGCAACAAAGTAACGACTTAGTAACAGAATCACGCCAGCGCAGGGTTTGGTGTCAGGTGCTCAAGTTGCAAACAGTTTTCATAGACCAGTGAAGCCTTTAAAGGCAGCCCCAGGCGCGCCCTCCCTATGTCGCAGGCCCCAGTGCTCCCGACCCCGGTGCTGGCTGCTGTGGCCCCCGCCTGCTCGGTGACGGCGGCTCACTCTTCCGTGTGAAGGCGCGGCGGCAGTGCGCTCCCCAGTGCGAAGGCAGCGGTGAGCCCACTTGCCGCAGTGACAGCAAAGGCAGCAGTGCCTCGCTCACGGCGGCACAGGCGCTTTGCTCATGGCGGCAGAGGCAGCTCGCTTGTGTGAAAGTGGCAAACGCAGCAAAGGTGGGCTGGCCTCGCCAATCCAGTGGCAGCCTGCCACCTGCTCACGAGGGGCTCCGGCTCTCTGCCCACCTAGCAGCGGCTCTGCGGCAGCTCTCTCCCCGGCCAGCTCTCACTTCTGGGTTGGCATTTTTCTGGGATTTGTCCATAAATAAGCTGCACCTGATGATTCGCCACATTACTAGGGTAGGCTCGATTCTTCAATGAAAAAGGTGCAGCTTATAACAATGAAATTCCTGTAAGTAATCCAAAAAGTAATGCCAGCAGGCTCATAAACAAAATCAAATTAGGTAAAGAATTTACCCAAGGTGATGCAGCGTGTCAAATGACAACATTCAGAATTGACATAGTGCTTACATTTCCTACCGATAACATTGTATTCAGAATTATACTATGGGTAAAAGAGGATGACCTAATATGAGTAACAAACTTACTGTGAAACTAATGATAACTGTATAATTAATGAACTAATGTGCCTTTCAGCGAAGTTTATCGCTGTCATACACAGAAAAAAACCTTTGCCTCTATTTACCCTTTTTTCTCAGGTGCTATCTTCAGTCTTACAGTGCCTGAGTTCCAAGAGTGATGGTACCCACCTTATTCCAGATGGGTACTGGGGGTTCCAAAGAGTTGGTAATAACAGATGCTCTTCACTGAGACACAGCAGGTTTGATGGAGATTTCTTCTTTCTCTCTTTTTGATGTGCTTAGTGTGACTTTCATATATTTGCTAATGCAAGTCATACTTGCTCTTTCTTCACTGATTCCCTGCACAGATTTGTTAAACATTCATCATAGATCATATTCATGAACATAACCAAACTCCCAAAACACTCAGTCATTACCCAATAGTTAGGTTATTATGACAGCTTAAAAAAAACCTAAACTTAACTCATGTCAAGTCTACACCATTCTTCAGGCTTCAGTGGTGGCAGAAGCCTGTATCTTTTATTACTTGTATCAAAGAGATATTTCTTGGGCTACAGAGCTACAATTTCTAATACTAATTAATCCTTTAATATGCAATTTTTTGGTTAATCAGGAAACTGGGAAAAATAAACAACAGTACTAGATAGCCCACAGTCACAGAGCATTACTCCAATAATTTTATGGCAAACTTTCTCATTCAGATAGTGCAGAAGACAAGCAGATCATTGAAATGGCCTTGTTTGTAGCATTATTTGAGTGAATTTGGTGAATCAAGGACATATGAGTTACTTGGAATGGAAAGTGTCTCAAACTTGACCATCCTCACAATTCACCTTGAATTTTCAGTTTTCTGGTATCAGCTACCTATGTAAGATAAAACAAAAGCTTTTGACATAGTCTTACGGTAATGGGATCATATATTTAGATATGCAAATACACATAAAATTTTTACTAACCAGACAGAATGATTTATCCATCCCATCTCCTCTTCCATGTCTTTTAATCTGTGGACTATAGTGAGAAATTAATCATTAGGGATAATAGTTTATCTTATTCTGTGCAGAAGATAAAAGTGGTATGCTGGCATAGTCCTTTGGAGCTGAATTACACTTTATTTTCTGTCTCTTACTTGTACTATCACAGTTTCGATTCTGTTATTGTAATTAGTCTCCTTTTTATTCTTGACAAATTATAGACCATATGAAATCTAATCTCCAAATCAGATTGAAAAAATCCTATATCACTTAAACTTTTTTTCCTACAGTTATATATAGTTAAATTCTCATTATTGACTTCAAGAAACAAAATTTAATTCAGTCACAGAATAAAGTTGTCCTGAAAATAAGAGTAATTCAAGAATGAGCAGTTTTGTGCGTGTAAAAAACTCTAGATTTATATTTGCAATAATCTCAAGATTTTTGACCTTAGCATTTCCTGCTTTGTAAGTTACATAATCATGAATCAATAATTTTTTCCATGCTCTTATTTTTCCGGATAATTAAGACTGCTAATTCCTCTTAGGATTTACAAAACAACGCAAATTCAATGTTTTATTCAGGAATGGCTCCTATGTTGTGCTGCACTGTTCCCTTCATAAATTTCTTGTGCACTTTATTTTACAAATATGAACATATATGATAATGTTAAGCTTCTTATTCACTGCCTGTCCATATAGCTCCCATTTCAAATTATTTTATAGATGAGGAATCGATTGCATTCTGCCATCAGTAAGGTGTGAAACTATATGGACTTTCAGAGCCTCTGTAAATACCTAACCATCCTTTTAATCTTTAGGATCACAAAAGATTTCTGGAAGAGGTCTTAAGAAAACATTTTATTAATTATTTCTGCCAGTAAGCTAGCATATTAAGTATTTACATCCAGCAAATACTAAGTTCAGACCCAGGAAATTAAAGCAAAATGCTTGGAAAATTGTTGAACTGAGTACTGTAAAGAAAGACTAGATATTTAAGACTTTATTTATCAATACAAGACATAAGCTGTCTGGCTTAATACGATATATCAGTTACAGGAGACCAAGTCTGAAGCACATTCAATGTTACATCCATAGGGAACAATATAATATCTCTGACAATGACACTGAGATCTGTTGGAGAATTCTATAAATGGCAGAAATGCGATATTTCACCAGAAAGTTCTCACCTTCAGCACTTAGTGGATTGTGAACATCACAGGTCTTTTTTCCTGTATATTTGCCTAGCAGCCTTTTCATAATTCCCTGAAATTGTCTGCATTTTTAGGGATTTTTGTTTTGTTTTTGTTATTGTAACTTTCCTTTTTAATACAAATTTAAACTTAAATTTAAAAAAATGTGATTTTAAAATATCTGCTGTTATTGCAGTAAAATATTTCTCTGTTAAAACATGCTGTGACATTTCATGATGCTCATTATGGGCATCATGTTTCCTTTACTAAAGTCATGGTAGAACAAGGCTATTAAAAGAACGATATTTAAAGTTAAAAAAAAAGGGAATTCAGTCATATACAAAATCAATTAAATTAGTGTTACGCTAATGAACATGAGAAAGTTACACTGCAGAGCTGCTGGCATCAGTGGAGGGGTTTGCAACTATAATTGCATATGTTTCCTAAAGATATTTAGCTGTGCATTGGTGAGGTAAATGGTGAAAAGTGGAAGCAATTAATGCTTTAGAATATTGCTCCCTAAATCCTTCAGTGAAAACTTCTGCATCTGTTTTGAATGACGGCCACATAACTTCTCTTTATGGCGGCAGAACTCAAAAATGCACAGTATCGCAGAACAGTAGAATCTCAAGGAGTTCTATGGACACCCTGTAGCTCAATACCCCCATGCTGAAAATTCTAGAGCAGCTTGCTCAGGAGCATGTTCAATTGGATTTTGAATATCTCCAAGGATAAGGAACATGCTGTTCCAATGCTCAATCCATCTTACAGTGAGAAAGTGCCCTCTTCATTTAAAGGGGCTTTCTTGTGATCGGTTTGTGCCCAACACCTCTTGTCCTGTCACTGAATACCACTGAGAAGAATTTGTCTTCTTTACCCTCCAATCAGGTATTTATACGCATTTCTCCAGGCTTCTCTAAACCTCTTATCTTAAATACTATTTAGGAACCTTGTTGCTAGGTGCTATTTTGTTGTTATTTTGTAGAAATACCATATAGATCATTTAAACAAGTCTCTCCTTTTCAGCTTAGGGAGTGTTTATAATATTTCACAAGTGCGATGAGAAAATTATACTGGTCCCACGATTAAATTCTACAGACTCTTCATTGAATGGCTATTTATATATTTGTTATATATTCATGTACATTTATTTTTGCTTTAGTAGATCAAATGCTTGATATATAATAATTATAATAAAAAGAAAGTTCTGTGAAAAACCCCTGAAACGTAATGCTGAAAATCCCACATGCCGTTTGAAACATCCATGATTTTTCATAAATTTTGAAAACATTTTTATATTTAGTTATTTTAAATATACAGATCAGCTTTTAAAAACAGTTAAGAGAAGATTAGTGACAGCTTATTAAAAGCTACAGGAATTTAAAAAATTATATAATTATTTTTCCTGTTTGGCAAAGTTAAAGAAGCCATAAAATTGATTGTAGCCTTTTGAATATGCCATTTTGAAATCTGTCACTTTGCAGTACTTAACATTTCATTTGCCTGAAGTGCAAATGACTGCTTTTGTTGACATGCATGATCTATTAATTTATTTAAACACATTAGGAAATGTATGCAAGTTTACTACAGATAGGCAGAATCTTACCTATCACCCTCTCTCCACAGAAGTTACTCTCTATTTGCATGTGTGAATATGAACAGAAGATATTTTAAGAGGTGGAAAACAAACAGGCCTATATTTGAACATATATAATTTTCTTTTTATTACAGAAAAATATGAGCCAAATCTAACTGGTTTTTTTTAAAGCAAATAGACCACGTATTTTTTCATGCAAGTGCTAATCTTTCCAGACCCTCATCTGTTTGGTACAACCTCATTAATTAAAATGTACAGCCAGATGAGTTTAAAAAAAAGGCTGTTTACCTTGCATTACTTGCTATATAGTCACTAGAAAATATTTAATCTTTTTTCTAAAGGGCACGTGGGGGAAGAGTTAGCCTTTCTAGTATTCACAGAAGGTAAAGTACACTTTAATGAGTCACAGAAAGGAATGAAATCCAACAGATTACATCCTGTCAATAATTGCCTCCCACTTTAAAAAAGAAACACCAGCTCAGAAGTTGCCACTGGCATAGTCTGCAAGATTATGCTCATGAGAGAGTGAGCAAAACAGAGGAGCTGGGACATAATAGGTATATTACAGGTTAATACAAAGACCCTGCAATAGCCTGCAGAAGCTTTTTGAAAGCCATTACTTTTCAGAAAGTGATGTGATGTAGTCACAACATGAAAACTGCAGTTAACAACCATGATCCACACATTACATTGCTTCATTCTCTGAGTAGCCTCAAGGTGGTGACCAATGTATATTTCATTACACCTGCATAATAAAGGAATAACAAACACTTGGGAACACTAAATTGTGTCTCAAGTGAACAGGATAAACTCTTCTTGTACACAGATTAGAATTTTGGACTTAGCTAGAGCTATTTGGGCATGAAAGAGAAGTCCCGTAGGACTAGTACCCCTAGGGTGCTAATTCATGAGCTGTTTCAGCCAAAGTAGTCTTTTTTCCAAAAGAACATTCTTACCTTTCTCAGCTACGTTCCTGCTGCCTCCCTTCAGATAAGCTAGCATCATGAGGCCCTACAGCAAGTCAAGATTATCTATGAGTGGAAACTAATCTTGGGGGAAAACAATAACCAGCACCAAAGATAAATGATCTGACTGACCCAATTGTAAGTGCTGATACAAGGATGAGAACAGTTAAGAGTCCCTTTCAGCAGCAGGCAGAGTTAATTCAGCTTAAACCAATTGTAAACCAACATCATTAAAAATCTACCAACTTTTCTACCTGGTTTTCCAAAACTACCCCCCACAATCTCCTTTGTTTCACAAGGGATTTATAGGTCTATCAGAAGTTCATATAGGCTCAGGAAATAATAAATACCTTGGCTAAATTCAATAAAGCATTATGTAAGGTATCTAAATGTAAATACTGAAAATTACACCTAAAAAGGACCACAGAAGTCTAATTCTTCAACAGAAAAATAGATAATCCCATATCAACATTAAATATATAACCTTAGATAGCTATGTTACAGGAATAAAATAAAGAAAACAAAATGTCAAGATGCATTCCTCTGTTTGTCCAGCGATGTAGTGATTATGATGGGTACAGAATAAAAACAGTCAGTTACTTTAAAATTATCCTTTGTAAAACACTTTTTGATTTCCCACATTCCAGGAAATCTCACTAAACATCAGTATTTTGGCCTAGACTGCTTTTACTTGAAATACGTATTTATAAAACTTGAATAAATGCCCATACTAACTGCCCAACATGTATTGGTAACAGCCCTGAGCTGTGGAGATGGCCAGTCAAACCTCTCTCTTACTCATTCTTCCCAAGAACAGAAATCTGAACTCTGTTAGCACCAGGACCTGAGCAGTTTTGCCTGCTTTCACTGACTTTGGTCCTCAGACTGATGTGCAGATTTGCTCTGCCATCTGACACCAGACAGCTAGGAATTGCATCCAGATGATTTTCTAGTCAAAGCCAACCTGTGCATAGTCAAAACAAATCCATCAATATCCATTTTTATCTGAACAGCAAACTGGTATAATTTACACAGGCAAATGTAATACTCACAACAACAATAAATTAACTATGCAAATTATTACATTATGTACACATATAAATTCACTTCATAAACAACCAATCTGTCATACAAATCTTGAGTTCCTTAACTTTAATTGACCTGTCACAAGCCATTAAATTTGACACGTAGACAGTAGCAGAATATCACGGATGGATCAGACCATGAATGCCACTCTTCTCCGGGCAACTAGTTTTCAGTGGGGTCTCAAACATGGCACTAAGGTCAAAAGATAAAGTCTGAACATATTTTAACCCATAGAAAATCATCTAAATAACTCCCATTTTCAAAGAAATTCCAGAGATTCTACAAGTTTGATTGATTTTTTTGGGCATTTCTTATATAAATAGCAACCTCTGGAATTTCTATGTATTCAAAAATTTCCAAAAAACGGTTATTTCATAGTATAATATGGGCCTGAAATACATATTTGCAACAATAATGCTTTTCAAATTTATTTTTAAATCAGCGCATTCATTTACTAAAGATGCTAAAAATAATTGTCAAATGGTTTCTTTATTTTAGCAAGTTTATTCATCTGTAACTATATTTAATTTGTGCATTTTTTTCATCCATATTTATCTCTTTTTCTGAGGAACCTGCACATGCACAAGCCCATAAGATCTGACAAGATGTATCCCAAGGTCTTGAGGGAACTGGCTGATAGAGTTGCTACGCTGCTCACCACTGTATTCAAAACAGCAGTATGGAAACTCACCTGTGATGGGGAAAAAATGATAAATATCACACCCATTTTTAAAAAAGGAAGAAAAGAGGACACTGAATACTACTGAACAGTCAGACTCACCTCTTTGCCCGATAAGAACATGGAAAAGATCCTCCTGGAAGTATGTCAAAGCATGTGTGGGACAGGAAAGTGATTAGAAATAGCCAACATGGCTACAAAAAAAGGCAAATGGAGCCTGACTAATCTGATCATCCTTCTATGATGCAGTGACTGCGTTGGTCATTAAGCAAGTACCTTGATTTCTGCAAGGCCTTTGAAATGATTCAAACACAACATTTGAGTTGCTAAATTGGAGGGATATGGGTTTGATTTCATTTGATAAGAAATTGTCTGGATAAAGATGTCCAAAGAGTAGCAGATGACAGCTCAATACCCAAATGGATATCCATAAAAAATGGTGTCCCTCAACAGCCTCTACAGGGAACTGGTACAATATAATTGCTTACAGCTGGAAGCCTTGCTGACGTAGTAAGCAATGGGATTAATCTTAAATATTCTGCTTCTTTCAAGAGTTTCCTCCATGATATTTCTCTGCAAAAGTGCTTGTATTTCCTGTATGGAATTTTTTATTCCTTTGCCTACATATTTAGATTTGTGCATTGTTCCTTCTGTAAGATCTACGAAATTTGGGGTGTTAAATCACCATTGCATCCCATTGAAATGCATATTCCTCAGGATGTGGAAAACCTTTTGTACATTTTGGATATGCGAAGCTTTGAAAGTCTTTCAAGTGGATAGACAATAGCTATGGAACTTCTTTCTAGAGAGAAAAAAACTATTTTATTAACAAATAGGTGGTTCAGTAAAAGGAAATTCCAAATCACTCAGCTACCAAAGTTCTTTCTGTTGAATTCCCAAAAAAGTATATTTCCCTCAATCACTTCAAAAACCTCAAAATTTATGGTATGTTAGCAAGCACTGGAGTCCCAGGTCATCTAGCTGCTTCAGATATCTGTATACCTGTTGACTTTTTAGATTTTGACTTTTTAGTGATGGCATCATATATTTCAAAGAAGTACACAGGCTTAAAAATCAAAATTTGTATCCTATTTTTCATTTCACATAAAACTTGGAAGGGTAAAAATGCAATACACTGCTTTGGCAGATTATAAGGCTGGTGTACAAACGTTCACACAAGCAATTCATGAAGAATAACTGGCTTTGGAACACTTTAGACAAATACTAAGCAATTCCTGTTGCTGATTACTGTATTGTACAATGTTTGTAAGAAGCAACTGTGTTCCAGGAGATTAGAAGAATACATGTCAGCAAAATAAAGGTCCTATTGGAATGATCCCTTGTTGAGGCTGGAAACGGGGGTTTTCAGATAGTTATTTTTCTTTTCCTAATTTCCTCTTAGAGAAAGCAGTTACATTCAAAGTAATGCAAGGTTTATTCATCCTGTTCATGCCAGAGTAAGAAATCCCTTTTACTTTAACAACCATTAACAGAATTTCACTGCTGGCCATAAGACTGGATTTCTCATGTCCCTTTTCAAACATTAAAAGCTATGATATGTATACAAAAGATCAGGTGAGTAAGTAGGGGACATTCTGTCAGTGTGAGTTATGAGTAGGATATGTTACGCATGAAGTCACTCCAATTTTGTGGTAAAAAATAATTTTGCAATACTTCTTTGTAATGATATACTTTAAGTTGATGACCAACCAGTATCCTTCATCTAGGACACTAGGAAGGCCATGAGAGAAAAGAATTTGTCATACCTGCTTTTCTGGTATATCACCAAGAAGATAAGCCCAGGGTGAACAAAACAAAACACAAAACATCCATGCCTTAACCACTATAGAAAGATTAAACAGCAGTTACTAAGTGACAAGAAAACTCTCCTTGAACCTGTCTGCAATGTGGCATTCAGTGCCTAGGGTTTTAGCTGGTGCCTGCAGATTCTTGCTCATATAAATTAAGAGAAGACTTTTTAGGAAAGAAACATTGTGGGCTTTTAATTCAATTTTTGCAGTCATCTGTTTTCCAATTTGTTTAAAGTACCTACAGACAAATTCAAGTTAAACAACACATACTGCTGGTTTACTTCTACAAAGATTGCTTCCTCAGCATGTCTCTCACAGGATTCTTCTGGATAAAATGTCCAGAATTCACCTGGGTAAACACATTGTGTCATGGGTGAGCAACTGGCTCAGGAGCCAAGAACTGTGGAGAATGGGGTGACAACTGGCAAACTGTCACTACTGGGGTTCCACAGGGCTCCATCTTGGGCCCTGTGCTCTTCAATAGCTTTGTAAATGGACTTGAAAGGATACAAATCTGGGAGCTGTAATTCCCTCAAAGGCACGCAGACCCTTTAGAGAGACCTCTACCAGTTAGAGGGTTGGGCAATCACCAACCACATGAGGTTCAACAAGGGAAAGTGCCAGATTCTGCACTTGGGGTAGGCAACCCTGGATGAATGCACAGCCTAGGGAATGAGATGATGGAAAGCAGTACAATAAAAAGGAATCTAAGGGACCTAGATGAAAGTTGAACATGAGCCAGCA
>VRYO01002297.1:74975794-75006790 GCA_009812075.1 Sialia sialis | reverse complement strand
TGAGTTAAGTAAATTAAGGCTAAAAAATTAATAAGGAGCTCATAAAATAGGAGGAGAAACTGAAACTCCAAGCCAGCATTCATTCAACCACTTAGAAATATAGACAACATCAAAAGGAGCATCTGCAGTACAAGTACACTAACAGAGAGAATTTAGAGACCATCAGGAACTTTGTTTTGTCATATTTTAGTCAGGGCATCAAGCAATTCATCATCACACTGCAGCACAAGTGAAGTCCTCAAGGAAGATGTAGGACTGCTGACTCGTTTATTCTGCTTCTGAGAGCCCTTTGGAGGACTTTGGGATTAATATTGGACACACCCAGCTTGCGTAGCTCATGGCTCTCATTGGCAAAACTGAATTGAATTCTATTCCAGCCACTTTACTGACAATACTTCTATGATGCACATCTATAAAGACACTGAAGTTTGTGACACTCTAGTTTTATCTCTCATTTTTCTGGTGGTTAGGTTCTTGAATGCCAGCAGGAGGTCTGATATATGCATTACCAGAAAATACCACCCTTTGAACAAGATGAGAACTCACTGCTTTACATTTTGCCAGCTTGCAACATATTTGGGAATTTCTTTTCAGAACTCAGTGAGCACAGTGTGAAACCTTGTATTTTTAAAAAATAATAAAATTTCTCACAGGGTTCTACTTTAGGCTCTCTCCCTTAATGAAAAAAGGAAATGTCTTCTGATTAACTGATATTTCTTTCAGCCCATGCTATATGTACTATATATAGGGATTTCTTATTTGTCTACCTTGGCAAAACTGCTAGTTTAATGATATCATTGTTTATTTTGCTTTGAGAATTATTTCCTCCCTAGAATAAATATTGAGGTATAAAATGCTGATGTCACTATAAAGCATGAAAGAGATACAGCAGATCTGGGAAAAAATCCAAAGTGCTTCAGACTGACTTTTCTGCCAACCTCAGGCTTTTTTACCCAACATTCTCAGTCCTCAAAAACACAGAGACATCTTCAGAGATAATGCAGGCATAATCTGCAAATATTGGACTTGTGTGATTGAAATGCAATATGTCAGCTCCTTTGTAACAACAAATAAAAGCCCCAAAACCCTATCCAAAATTCACTTCTAAATTATTATGTAGCAATTTATTATCTAAAACCATAATTTTGTAGTTGTTAAAGTTATTTGAGTTATTTTCTCCCATCAGTACTAGATATTTATGTATTTCCCAGCACTATGCATATTGCAAGGAATGTGTGTATGGGGAGGGAAGAGGAACATGTTTTTGCAAGTACTTTCTCTTTATAAAAGGGTTTCAAAATGCAATCAGCTAAGCTACATGCAGAGAGCAGTCAGACATTTAAATTCTACCATTAGCAACAAAAGCCCTGTCAAGCAGGTGTCTCCTGAGAGAAACCTGAAATCTGCTGGATTCCAGTACTTTCACTGTAAGTCATGTAGCCAGAGAAAATTTCAGATTTTAAGCTAATGGTAGCTGACATAGAAAATGACAAAAAGGTTAGATTGATTCTAAAGCAAGGACTTATTTTTCTAGCTTTATTGAAGAAATGGTGGGGGGAAATGAAACCATACTTACTTGTGAAATTAGGAAATTGCCCAATGAATGGATGAAATAAAAATTCACAAGTTCCATGAGGGGAAGAAGAGAAAAAGAAATTTGAGACAAATATAATACTATAGAGTAACGCACACTGGATTTATAAAAGCTTTGGAGTTGTTTGTAGCTCTCACTACCTTTCTTCTAAGGTCTTCTGCTCAGAGATGTCTTTACAACCTACCAGGAGCTCATGGAAGCACTGCTGAAATCTCTCCTAGATTGACCTTGGTCACTCCTTGAAGTGGTAACATTTATTTAGTACACAGCCAGGAGCCACTTTCAGGGAGATATTTGTTGCTTCTGAAGATGAACATACATTTTTAGTCAGAAATTATTTTCTTTCTCATGCAGTAGGCAGATCAGGTCAGGACATTGATTAAAGGTAAAACACACAGTAGCTTGCAAGGAAGAGATGGAGGAACTCAGGCCACCTTCTGCTAATGGAGGTGCCCCCATCACTCCAGCTTTTGTATTCTAGAGGAGTTTCGTCCGTATTTGAGAGGCACCTCCTGCTGGGACAAGATTGTACATTCTAAAATCCCATGATGAGCGAGCACCTGGTACATCCAAGTACAGCAATTTCACAATTATAAGCCACACCTTTTTCATTGAAGAATCCAGCCTACCCCAGTAGTGCGGCTAATCATCAGGTGCGGCTTATTTATGGACAAATCCCAGTGAAATGCCAACCCGGAAGTGAGAGCCGGCTGGAGAGGGCGCCTGGGGCTGCCTTTAAAGGCTTCGCTGGTCTATGAAAACTGTTTGCAACTTGAGCACCTGACACCAAACCCCGCTCTGGCGTGATTCTGTTACTAATTTGTTACTTTTTTACACATGGATCCTCGCTCTAAAAGAAAAAAAAAAAAAAAAAAAAGGTGCGGCTTATATTCAGGTGCCAGGTTATAATTGTGAAATTACTGTAAATCTGTGTTCCTTGCATTTTGTGTTGACTGAGTTAAGTGGCTGAAAGTGCAGGCTCCTGGGACAGTACCCTGAGAGAGTTAAGTATCTTGCTTACCCTGAATTGATCTACCAAGGCCACTGCAATAAGCTCACTAAACAATTGTGAGAAACTACATCAGGCTGACTGGGAGTGATACACTTTTCTGACATTGCTAAACACGATACCTAGTTCATTTGGTCACCAAATCAAATGATGTCTTCATCATCCTTCCTTCAGCCACTGGTGGAAAAAATTAGTCATGTGTATATTTTTAAAGGTTTAGTGGTCTGGTTTAGTTCCACAAACAAAAGTGTGTGTATTTCTCTGCAAAGTGAATCTGAACATAGTAAATGAGTATTTAGGAGAATGATATCTAAAGGGAATAGATTAGATATTTTTCTTTCTTAGCATCTTTATGCAGAATAACAGAAAAATGCAGGCATATTCTTACCTTCTATTTGACTTTTAAATTAGAAAATCGTGGCTTTCATAGTTAAGCAACTAGTGAACCAGTGAAGCAACAATATCATAATAGCAAGAGAGTAAAATTGGAATTGCAAAGTAAAAAAAGAAAAAAACAGTCGGGAATTTAAAATGCAGGTTTTTTGTTTCTTAGTTTACAGGTGCCCTTCAATAAATTTTAAGGATAAAATCTTCAAGAAAAATTTTAGTACTTCAACTATTTCTTTAAACAGATAAAACTTTGAATTTACTATTCTGAAGCTTCTAAGAAGACAACAAAATAGTAGAGATGATTTACACTTCCGATAAATTAAATTTATTAATTAAATGCTGAAAAAACCCTAATATATCCTTTTAAAATTTTGCATTTTCCGAAAGTGATATAAAGAACTTTCAAAGGAAACAGCTACTTGCAGCCATAAACTTTGATAAGTCTACTTTCATATTCCTTATCTGGGAAATCAGATTGGGAAAATTCATTCAAAAGATTGTCACAGAACAGACTGCAGTAATCAGACAGGTCAGACAAGCAGCCTGGTTATACCTGACTAGCCCTTTTTATACCCCAGCCCACTTCCCATTCTTTCACCTTCCCACATTTATTCCTGCCTTTCTCCACCCTCATCCTTTCCTAAATATAGAAGCTACTCCGAAGTACTCCTTACTTGTTTGCCATTGGTCTCGGTACCAGAGATATATATACAAACTGACTTTGGTATATCTGTTATGACTACCTAGGCAGTATTCCACTTTCGCAATTTTTCTAACAGATAATTCTGATCTTATCAGATTCTCCTCTCCAAAATGTCCTTAATATTCCATTAAATTATCTGTGAAATTTTGCCATCACTCATAATCCCCCTGAACCATCTGTGAAATTGGCCGTACCTCATGGCACTATCCACAGCTTGCTTGAACTTCTAACCCTACTATGCCCAGCAGTTTCTTACTCTAAATCCAGTGGTTTCTCTTGGTCTTTGCATTTGTCTGAACCTCAGTACACTAACATGAAGAGATCTAAATCAGGGGCTGGATCCTCATCCCTAGGAGTAGATGGTTGAATTGCCAATGGACTGTTTTGGTATGATAGAGTCTGCACTGATTATAAAAGAGGACTAATGTTGCCATCACCACTTAGTCTCTTTCTCTCAAATTGAATCTTACCCTTTGCAACATTATTTGAAAATCTCTAGGACACTCAGCATCTAGGAATACTGAAGGAATTAATAAAATTGGAGTCCTGAAAGGCTCCATATACTACAGAGATGCAGAAGGTCTTCAGCAGATTTAATTCTGAATCACACTGTATTTATATGAACATCAGTCCTTGAAGACAATTTTCCACCAACCCATTTCAACTCACACTGCTCAGCTCTACATACAGAGTATTTTTTTCATTCGTCTTTCTCTAACCTCTGTCTCTTGAGATCAGTTTTCTCATAATGTATTTTTTTCAAATCATAAAGTACAAGAACTCCCAAACTGAAACCTCTTTTCCTCAAGTGGGCCACAGACTACCTTTACAGTAGTAACTTTTATGTTCCTTGCTGCGTCCCCAGGCACTGAGTGCAATTGGTAAAAAGCAGCCTTATCTATGTTAGTAAAATGTTTTAGCCTCCACAAGAGTATGGCTGCATGCTAAATGCATTGGAAATGGTCAATAGAGTCTTGTAGCTCCCAAACTTCGTCCAGAAATCATTTTTGAGACCTCTAGTTTACACAGATTGAAAACATGAGAAGTCCTTTGCAGTTGAGCTGCAGAGATGATTGAGTTTCAGCACCCAGGAGTATTTCAGGCACTGTTTAATCTACAAGTAGAACAACAGCCATATGGTCTCCAACAAGAAGTGCCTCATCATTCAGTCTCGTTAAACTGACATGTGAAACTGCTTACACTGACCAGGAAAACCTGGAGCTGTCTGCCCTCTTGTTTCAGAGAAGTCCCTGGAATATTAGGATAGTCTTCAGCACCTATACATGATTAGAGAGATCTAAAATGACAATATAAATGCAGCACGGGAAGAATACAAAAGGGAAGGGATAATTTTTTTTTCTATGCATGATAAAAAAAAACAAGTGTGATCTGAAGCTAATCTCCTGAAAAGATTGAGAAAGCTGCTGAAGACATTTTCCCCCTTCCTTGCTTAACTGAGGTTTGAATAATTAAAGGAATACAAAAATGCTTTGACCTCTAAACTTTACCAGCAATTTGTTTAGCTTTAATGAACACATTAAAAACAGCATACTGAAAATGAAAGATGAGCTTTCTATTTTGCAAAGGGAGAATGTGGCATATGTATCTGTACTTAGTCAAAGTATGCCTAATCTATCTATCTATCCTCAATTTGTCTGTCATAACTCACGTGGAATAAACATTACTATTTAGGTCGATATCAGCATCATAAGTATGCTGACTGATAGCCCCATACTAATGTGGTATTGACTTCTAGTATTTAATAGAGCTTATTTTATTTTAAGTATGTTCTATATATGTAAAATAACTTGGTTTCTCGGGTCACCCCTGGGTCGCTGATTGTCTAAAATTCAAGTATTTTCATTTATGAAAAAAAGACTTCTGGAATGATTTAATGAGTTCCTTACACAATGAAAGTATTGTATGGTAGTGGGACGGTTAGCACACATTACAGAAATACGGACAGTCTTGCCAACCTTCTCTCTGTCTGCTCTAATCTTTCAGCATAGGGGATGCAACACACATGTCTTTGTAAGCTACAGAAATACTACTCGTGTGAACATCAGTCTATTTCCACATTTGTCAGGTAAACCACTATACAGAATAGCAAACATTTTGGGGAATAGCACACAGACCCTAGAAGAAACCTGGATCAAGCACTTTGCAGACTGTTCAGTAGAATGCTAGCCACATTTTAACACATGGAGACAGGACTCTAAAGATATCAATCCAGAGAATAAAAGTGCAGTCACAATATTGTGAAGTAAAATATAGATGGTTTACCTTCAGTGAAAATGCGAGAAATTGTTCCTAATTATCTGCCAGGCTGACAGTTATGGTCTAGCAAGATATCGGATGTATCAAGCTTTCCTTTTCTTTTTCAGTTGGAACAAGACATATTTTAAATCACTGGTTCCATTCTGCTTCTCTATCAAAACCCTTTATCTAAATACGTATCAGACTCTTAATTAAAAAACAAAAACAAAAACATCTTAAAAATTGTGTCTTCAAAAATGTGTCTTAACACCCTCAATTACCATCCTGACAAATTTAAAAGCCATTTAATGAAACCAGTTTTCATAATCTCTTTACAAAATATGCACTGATTTTTTAAATTATTATTCTTTTTAATTAAAAAAGGCAATATGTCTTTTTTTCTTCTTCTTCTTTTTAGATAAAGCCCACATTTTTTAAAAACAGTAAGATTTCTTTTTCTGTAAGACTGTATGCCTGAGGTGATCTTTGGGTTATTTTTCATCCTTTTATGGGTTTTTTACATATTATTCATAAGACATAAATTAACATACCCACTAACAATGCTAGTCACTGAAAAGTCTTGAACCCTACAGAAAAAACTATATTTTTGGATGTTGAACATGAGGTGACAACTGACAGAAAAGACAGTATTTACTTTTCTGTCCCATTGAAAATCCAAGTAAATATAAGTAAGCAGATTTCAAATTATCTTGCACTTTTATGCATAAAATGCCACAATATTATTTATGACCAGGTGACTCTCCAGGTGGATGCAGGAAAGGCTGCGGGTGTTGACTCCCTGAATTTCAGCAAAGCCTTTGACAGTGTCTCCCGCAGCATCTTCCTAGAGATGTTGGCAGCCCACAGCTTTGACAGGAGCCCTCTGCTCGGTTAAGAACCAGCTGGATAGTGGGCCCAGAGAGTGGAGGTGAATGCAGTCATATCCAGCTGGCAGACAGTCACTAATCGCTTCTGGAGTTCCCCAGGGACACGGTAGGTCCTGTTTAATATCTTTCTTGATGATCTGGATGAGGGGATCATTCAAGTGCACCCTTAGTGAGGTCAGAGGCAACACTAAGTTGTGCTGAGGTGTTGTTGTGATGGAGGGCAGGAAAGCTGGGCAGAGACACTTGGACAGGCAATCTGCACAAGCTGGATTGATGACTTGAGGCCAGTGGTATAAGGTTCAACAGGGCCAAGTGCTGGGTCCTGCACTTGGGCCACAACAGCCCCAGGCAGTGCTGCAGGCTGGGGACATATTGCCTAGAAAAGGGCTCCGTGGAAAATGCCCTGGGGGTGCTGGTCAATAGCCAGCTGGACACGAGCCAGCATGGCCCAGGCGTCCAAGAAAGCAAATGGCCTCCTAGCCTGTACCAGCAATAGAGGGGCCAGCAGGACCAGGACAGGGATTGTCCATCTGTGCTGGGCACTGGGGAGGCCACACCTCAAGTGCTGTTGCCAGTTCTGTGTCTCTCACTAAAAGAAGGACATCGAAGGGCTGGAGTGAGTCCAGAGAAGGGCAATGGAGCTGGTGAAAGATCTGGAGAATGAGACCTATGATGGGCAGCTGAGGGAGCTAGGGATGTTTAGCCTGGAGAAAAGGATACTCAGGGCACACCTTATCACTAGTTATAATACCTGAAAGGATTTTGTAGCAAGGTAGAGGTCAACCTCTTCTCAATAGGTAACCAGCAATAGGACAAGAGGAAACAAGCTGCACCTGGGGAGATTCAGGTTGGTCAGTAGCAAGAATTTCTTCACTGAAAGGGTGGCTAAGCATTAGAAGAGGCTGCCCAGGGAAGTGTTGGAGTCACAGTACTTGGAAGTGTACAAGAAATGATCAGGTGTGGCCCTTAGTGCTATGATTTAGTTGGTGGTGTAGTGGATGCTCAATGACCTTGGAGGTCTTTTCCTATCTTAATGATTCTATGATTCTGATTCAATATCTTATTTTTCTCTATCTCACTTAAACTTTAGTTTTCTCTTGGAAGAAGTCTTTTTAGTGTGTGGGTGAAACAATGTCTGTTTTGACACATTCTTGTACATTGTAGTTTCCGCTTAATTTGGAAATTTTAACTACGCAATGAAAAGTATCAAATAGCTGTATCACACTTCCTTGTTGTTATACCATACCTAATATTCCTGGCAATTAGAAAAAGATGCATAGTTTGATTCTGCAATGTCTTTTTCTTACTGGCAAATATTTTACCTTATTATGCTAGAGTGGATTTGATTGTCTCACAGTCTTTGAAAACATCCTCCCCTCATCAAACTAGGCAGAGATGATAGGTAAAAGAGAGTAGACTAATATTTTTAAGGCCTTTTACTAACTGAATTTATAAAGATTATTTATTTTGACTCTGTTCAAAAAACAGCCCTTGTACTGTCTTCATAACTATATATAAATGATAGAATTCTGTACCAATGTACCTCATGAGAGATGGCAGAGAATAGACATGGCAGTCATGCTGAGATCAGCACAACTTCTGGGATAAATCTGTTGGTACCTGTGAAATGATAAAGTTAGCAATGTGAAGCGGCAGTTTTGTCTCCTTGTGCATGGATAGTCCTCGAAGGAAAAGCTGCAAGCTGAATCTCTGGGCATTTTCCTAATTCTCTCATTGCTGTTTTGTAACACTGGGGGTACAAAATGTGCCCACTAGTTTGGCATTATCCATCATCCAGACGGTGTACAGTTGGGAATGACATAGATTTGGTGCCCAAAAGCACTGTCTGACTAAAATAGAACCTGGTTTCCATTCATCAAATTCTTAAAGCATTATCTCCCACTTACTGAGCAGGTGGGAGAAGTATAGAAAAACCATGGCACAATTTCTGTGGTAGTTGTATTTTTTGTTGTGTTATAAATCCATATAAATCACTTTCATCTCTTAATGTGTCAGGAGCAGGTGATAGTGAGACAGGTTGCCAGCACAGCTATTTGAACTTAAATTCCAGCTTCACCACCATGCAATAGGTGCCATAGGAGTCAGGAAATAGAAAAAAAAAAAGAAGTGTAGGAGAACAGATATAGAAAGCTGCAACTTTTTTTGAATATTTGTCTTCAAAGTAGCAGAAAATTATTAGCATACATTCTGTTAATGAAGAAATTCTCCAAACCAATAACACCAATATTTACTAACAACTTTTAATCTCTTCTTGGTTGGAATATCCAAGATGGAGGTTATTTTAAGCTGAAATATGTTATATGTTTGTAGAGATGACAATTTGTCTAACTCACACTTGTAAGGGTTTTTTGGCTTTTTGTTTTGTTTTTGTTTTTGTTTTGTTTTTGTTTTTATTTTTAACTCTGTAATCACTTTTCAGCTCCAACTGCTTGTTTTCATTCTTCAAATCTTTAACCTACATGGGCCAAGTGGTTTCAGCAACACTTCAGGCCTTGTCACCTGTCCACACAATAACAGAATGACAGATCAGTTGGGGTGAGAAGCAGCCTCTGGAGGTCAGGTTGTCCAACTCCCCTGTGCAAACTGGACCACCTACAGCAGGTTGCTTAGGACATGTCCTGCCGGGTTTTGAATAGCTCAAAGAATATATCCACACATCCTCTCTGGACAACCTATGCTGGTATTTTGCCATCCTCATCAAAGAGAGTTTTCTTTCATTTAAATGGCATTTCCTGTATTTCTCATAAACCCATTGCTTTTTGCTCTTTCACGAGGAACCACTGAGAAAAGCCTGGCCGTATCTCCTTTACTGACTCAATCAGGTATTTATATACACTGATAAGATACTCTGTGAGCCTTCTCTGCTTGGGCTTAACAGTCTCAGGTCTGTCAATCTTTCTTCATATGAGAAGTGTTCTAATCACTTTATCATCTGTGCTGCACTTGCTCCAGCACATCTGCATCTCTCGCTTACTGGGCAACCAAAACTTAGACCTGACACTCCAGACATGTCTCACCAGGGTTGATCCAGAAGGGAAGAATCATTCCTCTTGAAGTGCTGGCAGTGCTCCTCCTAATGCAGCCCAGGATACTACAAGGTTGCTGGCTTATATTTAATCTGTTATCCATGAGGACCACCAGGTCTCTTTTTTTAGAGGCTGCTTTCCAGAGACTCAGCAGCCTATCTTAGTGCATGGGGTTATTTCTGCCCAGGTGCAAAACTTCAGCACTTTCACCTGCTGAACTCCACAATGCTCCTATCAGTCCATTTCTCCAGCCTATTCAGGTTCTTGTGACTGGCAGCATAATCCTTTGGTGTGTTATCAACCACCCCTCAAGGGTTTTTATCAGAAAACATTAAAGCTAATTTCTATAAGTATTCCTGTATGCAACTTTTTTTCCCCGCCACGAACAGTCACAATCACAAAACTGAATAGCATTCATTCCCCCCAGTGGGCAACACAAAAGCAGCATTGTGCAACATTTTTAACATTCTGACAGACAGCCACAATGGAAAAGGCCTTGTTCTCCTGTTCTAACTATTGATCACCAAGCTGTGACATGCTCTTCCATGTAGTTTTCCCTCTGTCTTCCCATTCAGCAAGAGTATTTGCATCAGCTATAGGGTTTTCCCATTCTGGATGAATTAATTCCAGTTTCTATAAATATCTCCAGTGCTCTTGATATGTGCATTTTCTGGTGATACAGGACTGTATAAAGCCTTTATCTATCCAAGTATGTAAAAGAACATAATAAGGGAATGCATTTGAACATATTTTCTTAATTTTGTACTAAATAGAAGGTTAGAAAATCAAAAGCCACTTTTCCTCTTTTTAATATGTTTGTTATTAATATTGTTTTTACTGCTCATTTTCTTGTCTCATCGCTGTTTCCAGGAAATTGCTCTTATCTCAACCCATGCTCTTTGCCTTTTGTGCCTCCAATTTTCCTCTCTGACTACTGATAGAGGTGGAGGAAGAAGCAGGGTGGGTTGGGTGATGAGTGGGTGATCAGTACCCACCCCAAGTGTAACTTGGAAGATCTCAATGGAAGAACTAAATGGGCGTTGCCATTCCTAAACCACTACATTAAGCCCTGAATTACTCTTACAAGTAAACAATTTCTTCGTCTACCTCTAGCTAAAAATTGCTGTACAGTAAAAGGGTAGACGGTGTTTTTTAAATGATTTTATATTTTTCCATTTCTTTTTCTTTTCAGAAATGTCATGGATTTGAACAGTTGTTACTGAAGTAAGGAAATAGCAAGTAGGAGAATATAAGGTAAACAGTTTCCAAAATAAAAATGCTGTAGGCTTTTCTTTTTTCTCAGTAAGCACTTTTAATGTAATAAATATATGCATTTTTGTCACCTAAGTATACAAAATGATGGAACATTAGTTTATAAATTCTCCAAAAGTTTTACAGTTTTCTGCCTTACAGTCATGACTTTCTATTTGCATTTTGAATTGAAAAAAAACATTTACATATCTGGCAATACCATATCTGCTGGCACTGAATTCTCTTACAGAAGTGGGCTTATAGAGAGACAATAGATACTTTGCTAGTAATTTGCTGATAATTTAGCAGAGCTTGAGTCACAATAACTTTTAACAAGAGTCTAATTTTGAGAATTTGAGAAATCATATGTTTAATATTAAGCATATTTATGAGAGCATTTCTGGAGCTGGATGTTACACCTTCTGCAGTCATACTCTGAAAGGAATTAGATCTACTATTTCCAGTTTTGTTTCTTCTCAGAAAAATAAACCACATCTGTGTCCATTCAATACTGCAAAATATTTTTTTAAAACTGTTTTCACAGAATCCCAGAATATTCTGAGTTCAAAGAGACCCACAAAGGTCATCCAGTCAAATTTCAGTGAATGGACCATATGGGATCAAACCCATGATCTTCGTGTTAGCAGCACCATTCTTGAAGCAAGGGACCTAATTTTTGTAAACTCTAGCTTCTAAGGAATAAAATGCAATATTATTCCTTTCTGAAACAGAAATATTTGCAATTAAAAACTGTAAAGAAAAAAGAACGGATTATTTTGAGTAATTTGAGTAATATTGAGTAATGAATTACAACTGTGCATATTAGTACACTGAATCTATATTTACAAAAAAATAATAATCTTTAGAAAAGTTTGCACCAGGAATACTGACCTAGGAATTTGGAAGCCATTAGTTACTCCTAGAAACTGCATTTTGTTAGAAGTAGATATTGGAAAGTTTGTCTCTGGCAATCTTCTAATTATATTTTTTTCAGTTTTCTTGTATATCTAAATAAATCAATTACTGTAAGCTGAATTCAAGAAAACCTATTGAAATAAATGTATTTTGTAATAAATGTATTTATTTAAAATGTTATAGTCAGTTATAGTGCTTTACAACTTAGGTTTTGCCCTGAAGCATGTCCTAGACATCAAAGGGTGAACTGACAATGTGAAGTGTAGGAAAGCATCTCACTGTTCCCATTTACAGCAATAGCAGTAGCACTTCTAATTCCTCATTGATCACACTGGATATTTCCCCACCAAGAGTCATGAAAGCCAAGAAACTTACCGTGGGGGTGAAACCCTTGTAATGGACTATTTAACTAGATTTTGATACCTGAAGAGAAAAGAAAATGAAATTGCAGGAGCTGTATTTAACTGATAACATATTACATTCCGAAGAAGGCTATACAAGGATAAGCAGCAATGTTAGAAAAACGGTCCTAGAAGCAATGGTTGTACAGAAAGATAAAATATAAAAGATAAAAGAAACAGGTTGTTACCCTTGGGACTAGAAAGGAACATTAAATTGCTGATGGCTAAACATAAGAGCAGTTATTCTTGGATTCCTACTCATAACAGGAGGGTCTCCTAAAGGAGCTTACTTTTAAAGAGCCAAGGAAAAGATAGAAAGCTAGGCAAGGAGGTACAGCAGCCTTTAATGATGATCCAGAAAAAGGAGAAAGATAAAGTGCTGCTGCCAATCTATTATGGTATATGTAGGAAGGATAAAGTGAAGAACTTCCATTTACCTGCAAGTAAATGTGTGAGGATGGGTAATAGGAACTCTGCTTTGCAGGGTTTGGATAGAATAGTAGTCCTGTATTAATGAAAAGACAATTTGTAGGCAGAATTGAATCCCGAAATTTCATCTACATCTTTCTTTTGTCTACAGGCTCACTGCATATTCAGCCTGCACGTTATCAGCCATGTCAACACAAGAACCTCTCCTTTGCAGAACTTCTCCTTTAATGCCTCACTTCTACCTTATTTCAACAATTTAATGAGTTTTCCTTATTTAAAATGGACCTGGAAATATTTTTTCTTTAGGCATGAAAGGTTGTTCTGTTTTATTTATATGGGTTTATATGCACTGTTCATACTTATCCTTTTAAAGCTTTTTCTTTTTTAATGCATGGTCATCTGAAAGTTACTATCACAATATGTATAAATAGTCATATGTATACATTGATAGAATTTATTCATCTACTTGTAAATTTAAGGTCCGAGCCCCATATTTAACCTAATAAAATATGCTCTTACTTTAAATCTTAAAGATCGTGGAATTAATGATAAATTTAATAAGGGTCCTAATGACTAGATGAAAGGTCATTTAAAATAAGAACTGCCTGAAATTGAAATTATGTATTCCATTAAAAAAAAACAAAAATGTCAAGTTGTGAGTGTAGAAAATTCTGAATAGCTCTTGGCTCATTTTGAAGGTAGAGAGATGAGATCTATACCATACTGGTTTGCTTTTAAAGTCTCCTCTGATGTATGGATTCTGTATCTAGTGTACAGTCAGTAAAAAATACAGATGCATACCTCCCTGTTGTTTCTCAGCAGGGTAATCACCTCCTGAAATTTAAGACATCTAATTTAGCTGCCTGGAGTCACCTACTGACTCTATAAAAGAACCAAGGATTTCTTCCAGATATTCTTCATCACACTCTAATGAAACACCTGAAGTGAGTGATAAAAATAACTTCACCCTTTGGTTTGATTCAGCCAGTTTTAAAAAGTCAGGGGCGTACCACCAAAAGCACTCAAGAATAGAGCTAGTTTGCTCCAAATACACTTGTTTGTTCTGTCACAAAATTTGCTCTTTGAATTAGCTTAATTGTGAAAATACATGAAAGTGTATGTGTGTGTGTTGTGAGAGTTTTTTTGTTTGGTTTGTTTTTGCTTTTTTTTTTGGCGGGCCAGGGAGGAACTCTTTGGGTTTTAAAAGGTAAAACAGTATCATATTCATGTCAATATCCTCTTCTTTACTACCTTTTTAAAAGTGAAAAAATTACCTTTTCCCTAAGAGCGTGTAGTTACTCCAATTTTCTCGAATAAGGCAGGTGCCTTATTCGAGGACAAGATGGATTGGTTTATTTCTAGTTTTAGATGAAAAAGTCCTTTTGTTTCTTGTGTTGGTTTTTTTTTTTTCCCTAAATAAAATTCCATTTCCTCTGAAGTCTGATGATTTCAGCTCATTGATTTCACCTTCTGTGTTTAAAACATGTGTTGAGCTTTGCTCTCAGTTCAAGAGTCAATACTTCCAGTTGATTCCTCTGGGATGAAGACAGAGCTCAATAGTTCAATATCTAATTCTTTCCCTGATAGCAAAACACATTACTCAGACAATGGAGTTTTCATCATCAGACCATAAACAATTCAGCTGAACCACATAGGAATAAAAATGTTTTTTTTATTTTGGCACATACTGCACAAACAGTTCCACTATTTTTGTCACAGATACAGGAAAGAATCCCTGTATGGATAAAAAATAAATTATCTACATTAGGTAATCAAGATGGGGAGCTGATACTGTTCTTGTTTTAATCAATCCATGAAATGAAAGCGATTATAAACCACACCAGCACAATGTATCCCCATGAGCCTCTTGTAATTGGGATGATCATTTAATTGGCACATTCTGCTTCCACTGGGATATGCCGTTTAAGAGGGATCTAGTTTACTCGGCAGTTGCAGGGCTTGTTATATGATCTCCTCAGCTAATAATTCTCGTGATGAAAAATGAAAAAGATGTATAGACTTTTCATCTTTATTTTGTCAACTGCTCAAACTACAGGAGCTTTACTTCTCATATTGAGCTGAGAAGAAAAAAAAAATAAGGCAATTATGCTGGCTCAAAAGGAATGTACATTTTTCCACTGTGTTAAAAGGATCAAAGGAAAATTCTTCAGTAACTGTACTCTTATGCAGTACAATTGACATAGTTCTATGGCAGAGAGATGAACACTGAGAAATACAAAAAAAGGGTAATAAAGAGGGAAAATGACTGAAAAATAAATGATTAGGTAAGTAGTGATTCTTGTAAATAGATTTGGATTTACGTATTTATTAAAAATATAAATAAATATTTAAATTTATAGAAATAGCAAAATCTATTTTAAATATGTTTAAATAATTATGTCAAAGGCTTAGATTACAGTAATTTCATTATTATAAGCCGCACCTTTTTCATTGAAGGATCCAGCCTACCCCAGTAGTGCGGCTAATCATCAGGTGCGGCTTATTTATGGACAAATCCCAGTGAAATGCCAACCCGGAAGTGAGAGCCGGCCGGGGAGGGCACCTGCGGCTGCCTTTAAAGGCTTTGCTGGTCTATGAAAACTGTTTGCAACTTGAGCACCTGACACCAAACCCCGCGCTGGCACGATTCTGTTACTAATTTGTTACTTTGTTACATATGGATCCTGGCTTTAAGAAAAAAAAAAAAAAAAGTGTTTCTTATATTCAGGTGCGGCTTATATATGGACAAATCCCGTGGTCTACCCGGCTACTCGGATGTGCGGCTTATAATCAGGTGCGGCTTATAATTGTGAACTTGTTCTTTTTTTCCTTGAAAGGTGGGTAAGGAGGTATTAGCATAAACAGAGTCACGTGTTCATTGCAGAGGGGTGGGACTAGATGACCTTGAAAGGTGCCTTCAAAGCCATCAGCTTTCAAACCCCAGTTGAGGGGTAAGCTCTGGTGTAGCTACTGTAACTACAGGTATTCAGACTGTCTTGCAAGAAGCCAGTTAACACATTATAGAAGTGTCCCACATGCATTTTCTGTTCTCTAGCTCACAGATTCATTCTGACATAAATTAAAAAATCATAAACAAATAAACAAAAGCCCAAATCTTACCAACAACAACAAAATTCTATTTGGTATGAAATTACAACTAATGAGGATTGACATTTGGCTTATACAAAAGGTATTTTACAAATAAGTGAAATAACCTGTCACACATCTGTCTTACGTGTCCCTTGAGATAACTTTTCATATTCCTTCAGTAATTTCTTTTCCAATAAGTGTTTCCTAAACTTTTAGTTTGAAAATTTAAGGATAAATTAATCCAGTGCTACATTGTGAAAGAACTCCTTTTATCGTAACAATCTGGAAAACGTGTTTTCAGAAGTACTAATGAAAAATAGCTCAGAGGGATATTTGGTAAGCAAAGAAATTTAAAAAAATCTTATTTGACTGGGTAAAAGAGTTCAAATCCACTCTGGAAGGAACAGGAATTTGACAGACTATGATGTTGCCAAAGCAACAAAAGTTGTGAAAAATAAACCAGACTGCTGTTTCTTGCACTCTTCCCACACCTCAGGTAGCATCCTCTGCCCTGCCTACATCTCTAAGAGAAGAGGAGAATCCTTGTATTTCACTTCTGGCTTTTACCTACATACCTGTAACCCAGAGCGCTTCCATATTCCTTCTCCACTGCATGTGCATATTTTGTATTATCCCAGCTTAGGGCTTTAGGTATCACGCTAAGTGGAGGTAGGTGATATCTCATCAACCTGTCATTAGTGGATGTTATTCACATGATTTTCACTTTCTTTGTCTCATTCATACTTAACTGTGGGGTGCCCCACATGTCTCTCCATGACCTTGTTTGTCACTCTCACCTTGCCTCATTTCAGCTTCCCTCTGCCATTTGCTGTTTGGATACACTGACCCTGCGCTTCTGCTTTGTTTTTTCTTTTGTTTAACTTGCTTCACTACACATATGCTTTCTCAACTATCAGTCACTTTGCCTGCTTCTGACATTTCTTAGTCCAGAAGATGCATCTATGAAGGCCATATTTGGACAATATATGCAATCTAAAATTCCCAGTAATTTAACAAGGATGTCATTTCAGAAATGTTGAATAGCATCTATGTCTACTCAGCAGCTAAAAATCACGTTTGGAGGAAGATTCATGAGAATAACTCTGTATGTATGGCCTTGTAAACAAAGAAATGAACAAGAACGGAAAAATATGAGATGAAGACACAGAAAATAAGCCTTTAATTTTTCTGTTATACTTGTTCTCAAAGTTATGCTACATTTTTATTTTCTAATTTTTTTTAAAATCATCTTTACTCTTTAATTTTTCCAAGACAATGATGACATCAGTTGCTGTTTGCAGAAAGGTAGTTTGCTGCCAGATTAATATCAATATTATTAATAAACAGACAAACAGAAAACCCTGAACTGGTCATATGAAATCCTTGGCTTTTCAGAGATAGTGTGTACAAAATACTTTCTCAGTTAAATGATATTAAAACTAGAAATATTTTATGTTACTTTAATCAGGTATACCAATATTTCATTAAATATTAAAAATGTTTCTTTTAAAATTGAATTATATTTCAGTTATAGTTAGTTCCCATTGAGAATAATTAAGTGGAATCATGGTGGTAAATACCTAGAGCTATTGATTAAGCAATGAAGTTCATGTTTATACTGTGAAGAACAATATTTTCTTGGCATCAGTTCAAGGTATGTTGTTAGCAAAGAATTATCTTTCATATTACATGTGGATATACAGAGTGTTTATCAAATGTTTGCCATGATTTTTTTTAACACAGTTCAATACAGTTATATCTGTACAAAAATATTTGTACACCTAGACTTTATTTAAAACTAAATTTAATTTTATTAGATATTTGTTACCAAGTGTTACTAAATTTGACTGGACGTCATGATTTCCCCACATGCTGTCAATTGTGTTTTTCACTCAAAATCACTCTTCAACTACTGATGTAATTTAATTAATGAATTTACATATATATATATATATATATATTTTTAGCCAAAAATGTCAGTTAGACTACATAATACTTTAAACACCAGTGTAAAATATCTACATTTTGCAGTCACTACAACAGTTTTTTAGGATACAAAAGAGTAACTCTCTCAGGATCTAGATTTTCTGATCTCTGATGAATAGATCAATACAAAGTACCATCTTCAAAAGCAGTTCCATCCTGCCTCACTTCCACATGCTTCCTTCATTTGAAATTCAACCAGGTTGAAAAAGAAATGAGTGACCAAGGAGAAATATCATTGTGGCGTATTGTTTTGAAATGAGTGACTAAGAAGAAATATCATTGTGGCTTATTGTTTTAATTGCAAAATGTCATAGTGCTGGTGTTCTGCTCCCTTATTATACACAAATATATCAGTAGCTTTGCTTTTCACAGCAGCAATTTCCAGAAGGTATGTAATAGTTTTGTTGACACCAGAGTATTAAAGGTTTGGGTAGCCACCAGTTCTGAAGCTGAAATTCAGAGAACTTGGTTAGTATTTGCTTGTTGATACATTTCTCCTAGCCATCCCTTTTGTTTTTGAAAATCAAGTAGTAGCTGAGAATCATCCTGCACTAAAAAAAAACAAAACCAAAGCAAAGCAAAATAAAAATCTTTCCTAATTTTAAGATATGTTATGAGGAAAGAATAGGGAAGCTGTAAGTTCCAATCAGTATTGTTAAATAACAGCTGATGTAATAAAAACTTGCAAAAGATGCGTCTATATTTTATATTATGTTTGTCCTGTTAAAAGCCATGGTTTTGTATCCCTCAAATACGAGCAAATAGTAACTTTAGTTTGCTTCTTTATGGGACCTAAGTTGGACATTTCTTTAAAGTAACCACCAGAGACAGCAGAACCCCATGCATACAAATTTATAAATACATATTTATGCCCAGTTAAAATTCAGAGCTTCATTAGGCCCTCACACCGTGGAATAACAGTAAGAGAGGGTCTAAATTTAATACAGAAGATTTCTCTGTGTGTCATTAGATTAATTTACAGACATTAATCACTTTCACCTTCCCCTAGTAATGCTTCTTTCTTGCTCTTCGGTCTCGTCCCTAATATTTTTCTTTCTGAAGTCCTTTTGATTACTCTTTAATGGGAAAGGACATTTCTATCTATGGATTTGACTATTCCTAAACATTGGCTTAGGTCATACACAGAGAGGAAAAGGAAGAATTAGCATTCATAAATTCTTCACTTTTCATCATGTATTAAGTTCCAGAAGTAAATGGCTTTTCTTGCAACTCTGAAGCCTGAAGATGGGAGAATGTGATACCACTCCATCCTTCTTTTTATTATTTTTTTATTAATAATTAAGAATTCACCTGACATAGATAACTAATTTCAAGACAGATTTTTCACAGAACTGTGGAACTCTTTATCCCTTAGAGAGTGCTTCTTACCAGTTCAGTAGCTAAAGCTTGTAGAGGTGTGGTATTTGAAACCAGCCATCTCCTTGATGTTTCCTATTAGTTAATTAATATGAAACTGAGGAGTGGCTAACATACCAGAGGGCTGTGCTGCTATGAGGTGGGACCTTGACAGGCTGGAGAAATGGGCTGATAGGAAGTTCAAGAAGTTTTACAAAGGGGAATTGCATAGTCTTGTACCTGAGGAGGAAGTACCCTGATCACAATATATGTTGCCTGGAAACACCTTTTTTGGACAAACGATCCAGCAATCCACAAGCCAGCAATGTGGTCCTGCTGCAGAAAAGACTGTCCTGGGATGCATTAGGAAGAGTTTTACTGCAGACTGAGAGAGCTGATCCTTCTCTTCTACTCAGAACTGATGAGGCTGCACCCAGAGTGCTGTGGCCAGCTCTGGACTCCACAGCATAAGAAAGATAGACCCGTACTGAATAGAGTTCAACAAGGCATCACTGAAATGATGAAGGGTCTGGAGCATGCCTCTATGACAAAAGACTGAGAAAGCTGGGAGTGTTGAACCTGGAGAAAAAAAGGCTCAGTGGGAGTTTTATCAATGGATATAAATACCTGAAGGAATGATGCAAAGACAGAGCCAGGATCTTCTCAACAGCACCCAGTGACAGAGGCAATGCACACAAAGTGAAACACACAAAGTCCTATCTGAACATCAAGCAACACTTTTTTCACTGTGATGGTGACTGAGCACAAGTTGCCAAGGGAGGTTGTAATGTGCCCATCTGTAGACATATTAAAAATCCATTTGCCCATGATCCTGGGCAACCAGCTCACGGTGAGCCTGTTGCAGGAGAGTTAGACCAGAAGACCACCAGACATTCCTTCCAACCTCAACCATTCTGTGGTTCTGTGATTCTATGATTACAAGGCTCTCTGATAAATTTACTGGAACCATTATTTCTTTAATATGGACCCTGCTCTTTCTATGCATTGTATACAGAATTTCATATATATATATATTTGCCATGGTGGAGAATAAGAAAGGAAGATCTAGTTTTCCAGGAGTTACCATCTTCTACTCGCCTATGATAGTTCAAGAAACTCATGCTTTTCCATCAGATCAGTGCGACATCCTTTGACTTATTGTTGTGGTAATACAATATTTTCATATAATATACTAACTAAATAAAAACTGTTCCACTGAGGAAAATCAAACAAGGACAACATGAAAGACTGTCTTAGAAGGTAGTACTAAGAGACCAAACAATCTCAGCATAAGTTTCTACTTTAATGTTATGAGAATTAATGAGATTCCTGGATACAGATAAATAGGAGTAAAATGTGCTCCTACTTTGGTCATTTTGTACCAAAGCAATTGGACCAAAAGAAAATACCATGCTGTATCGAATTTATATTTCTATTCTTTAAAGGAAATATGAAATACCAGAATGATTCATAGGGTCCTTGGGCTGAAAAAGAAATCTGGTATGTCTTAAAATATTTCACATTACCAAACAGAAGTTAAAGACATGACTCAATCCCTAAACAAAGGAACACATGGCAACAAAATATTAGTGAACAGGAGTTTTTCAGTGCTGATGATAAACATGTAACAAGTTCCAGGGGCTGAAAATTAAAATTAGACAAACTCAACCTTGAAATAAGGTGTAATTTCCTAGCTGTGAGGTAATTAGATATGAAATAGGTTGCTTGGAACTGGTCTTACTCTCAGCTGAAATTGTTCAAAAAGACTAGATTTCTTTATTTAAAAGTAAGTTTCACTGCAGTTTGGAAATTAAAATATTTAAAGGTCAAAAGAATTTGAGTCCTTGGTTGTGATCACTCTCTAATCTTCAGTTGTTTATGTTTGTACCGATGAATCAGATATTCACTGATTTGCATAAATACAATTATTGTAAATAAATTTCCTGTTTAAAGGCTTTCTGTATCTGTCTCCAAGTTTGAGAAATAATTTTCCTTTCAATGAAAAGTTGGTCAAATAGATCATATTCAATGTTTTTCTTCATCCTCTTCAATATCAGAGACTAGTCACAGTCAGAGAGAAAATATTTGCCAGAGGTATTTAACTCATGATATTATGTAGACAATCCAGTTTCTCAGAAACTTAATCTTGCTAACATACTAAGGCTCAAATTAACCACTTAGTTTATGGTTCTGAAGCAATCTTTTAGTTGTGATTAAGAAGTTCTCTGCAACAGAGAATGTCTTCATTTTGGCATATCCCATACAAAAAACAGAAACCCAAACATAGATTTTGGCTGATTAGTGCAGCCTTGATCTTTCATTTGGCTGATCTACAGAATAATGCTGATACTTTTGTTTTCTAAAAGGAATATGAAGTGTATGATAAGGTTAGGGACCTTTGTATATAGAAGGTCAATGGGATTTTGATATATAGCACATCAGCTTAGATGATCTAAAAATGCTTTGTAATGAATTTTTATGAACTATGAACACTTAAAATTTAGATTCAGATATTAGCAAAGGAAAGGAATAATAATTGGGAGAAAAATACCCACCAATTAAATGATAATTAATCTAGATTTAAGCATGATTTTTTGGATTTACTGAGAATTTCTTTTGAAATTAACTTTCAAGTCTTAAAAGACTGTATAATTATGCCAGAAATATTTGACCTAAAATGTCTTATGTATTGACATTGACTTTTAATAGTTCACCATAGTTTTAAAAGATGGCAAGCATGCACTTCACAGTGTGCTAATTTTAGTTCACAGGCTCGCTGCCACTAGGCCCTCAGGCTTACTCTTCATGGAGTTTGAAGTGTTCTGTTAGCACTGTTACAAACAATCTGAAAAATGTAAAAAACATCAGAGCATTCAAGTGAAAATAGAAAATAGAGCTGAATAAAATTGCTGCTCGTATATATTATCAATAAGAGATCTTTTAAAATGAGGGTTCTTTTATATATACATGTGGGGCCGTTGAAGCAAACTTGTATATTATTACTTAGGAAACATTGAAAAAGAAGAGGAAATGGAGCACACGCATTGGTACAGAACTGTATCACTTTACCTCATGGAGCTGTTAGGTAGAAAATCTGGAATTACTCATTGCAGAAAATACATCAAGCACAGGATTTAAACACAGTTATCTAAACTGTAATTTACATGCAGTTTCTGGCTTGCAAAAGGGAAGAGGATAGCAAATTATTTTATCAAGGGCTGCAAACTTCAGTTCAGACCCTCTAGAAGGAAAAAAAGAGTTTAAATTAATTCCTCTGATTCGGAGAAATTTATGAGCAGAAGTACCCTGAAAAAGATTGAGAACTATCTAACAAATAGATTAACAAATACCTTGAATTTAAAAGCATAGAGAAGTAGGAAAAATGTTAATTTTAATCTGGAAGCATTCACCAATATTACAATATATTGAGGTGATGAAGATATGTATCCCAAATGAAATATTCTTACTTTGAGAAATAAACAAGGAAGAAATGTGGGGATCAAAGAATTTATTGAAATACCAGATGTTCCCTCCTGGGTAAGTATACTGCAGTAGCAGAAGGAGGACTGAGCTTGTTTTTAATTCCTCTAAAGATACTAGAAGGTTAAAAATATTCTAAATCCTAAACACATATTTTAAGGTACATTCCCAGGATTTAAAAGTTTGGAATTCCCTTTCTTTCTCTGTCCCCATTGGAATGACATCTTCAGTTTAGTGCATTAATAACAATAGCTACACAACAGTAAAAGCAACCTAATCAAAATCAACACGGGACAAATATGCGTGGCCTGAAGGTATTAGACAGCCAAGGGACTGCACAAAGTCTAGAGCTAACAACAAAGCCCAGCCTATGGACACTGGCGATAAAACCCAACAGTGGTATAATAACAGCCATGGAAAGGAATGCTGGAAGGAGCACCAAGTGGAAATATATCCCACCCCTGGCAGCAGCTATGTGGGCAGACAGCAAGAGAGGGGGACGCAAGACTTGTCACTTGGAGGTGCTCACCCTTGCACATACTTAGCCCTTCCTTCCACCTTGGAAATCCCTGTCCTACTAAAACAAATTGCACCTTGTCTGCAACTAAGTATGAGAAGAAGTTGACAAGCTTCCCTATATTTATGGGGATGTACCCAGAACTGACTGGAAAAGGAAGCCCTTTCAAACCAGCCAATCACTAAAGGTAAGGTTATTTCATAAGCAAGGTATTGACTCAGCTCAAAGAGACACCACCTAACAGCTGAGCACTTAGCTATGCTATGTGACCTTAGGATTATAAGGAAAGGTTGTGCTTCTCCAAAGAGAAATGGTAATAGAGTTGCTCTCAGGAGGAAGCTGATAAAAGTGTGCTATAGAACTAATAAAGTAGTGCTGCGCAGAGACTTCCCGTGGTTGAAATCATCCTTAAAAATTCCTTTTTTTGGAAAGTCTGAAGAGAATATTGCTGTGTATTCTCATTGCAATAATTTCATGAAAAGAAAATGTAGGGTGGGTCTCAAGGGCTACTCAATCATGACTTTTTTATATGCACTGAAACTGTCACACTTGGTGCAAGTTCATAAAATAATATATACAATTGGGAATGATGGTGTATTGTACTTGAGATGTAGGTTATTTGCCTGTATCTCAGAGGGATCAGATGGCGATTAAGGAATCCCTTGAGCATCAAAGCATCTCTGAAAGCTTGGAATTTTCTCTTAAATTTTCTTTATACACAATGAACAGTTCAAGTGTGAATTATTTACAGAGGTCAGGAAACAACAGGAAAGATATGCAAGAAAGGAGTGTTTGCATACCCACTGACTCTTGAACTGCACAGGGAGACCTTACCAGGAAGACTGTATTAGACTTAGTTATCCTGAAGATGACAGAAAATGGATCAAACAGGTGAGCAGCCTCTTACAAAGGCCAGTTGTTGTAACTCTGAGGTCAAACAGCTGCTGATTGTAAGCACCATAAGAAGCTCTGAGAAATTAAATTGGGCAGTAGGTAGACACTGCTGCAATGAGACCTCATTTTAGCTGACTGTTTAAATGCTGTCTTCAAACATGAGTCTTCCCAAGACAAATACCTGCTCACCCTAAGGAATCAGTCTTATCAATGGTAGAACATATACACTCTGTCTTCCCCAATAACTGATGTCTACATTGACATCCCTAAGGAAAACTCCATTGGTAAATACCTTTATAGAACAGGTCCCTCGAGAGTTAGCATCATGCTTTAAATGTAAAACACTTTTCCCTGGTTTTATGTGCATTTCAGCCAGCTATAAATTACTTCAAGGTCTCTGAAGTCATTATTTACAAAAAGATTTTCTGGTTAAGCAAACATTTCTCAGCATCCATGTAAAACCAATTTGCAAGAAACACTTTTTCTTTTTCCTTGAAGGAAGGTAATGGCATTTAAATTGTACATTTGTCCCATGGGTCTTAACTCTTAGAAGCTGCTGAACCTGGTACACCAAAAGAGGCAAGGCTACCACAGCTCCATGTCCCCAGGCCTAGTTAGGAATGAAGCTGAGTGTGTGTTCCCAACATACACACAGCGCGTATCATCAACCTGTTTGGCTGCATGGTTCAACACAGGCAGAAAATACAGCTCTTGCTCAAATGCAGACACCACCAACAGCCTCACCTGTTCCCTTCTCTCAACAAAAAAGGCCATTAGCAGATGATATATATACATACATATGTACATACATGCATATATATGTATACGTGCATATATATAAATACATACAATGTTGCAGGCACACAGGTAAATACAGTAATTTCACTATTATAAGCCACACCTTTTTCATTGAAGAATCCAGCCCACCCCAGTAGTGCGGCTTATATTCAGGTGCGGCTTATTTATGGACAAATCCCAGTGAAATGCCAACCCAGAAGTGAGAGCCGGCTGGGGAGGGCGCCTGGGGCTGCCTTTAAAGGCTTGGCTGGTCTATGAAAACTGTTTGCAACTTGAGCACCTGACACCGAACCCAGCTGGCAGCGATTCTGCTACTAATTGTTACGTTGTTGCACAAGTCTCCTTACTTAAAAAAAAAATAAAATAAAATAAAAGTGCGGCTTATATTCAGGTGCGGCTTATATATGGACAAATCCCTTGGTCTACCCGGCTACTGGGAGGTGAGGCTTATAATCAGGTGCAGCTTATAATTGTGCAATTACTGTAAGTCTTCTTATTACCTGGCTCAGACCTATGGCCTCACCAGGAGTGAACCCTAGACCTCATGGACTCACTGGATTAAACCTCCTGCTCCCTCCAGCAGCCAGGCAAGTGTACCTTCTTGTCTCTGCAGCATATTGGGAGCATGTCCGATGTACAGTAACTTCACACTGACAAGCCGCACTTATTTCACTGAAGAATCGAGCCGGTCCCAGAAGTGCAGCTAATCACCTGGTGCAGCTTATTTATGGAGCCAGTGAGAGTGCACCTATCTAAGCCATGGGCTGCCAGCTTTTCCAGAGGAATGCTGTGGGAGTTAGTATCAAAGGATTTGCTAAAGTCCAGGTAGACTGCATTCACAGCCTTTCCCTCACCCACACGCCGGTGTGTTGAGTTTCCAGATATATCTGACAAGTTAAAGTCTTCCACGAGAACAAGGGCTTGCAGGAATTAAATGTCAGAGAACTACTCTTAGAATACATCTGCCTCCTCAACCTCTACAACAGACTTCCAGCAGGACAGTGGCCTTGTTAAACTTTCAGTGATTCTTACCCACAGGGTACTCAACCTTATCAGCATTGTCCTGGAGCTCTGTACAGTTGAAACACTCCCTAATGTACAGAGGCACTCCACCCTCACTCCCATCTCACCAGTCCTTTCTTAAGAGCTCAGAGTCCTTCACTCCAGCACTCCAGTTTCTGACAATGTCATAATTTTCTTTCTGCACAATGGCTTCCAGATCCTCCTGTTTGTTCTCCATACTGCATTCATTGGTGCAGGTGCACTTCAGCTGGGCTGTTTGAGACAGGTAATTGAAGAGTAAGAAATAGTTAATCAAAAACCAAGAAAATGAGGGATGCCTGACGTCTACTATGCTTGCAAAAATCTAGACGAGAGGCAGACTGGTTTGTGATAAACAGAGTAAGAATTTGCCTACAGGGTGAGGGGTGCAAGGCTACCAGTGACAAGTGGTAAATCCAAAAACCTAAACCAATGAGAACAGTACCTTTGTCTTTCTACCACTAAGAAAAGGTAGAGGAGAAGACTGAGTCCAGTGCAGAAATGTTAATGCATATGCTTATTTCTACAAGTTCAGCAAGTGCAAGTTGTAGTTACTTGTCTATTAAGTCCAACATAACCTTTAAAAGCAATAAACTGAAATATATTTTTCAGATCTTAGCTGCATTAAATAATTATTTGTACAGTTCTTATTAAAGATGCAGAATTTCTACCAGCTGAGAGGATTAAAAAGAGAAGATTTAAAAAAATACTTCAGGAAAAGACTTCACTTTTTTGTATGGTTATGTAGAATCTGAACAACACCATTACTGCTTAAGCCTGCTCTTAAATCACTGCTACCTTTCTCTCCAACATTTATAGCACAGTATCAATTAACAATAGATTGAATTAGGAATTGTTCCTTGGTTTCATTATCAGGCTGAGGCAATTGCTAATTCAGTTTCTATTTCTCTGTTGCATGGCAAAGACTTTTAAAAGGTTCACAATAAACTCTTGAAGATAATGAACCCGAAGTAGTGAAGCAGCTCTTGCCTGTAATCATTATCATGATACTTTGTAGTATAAGTTTTTAAGAACTGCCTGAATTTTGTATTTTGATTGTACCTTAGTATAACACAGAATTCACCAATAAGACATTATTTTTATTTACCAGTTGTTGCCATGGAAATACTATACTAAGTCACGTTTTGTCATGAACTACAAAAGGAAAATAACCAACAAAAATCCCTGAAAAACCTCCCCTCAAAGAAGCCAGCCATGGAGACAACTTATATGTTGCAGGTGAGGAAATGTTGGCTTTTTAAAAGTGCTTGTAAAGTTGACATTTAAAACAGTATTTAGTAGCTGTCACGAGTCCATATTGAATTGGACCCCAAGTGTGGGAGAACTCTGATGAGTGCCCATGAGTCATCTTCCTTCTAGCACTTCACAAAGCAGTAGTAAGAACTAAAAAAGCAAGTGTTAGCTGTTCACTACACTTACTAATATTCATCTAATAAGCACAGGCAACTGATTTCTTCTTTTTCAATATACGATACTCACTCACCTTAAACATCAGCAGCACATAATCAACAAAATTTATTTTCTCACTGTATAATTACTAAGTAACAATTACTAGTTCCTGATTTTTAAAACACTTCTTTTATCCACCACACTTAAAAAAATTTTTTTTACATTCTTTTTAATTCTCAAGTTTTCTTTTAACAACATGCCCTTTTTTTCTTTTTTTCTTCCAGGCCATCCTGTTTGTGGACAACTCTTGCTATTCCTGGTGAGGATTATGGAAGACAGCATGTGGGGCACGGGATTCTCAGATAGAAGATAAAGCAATGCCTTGGCCATTTCCTTATCAGTGGACTGTGCCACAGAATTAGTCAACACATATTTAATGCTGTGTACACTCCACAGTGGGCTAACAGCAGCATGAGCCTGAGGTGCAAGACGGTAACTTGGCATATTTCCCCTTTGCTCCCATGTTAGTCTGTCAGCCCTCTTACTCAAGAAGAGATACTAATAAATTATACTACTACTGACAGCTGCTTCTGCCTACTGCTAGGCATGTCAGACTCTGTTATATCATTGACAGATAAAAGAACTCTACAGCTTCCCAAATAGTTTTCTCCAAATAGAAACCAACCACCACCACCCAGTCATCATTCCTGAGTTCTTGTCACCCTCCCCTTTGCAAGCGAGGAAAGTGGGCAGAAATGCAAGGCAGTGCAATGACAGCTATGTTGAAGCAAGCCCTCTCTGAGTCATTCAGTGCAGTTGGGGAAAAGAAAATGTATTGTTCTCATAAAATGGTGGATTTTGGAGCAAGGCTGGCTGTCATTTAAACCTCTAGAAGAGCATTCAAGAGTGTACATGAGCATATATGTGCACATGGCTCTGCTTGTGCATGTGTGAGTCAGAGAGGAAAAGAGGGCACAACACAAACACCAGAGGAAAAATATCATGTTTTACAAAACATAATTCTTCAGGAGGAAATATATATTTAGCAAAAATTTACTTCACCACAAAAAGAATAAAAATTGTATTTCTTTGCACAAACTTTTTCAAAGACATAATAATGACAATAATAATGCAGCACTGCCAGTTGGTAACTGCTTTTCGTCATTCTTTGGGCATCTCAAAATATTTTTTATCAGAAAATGAGTGGGGCAGCTAATACTTAAAGTCTATTTTTCTTATATAATCCTAGCCAGGAATTCCCTAAATGAAGACACTTTTCACTGGAAATCATTGATCTGCAAATAAAAATATGGTGTGAGAATGCTGAGGAGTCCATTGACTTCTGTAAAACAAAACCAAAAAAATTTAAAAAAACCTATCCTGCTCTCTTTTATGCTTTCCAAGCAGTTTTCTTGGAATGCTAGTCCTTGAGAATCATAGTTTTTTCATCTCCTTTCTACAGGTGCCTTCCAGGTCCTCTGTCCCTTGAGAAGCCAACCTGAGGATTTCCCAGCCCAGGGAAAGGTGGGTGGATAGGGAGGCCACAGTGCAAGAGAAGTCAAAGCAGGTGTTTGATGCTGGGAACACACCTGCAGTAGCTGGACTGTGCTGAGGTCACAAGATTCCTGCTGTTTCAGTGTTACTACTTCATGGTGCTACTCACTCGATGGTACTAACTGCAGTTTGGTAAATAGTGTCTAATTATTAATTGATTTAACTTTATCAAGTTGTTTTTTTTTTTTGTTTTTTTTTTTGTGGAGTTTTTTCTGTCTGCTTGTTCTCCCCTTTCTTCCTCTTGAACTTCCTGCTATCCTGGTATTCTTTCATTCGGTTAAATGCCAAACATATGGTTGGACTAATGATTTTTTGATTTCCATACCTATATTGCTCTTATGATCCAGATTCCTTATTTTGCTCGAGTGGAGGTAGATATAAAAGAACAACCATAAAACACAACAATTCAGTCAATAAATTTTTTCTTGATTTTTAGTTTCACTTACCCTTTGACAACGCTATCCTCACCTAGGAGACAGTGAGCACTAGTAAGGAAACAAAGTGTACCTGCTTGAAAGCCAGTACTAGAAAAACTATCATTCAATTTGTTTATATTAACAGTGGCTGCAAAGATCTACCTCATTTTGTTTTCATCACCTAAAAGAAAGTCACTTCCTGTGAGAAATTATAATATCAAGCATTAGTGAACTGAATCAGACTTTTTTTTCATTACTTATTTCTAAATGTACATCATGTGTTAGTGAATACACTGGCTCTGTAAGTGAACACGAAATTCTGCTAAATATAAAATTTTCATATTTTGATATTTTTAACTAAAAGCACAAAAATATATGGAAAATGTAGAAAATATAAAAGATATCATGCTTTCGGGGAAAAATCTGAAATAGACACTTTTAATTAATAAACTTTATTAAAACCCATACAATTGCTAATAATATTGATCTTTGTTTTCCCATTTCTTTAAAATTCCAATAGGAATCCTACAATGAAAATATGAAGTTATACATCATTGTTTATTTCTCTTTTACTTTCAATAACTGACCAGGAGGTATTGGCCTCAACCCTCACTGACAAGGAGTTTCTTTAAAATTACCTATTTAGACAATATTTTGGTTTTATAATTAGGAACTCCACAAAGCACTTACACTCCTACAATATGAATGCTTCTGCAAATAAGAAGTAAGGGTTTCTCTGCTTGTGAAGAAATTAGCCGCTGAAAAAATGCTCCCAAATTTTGTCACCATGAAACTTACTTTAACTTTGTTGATCACTGTTCAGTGATTTTTGTTACCTAAATAGCAGGGTAATGAATAACAATTAGAGAAAAATACTTTCAGCTAGGGAAAAAACCTTCACATTCTTTTAATAAGCCTGGTTGGTGGGAGAAAATGTAGTACAGTTATGTCTTGTTTATGCTTTGAACAGTTAAATATTTTTAGGAGATTTTAATCAGACACACAAGTCAGTAACAAATGTTTCACAGAGAACATTCACTGCCAAAAGTGGAAAATGTATAATGATGTGATATAGGATATTGTCAGAGCTATGGGATGAGTTCTCTACTGGTTTCCATCTACCCCACCTCATGATTTCAGAATAGACATGACTAGCAATAAGCACAGTAGTCTATAACATTCAGAGCAAACTTGTCTAAGTGATTACAGAAAATGGAAAAGTTTTTACAGGGGGAATATTAAGATTTTGCCAGTGTTCACAAGCACTGCCGACAATAGCAACACATGAGATAGTATAAATAATAAACTATCATAATCATTCACATTTTAAGTAATTTCACGCTTATAAGCCGCACCTTTTTAACTGAATTTTCGAGCTGACGCTGGAAGTGGGCTTTTCACCTGGTGTGGAATATATATGGACAAATTCCAGAGAAATGCCAACCCGAAGTGCCAGGTGGGCCAGCCCGAGGCAGGGTGAGGCTGGAGCTACTGCTGCGGGTGTGGGGCCCAGCCCTTCTCGGCACCATTGCTGGGGTGTGGGGGGACCGGCCAGAGCCATGCCGGCCCAAT
>VRYO01002297.1:74942698-74968315 GCA_009812075.1 Sialia sialis | reverse complement strand
GGATTCTTCAATGAAAAAGGTGTGGCTTATAGTAGTGAATTTACTGTACCTATCAAATACTTATGGGGCAATGTCCAGTGTGTTATGTAGATCTTATTATGCGAAATCAACATAACCTCAAGCAAATCAATGCATAATAAGCTAATAAGAAAGGCATGAAAAAGAGTGTAAATATAATATCATAATTATATAATATGTGTAATACATAATATAAATAGTTAAACATACATATAAATATAAATACATACATAATATAAATATATGTTAATATAAATAAATGCTAGAGTGAGGAAAATATTCAGGGCTAGGAATCATAACAATGTAACTACTGGAAAAAGAGATTTAATTCATTTTTTATCATTTTCTGTACAGCCATCAACCTATAAGATTTTTTTCCACAGGTGTACCGAGTGTGAAGTAATCACTAGATTCACTGTTTTACCTAATGGCTTTCTTATAATCTTGTTCAAGACTATTGTTGTTTAACCCCAGCTGGTATCTAAGCTCACAGCCTCTCACTTCCTCTCCCCTAACCTCCCACCACATTGGAACGGGGAAGAGAATGGTTAAAATGAGAAAACAACTTGTGTTAATTATAAAGATGGCATAATAGATAAAGCAAAAGCTGAGCATTAAAGCCAATTTAAACCGGGAATTAATTCACAATTTCCCATGGACAGGCAGTTGTTCAGCCATCTCCAGGTAAGCAGGCCTTTATAACACATTGTCAGTGACTTGGGAAAATATCATCACTCTAAATGTCCCCTCCTTCTTCCCCCATGTTTCTGTGCTGAGCAGGATGCCCTATGGTATGTTGCATCTTTTTGGGGTCAACTCTCCCAGCTGTGTCACTTTCCAGATCCCCTCTGCTTTCTAGTGGGGTGGAGTAAGGAAAAGACCTTGACTCTGTGTAAGCCCTAATCAGCAATAATTAAAGCATCCCTAAGTTATTAATATTGATGCCAGCATAAATCAAAACTCCAGCCTCATACTAGCAACTATGATAAAAATTAACGCAATCCCAATAAAAGCTCGGCACAGTTTACCCACATTAGCACTGTTTTATTATCCATCATTATCCTGTAAATAAGTAGTATTGTTTATTCTGCTAGATGCAAACTGTAAATAATTTAAGTCCACTTTAACGTTTAGTGACATTAGCAACTTTTGAACAAAGCATTTCCATTTCCAGGGCAAGTTGTATTTATAAGTGATGGGTACTGTGTGGTGTCTATCTTATAATTCTGCTGACTTTAATATTTCTTAGAAATAGCTGAGCTCTGCAAAGACAAATCTGTTTGTGTCTCTATGGTTTGCATGTAAAGTTCCATGCAACAGCTGATTTTTGTGACAGTCCAACCTTGTATGAAACATCATCTTGAATTTCTATTCTCAACTCAGCTCTCTGCTGTTTAGAAATTAAGTCTAAATGTTTGGGGTCGTTTTCTTTGCCTTTCCCCCTCCCTTATACTATGGCACTATTCTCACATATTGGATTGTATCCAAGAGCAGTGTTTTATAGCTCTGTCTGCGAGGTGACATACAAGAGAATGTGAATATACAATTTCTCTGTGAGAAATACAAGAGAGAAAAATAGTAAGAGGAATCTTTTCTTCTGACATCAGTTGATATATATGGAGTTACACAGAAGTAAATCATTATCCAGATTCTCTTCTCATGATTGAATTATGTAATATAAATTGACTGTAGTAGTTAGAGTTCCCTAGATTCATTTCAGTTATTAAGGAAGGAATAATATCTGCAAAGACAAACACTGAGAGGTTGGGGATGAAAGTGATGCTTTTCTCAGTTCACTGTTGGCAGAATCCAGAAATATATACCTTATGAAAAACTTAACTGCGCGCCAGGATAATGTGTATACTGATGAGAAATTTGGAATTGGTCAAGTGAACCACATCAGAAAAAAGCCATAAAATAATTTTGTTTTTCAGATAGAGATGAAAATCTGAATATACTAAAGAAATAAAATGCATCACTACTATGAAAGAAAATAGAGAGTTATAGAGAATTAAATAAAATATAATGTCAGATTAGAGACTAGCAGAGAAGTTTTAATAGAAAATAGTATCATTCAAACTGACAGGCATAGGAATTTCTGATGAGTTCATGAAGTGGGGATAAGTTTAACTTTAAACACAGGTGAGCAACATGGCAATTTCCATTCAAATTTGATGATGTGAGTAGAATACAATGACCATATGTTCAAATTTCAGCAGGGAAGAAAGCTTCCTTGGCCTCTCAGACTGAGTAGCCTGTCTTTTTAATCCAATTTATTCTTATTCTACGTAGATGTGAATTGAGTTTATGTAAGTTATCCAAATGATTCACTCTACATTTCTCCAGCTAACATTTGCAGGCAGTGTTGAAAAAAGCCATAAAAAAACCACAAAACCAAACAGGAGCCAAACAAAAGAGCAGGATAGTGTCTCTAAAACCTTCCCTGGTAATTCAGTACAGCTGGAGCTGCAGAAAGATCTGCTGGAGAGCCTCTTCTTCAGGAGATACTGAAAATTTGTGCACATAGGACTACTTAATCAGTGAATTGTGAAACTTAGAACTCCAGAACAATATTTTTTCCCCCTTAACTGAGTTACATAGCAATAAGAAATTAATCTCACTTGTGACACAAGTAAAAACTTTTTTTTTTTTTTTTTTTTTTTTTGGAAATCCATATAGCCATGATTCATTTTACAGAGAGAAATGCATCCTATCAATTATGACCAATCTACCTCCAAATGAATCATCTACAAAAGTGGACATATTCTAAATTGTACATACTTTTTCTTGATTAATAATAATGAATTTTGATCCAGACATCAATGTTTTTCATATGTTACTGCTAATATAATAAATGTAAAATTATTATTTGAAATTATATGAATTTAAGGTTTGTACATTTTAGTGACATATTGCAATCAACTATCAACTCTGATTTATTTATAGACCAGAAAAAAACCAAATAATTTATTGTAGTTTTAAACTTCTTTTCTTATAAGAAAAGCATTTAATATGTAGTATAGATGAAAAAAAGGTGACTAAATTTTCTTGAGAATTATAAACTCAGCTAAAGGAAAAGGACATTAAACACACCAAAAAGTATCTGTCCAGTTACTTGAGTCTGTTTTTTAATACAGAGAATTTTCTATTATCCTGCATTAAAAAAAAAATAGCAAACAGCACAACTTACTGAAGAAATACATGTATAAAATAAATTCAATAAATTAAATTATTCTTCCATCTATTAATACTCAAGGTAGATTTGAATGAAACTTCTTTCACGGCTCCTTTCAGCCAGTTAGGCAGGTGCTTTGTTTGGGTTTTTTTCTCCTGTTATCTGTAGTTTAAATGATACCTGGCATACAAAACATTTGTTAACTGGTACATATTTTTTTTTTTTTAATTCTTTGATATATGAACATGCTTCATGAATATGCTGCATTTCTGTAAGATTTTTTTGAAGGACATTGTTCTGCTATCTTAAGAACTGAGTTGAGGAAAAAAAAAAGAGCAAGAGTTAAGTCTCCATAGAGAGTTCTGTGGTTGAAAAATTAATTTTAAACGCACTCACTGGAGTAAATGAATGTCCATTATGGTTATTTTGTCAGGGTGGGGCCATCAGGGTTCTTCCTTTTCTGGGAAACAAACTGTGTACCTCTCTGGAGTGTGTATACACTGACACATGCAGCATGGGGGCAAACGTGCAGAACTGTGAGCAGTCAGGGGTCAGAGTGCTGTGGTCAAGGCTACCAATTCCTGGAACCATGAGAATGGAGTAGCACAGTTCACATGGCTGGAGAGCTACCATGGGTGGCTGTGAGCATTGCAGGCAGGAGAGGCCACGAGGGCAAGGAGGGAAGTTGCCCTTCATGTAAGACATCAGTGGGAGTATGTGGACCTTTGCCCAGAGGCACATGATGATCCAACTGAGGATTACAGGTGGGAAATAAAGGGCTAACCAAGGTCTGTGTGTCTGCTACAGACCTCCTGGGCAGAAAGAACCCGATCACAACTTCTTGAGACGAGTGGAAGTAGCCTCGCATAGGTGGTGGTTCTCATGGGCATGTAAGATCACTCTAATGCCTGCTCAAAAGACAGCACAATAGGGGAAAATGTGTTTCTAGTGTATATTGAGGGCAAGTTCCTAATACAGGTGATAGAGGGGATGAAAAGAGAGGACTACCTGCTGAATGTCATACTTACAAATCAGAAAAAACTGTTCAGGGATGTGAATATGAGAGACAGTGTGTGTGACAGTGATCATCAGAGAGTGGTGTCAAGAATTCTGTGGAGGAAACCAGGTAAAAAGATGAATAACATCTTTAAATGTAAAGAGATGGACTTTGGCCTGTTCAGATATCTGCTTGGAAGAATCTCTGTAAAAATAGTGCAGTCTCTGACTCACTTATTTGGGTTCCCCTAACTGAGGTTGTGCTGCTTGCCACCTGGTGTTTGTGAATAGCAGCCTTCATTCTTGTAATCTCATTCTATTTCTTTTCTGATGGGAAAAGTGATGCATATAATAACTGACAAGAAGATGACAAACATGAAAATGTCTGGAAAAAAGTAATTTTCCATGGTTATTTTAAAATAAATAATTTTTATTTCTATCTCACCTAATTGCATTGCTAGTCAGCCACTGCCAATATAACTGGTGAGATTATTTGGATGGTGCTTTTCATAATGCTTTACACCTATTTATTGTGGTAAAAGAAGAAATTTAAAGAGATTCCTCTCTCTGCCTGTCTCAGTAATGCCTTTTCTTCCCATCTTACAATAAGAAAGGAGATTTCCCTATTGTATTTCAAGCCGTTGGGGATCAGCATGACGTCTTATTGCTGTCATTAATATTTGTGCCAGATTTCTGATGCTCTTGTTTTCATATGTGTCACCCACCCAAAGAATATACAAAGGCAAATTCCTGCCCATTGAAAAGGATTTATCACTGTCTTTCCCAAGCTGTCAGTTTAACTATTATCTGCCCTGTCTTTTCCATGACCCCTGTAGAAAATTGCTTTAGATGTTTCTGCATTGTCTCCACTGTGCCAGCAGTGATCACACCTATTTCATGAAGCCAGGGCAGATAAATTCATTCACTGGGAGCATTGACTTTAACCAGAATTTCTTGAATTACTGCTGGTTTGCAAAACAAATGGGAGCAAAAGGCAAAAATCTGGGTGCAGGTACTTGTTCTGAAACAACCAGAGCCTGTTGCCACACATCCGTGGTTTAGAGAACCACCAAGGCCCTGTTGTACTTATGGCCCTGGCAGACTATTCCATTCAAGACCCATGACTGTTGTTATGTATTTTGTTGATATTTAAAGGGGAAAAAGATGTTGCACGAGTCTTGATTTTTGACTGCTTTCTGCTTGCAGGTCTTTTCAAGCCTAGCTCTGGACATTTGTTGTTACTTTCCTGCCTGTATAGGCCTCTTCTCTGCGCAACAGAGCAGCCCCATATCCCTTCCATTCACTTAGACATACTAAAGAAAATTTATCTGCTGGACAAAAAAGAAAATATATATGTATTTGCAGATAGATATAAATGTGCTAAGAATTAAAAATTCCCTGAGAACTGGGGAGCAGGATTTTTGAAGTCAAACCCCACAGGAACATGTCAAGTTTGCCCATCACCTGATATTATCTACATTAGCTCTTGTATGCTTCTCTTATGCTAAATGCCAGCATGCATGAAGTCCACTGAGGTATCTGAAGGCTTCCACTTTGTTTCTGCTTGCTGTGGCCTACTTTGCTCATTGTTTGATGGCATGAATACACCAGATAGGTTAGAATTGCAATATCAAATCTAAAGCACAGTACCAGATGTAATGTCAGGAAGAAAAGTGTACTGGAAAATAAAACATCCATGTGGAGCTAACAAAGTTAAGGAAAGGAATTCAGAGGAATTCAGCTTTTGGGACTGTTCAGAGTATTCAAGGTTCCATTCAGTTGCTTCTCAAATCTTACCTGGTGCCATCTACATGCCCTGAATATTTCACCTGGTGTTTGTCACAAGAGAGGGGTCACAAAGCTTAAAGAATCACCACCAAAAATATTGGCAGAAAGTTGGTTTTATTTTAAATTTGTGCAACTTTAACAGAATTCAAAGACAAGGTTCACTCTGTTACTAGATAAATGAAGCATTAAATTCAGAGAAGAATTTAATACAATATCTCTTGTTATTCACTAAATAAATTACAGTATAAATATGGTTAATATTTTTTTTTGGTTGTGTTTTGTTTTGTTTTTTGTTGTTGTTATTGTTGTTTTTGTTAAGTAAATAATTCCTCTCAAACTCTTTGTTTCCTGGCTCAGGTTAGAGGGCCACTAATTTGCATACCAACAGGTTTATTCTTGCAATGCAGACATGACACAGAAATATAGAATCATAGAATGGCCTGGATTGGAAGGGACTTTAATGCTTTAATGTTTCTCTAGTTCCAACTCACCAGCAATGGGCAGGGACACCTTTAACTAGAAGAGATTGCTCAGAGCTCCATCCAATGTGTCCTTGAACAGTTCTACAGTTGGGATATCCACAGTTTCTCTGAGCAACCTGTTCCAGTTCCTCACCCTCCTCGCAATGAAGGATTTCTTCCTAATAACTAATCTAAACCTGCCCTCATTCAGTTTGAAGCTATTCCCTCTTTCCCTGTCACAGGGCATATTCCTGTGAATAGACTCTCTCCATCATTCTTACAGACTTCCTACTGGAAGAGAGCAATTAAGTCACCTCCAAGCCTCCTCTTCTGCGGGCAGAATCACAGTCACAATTCTCTCAGCCTTTTCTCATAGGAGAGGTACTCTGTCCCTCTAATCAACTTGGTGGCTTCCTCTGGGCTCACTCCAACAAGGTAATGTTTTTCCTGCGCTGGGTACCCCAGAGCTGGATGCAGCAGTGTGGGTGGAGTCTCAGCAGAGCAGAGAGGCAGGATCACTTCTCTGGCAATGCTGGCCATGCTGCTTTTGATGTGGCCCAGGACACATTTGGCTCTCTGCTGTGAGTGCCCATGGCTGGGTCGTGTCTAGCCTCTCATCCACCAGCAGCCCTAAGTCCTTCTCAGCAGGGCTGCTCCCAGTCTGTTCATAGTAGTAGGCCAGATTCAGCATATCTGGATTCTAATAACAGAGAATAGATGTGACATAATATCTCATTCTTCAAACTTCCAGAAGTTTTCTCTTTAATGAGGTTTTCTTCCAGTACCTGAAAAGATCTAACACTTGACTCCAGCTGAATTATAAGGGTGGACAAATCATTAAGTGGACGAGTTCTTCTCTGGCTGATTCTGGCTGTTCATACTGGGAAATCAAAAGTAGTATTTTCTCTTTTGGCTATAGAGACGCATATGTCTTGAGCTGTGAAGCAGCAGGCATTGAGACAGCATGGGGAAGAAAAATCTTTCTGCAACAGAAAGAAACAATTGAACCTAAGCAAATTAATTTGCAGAAGGGATATATTCTCCCTTAAATAAGGGCAGCAGCTTCTTGTCGACATTAGAGGACTAGATTTTTTGACAAAATACAAGGAAATTATGATGCAAATGGCCTGTGGCATGCCAGGTACTAGTTACAAATGATAAGTGCATAATGGAAAACATGTTGAACAAGTCAGCCCTTCAGAAAGTTTAGATCAGTTTTGACTGAGAGAATACTCTTATCCATTTGCTTTTGCATCAGTGCTTTGATCAAATAGCCTGGTGACATGACTGAATACATTCTAAAACGAACTTAACAGCTCATGGAACTACAACCTATTCTGTAAATAATACAAAAGTCCCTCATTTTTACAGCTTCATATAATATTAATGTCTGATCAGTTAATACCTTAATTTCATTTCCAGTAACCTAGTAAATAACATTCCACACTGAAAAAGTTTTATGCATACAAAGTTTAGCTTCATATTTATTTTTTTCCTTATCTACCTTTAAGGAAAAAATCTAACTAGTACAATATAAATTCTCTAGGCTTTCATTGTTAAGCATATGTAAAAGGTTTAAAATACTACTTTTATTTTAGTTTTCACTTGTAAGTACTGAACTATGGACTTGGTCAATTAAAATTAAAATGCAATTTAATTGGAGAAAAGCTTCCTTCCCCCCTCCTGTGACTTGAGATTAAGTTGATTTTATTACACACATTAAAACCTGAGTAAAAATTCAGCTAAGATTATGAAGCTGTTGAAATTCCTGGATGAACATGGATGCACTTAAACCCTTCTTTTTGTCTGGAATACCTGGGAGAAAAAGAAAAATATTTTCGGATTTTTTTCTTCTTTCATCTGTTCATCTTTCCTTCCCTTCTATGTAGTAATCAAAACATGCAGTGGTCCTAGGAAGAGACACATTATACATGTTAGAACACAGCCCTTCTGAAAACACCACCAGGGATTTATAGAAGGAAAACACCAAGAATCACTTTCTTTACACCCTTGGTAACCTCAGCAGCCTTCCCCTTGCTAAGGCATCTTATCAAGTCTTCAGGATTGCCTTGTTTTTAATGGAGGGTATAAATCAGGTTCTGTGTTAAAACCTATAATCTCATTACAGTAATATTATTATAAACTGCTTTAATTTTTTTTTTTATTTCTTTCTGTCACACATTAATACATCTTCAACTTCTCTTTAATTACCTGTGACTTCCCTGTAACATTAGCAGAGCGGGCCCTAGATCTTGTCTTTATCTCTTGCTCTAAGAATGACTAGAGATCCACCCTCCTATCCTGTAAAGCCTACCAAAGCAGCAACCTGAAGGAAGTAGTTCCTTTTGTCTCCTGCTTAAATAAGACAAAATTAAATAAAAAACTATTTAAATACAGAAAATCTGACAATAGGAAAAGACTCACAAGGAAAGCAAACGGAGCAGGAAGCAGTAGTCTATAAAAAGCTTCAGGCAGACTTTACAAGACTGGCAAAGCTCCAATCCTCTGAAATAGAAAAAATCAATTAGATACACCAAGCAGAGATATGATGCACTAGGGGAAAAGGGAAAAAAAGTCCTGTTCTACACAGAGACTGAGACAGACACTGAGAGAAGTAAATATGCACCCGCATCTTTCTCATCAGAAGCAGGTTGCAGCAAATCCACACTAATCATTCCAAAATCCACAATCAGATAGTTGTGGTGTCTGCGTGACTCTCAATAAATTCATTATTCCATACTTCAAACACTGAAATGAAGGTATTCCATGCAGCCAGTAAAAGCCTGCATTCTCAAATCCAAAAAAGACAAGCTGAACACTTCATTTGCAGAGGAGATGGTAATAAAGGTAATTAGATCAGACAGACTGAAAAACCACCCAGCTGTATAACTTGTATTCTATTCAAAAATTCTCTAACTTCCTTCCTTCCTTCCTTCCCTGCTTAGAAGCTGTATAGAGCTGTGTTAGACCCATCTTCCCCTGCAACTTAGACAATGACAAACTCTTGGACAGGAGCTCAGAAAATAACAAAACTGTTGTGGGCAACTGTTCAGTCAGGGCTCAGAAGGAACTGAATGAAGAATTTGATATTAATAATTGACCCACTGAATTTAGCCCCCTTCTACTTATTTAGAAGAGCTGAGAACATTTAGAAATGTTTAAACACCTAATTTTGAATAAAGGCTCTGTAAATGGACTATAAATAGGTACAGTAATTTCACGATTATAAGCTGCACCTGATTATAAGCCACACATCCCGGTAGCTGGGTAGACCACTGAATTTGTCCATATATAAGCCACACCCGAATATAAGCTGCACTTTTTTTTTTTTTTTTTTTTTTTTAAGCAAAGATCCATGTGTAACAAAGTAACAAATTCGTAAGAGAATCACACCAGTGTGGGGTTTGGTGTCAGGTGCTCAAGTTGCAAACAGTTTTCATAGACCAGCGAAGCCTTTAAAGGCAGCCCCAGGTGCCCTCCCCAGCCGGCTCTCACTTCTGGGTTGGCATTTCACTGGGATTTGTCCATAAATAAGCCGCACCTGATGATTAGCCGCACTACTGGGGTAGGCTGGATTCCTCAATGAAAAAGGTGCGGCTTATAATCGTGAAGTTACTGTAAGTTTGGGAGGAGCTCAGGAAAAAGTGATGTCCATTCATGGCTGTGGATAGTAAAATATCACAGACTTGAGATATCAGAGGCTTTCTGAAACTCTTTGGGGTATAGTAAGAGTTCATCCTTTACCCAATATGGAATTTTGCATAGAGATGCCACTAGTTCCTTGTTAGGACTCTCTGTGGAAGAGATAAATGCACAGATTAAGATGCAAACTCAGCAGCTCAATTCCCTGGGCAGAACATAGTTACCTGCAATCTCCCATGGTGGCAAGCAGGTCAGGTGTTCCTAAGAAGCAATCTTGTTAGGAGTCAAAGCTCTGCATCAGCAAAAAACATACTGTACCAATTGATGCAGCTGTTGTCTTCTTCATAGAGCTGTTAGAGGCTCGTGGTTTAGATATTGTTAGCACTGTGTTCCCTCATGGGCACATTCACTAGGCATGCTCAGAGCAAAACTAATATATATTGACAACACTGACTTCAGCGGAAAATGCAAGTCACAATCCATTTTATTCAAAAGTAGGGACAGACATCCTTATGGCATAGGTCTTCCTGCCTTGTGAGCAGAAGCAATTTCTGAAATAGGTTTAATAGGAAAGCCAGCTACAGCAAACAAGAGGCCAGTTTTGCAGTATAAATACTCTTTTTGAGAATAAACACTCTTCTTGAGAAAGACTGCATCTCACACCCGTATTATGCATTCTATCTGATTTTACCTAACATTTGCCTAACTTGTAATATATGGAAAGCATCTTCAGCACACAAAAAACATTCATAATTTTTAAACTAGATATCCTAATATTTAGGTTACTCCATGGGCTGTAGGTGGATCTCTTCTCCACCGTGGACCTCCATGGACTGTAAAGGGAGATCTGCCTCAACATGGTCTACATCATGGACTATAAGGGAATCTCTACATCTTAATGTCTTAAGAGAAAATAAAATGGTAGCAGGAATATGCTTTCCACTCAGCAGTGTACAGAAACAAAAATCAGGAAAGATTATAAGGAATACGCTACTCAGGCTAACATTTCCAGTACCCCTCATGTGCCATTTGCATCTTGGTATCCCATAAAAGGTGTACAGAAATATCTTTTGACAGTGTCCTGCTCTTAACTGGTATTTAAGTGTCTTCTAGTGCTAAAAAAATACAGGATTCTTAAACAAAATAATTTTTAGTAATTATTGCATGTATGGCATAATGTTTTCAAAGCTTGAAAATAATCACTTGATACAAAATTCATGGTCTTAGAAAATGCAGTACAGACTCAGTTTTCTATTTCTTGTTCTTTGTTTTGACTGTATGGATTATGTGCACTACTTAAATTCATGTAACTGAAATGTAAATTTTAAACCAAATAGCAGTCAATTAACTTACCAAACACCGTTCAAGATAAGGCCTGACTGAGGCATGATGCACTAAGACTTTTCTCTTTCTGCTTTTTAATTTTTCCTCAGTATCATTTATTCTTTCTTTACTTTGGTATGTTTACTTTCTTTCTTCCTTTCTTTCTCTTGGCCAAAGAAGTGGCAGAAGTGGACTTTTTTTGTGGGTAATTGGAATTGACCTGCCAGCTGTGAATAAATATTTACTGTCTGCTGTACAGAAATTGGTATCTCTATACCTGTCCATCTGTAGTTTCTCAGAATAAGACCTTACTCATAAATGTGGCAGCTGGCTAGAATAGTTTAGGTATGATTTTTTTATGACTTGCTAGGCAAGACAGAATAAAATCCCCCACAAAAGTCACCAAGAGATTAGTTACTTCAGCTTCAGGCTGCAGCAACCTATGTAACCAAATTCTGTCAAATCTCTTCACCTACCCCATCTTTCCCGCACACCTACATACTTCATGTGGGAAAGAAAACTTTATCCATTTTTTATATCTTTCAATCTTAAGCATTGAATTTGAGCAGTGAGCACATTATTTACCTCAGTGTTGAAGACAACTATTTTGCGCACTGTGATAAATGCAGGAATCAAAATATAGGCTTAATGAGTCAAAATTTAAACCTTGTTAAACAATTATTTACCAAAAGCTTGTAATTAAATGCTTACAAAATATAGTGGCACTATACATAAGAGATCAGCCCAGTTGGTCTGCTGTAGCATCTTGCTTCATTTAAGGCAAATTATATCTGTTGTCAAAATACGTTTACCTTCAACATAAAAAAAATGCAAAGGCATAATATCATATCATCAATGTAAATACACACATAAATTAAAGCTATTAATTGCCCTTTAATAACCAGTCTGATAACCAGTCAGAACAAAATTTTCAGTTAATAGAAGGTGTTAAGTAGCAGTTTGGAATCCTACTGTTGAGTTTTTATCAGAAGTGAAGTTTTCTTTCACCAAGTTTGCACCAGTAATTTTTCCTTTGCTGCTTCAGATTGAATGCTACAGAGAGTGAAAAATTACTTTTATTTTGCTGTTACCTGATTCCCATTTAGTATCTTCTAGCACTAATTTCAATTGCTCCCTATGCAAGTTTAAAAGTTTGTTTCTTGTTAAGTAATAAAATATTCTAGAGACCTTTTTAGGAAGAAGGTCCACAGAAAAGGAGCAAGGTAATCAGTTAATTTATTACTCCTGTGTTTTAATTACATTAGCCCAGGGATTTAAAAGCTATACCAGCCAAAACTTAGCAGTGGACTGATTCTAGTTAAGATGGAGCCCAGGTTCTCCGTACTTTTACACTGTCAAATAAAGAGTGTAGGAAAAGTCATCTAGAAGTGCTCGCAATCTCTGCTTTTAGTCCTTAACAGAGTATTACTTTGCCTAAGATTTCAGCACTTTTTTTTTTCTGCCTAGTGTATTATATAGCTAGTTACAGAATTCAAAACAAAGCCACTGGAATTTAGTAATTTGCTTATTTTCTATGTAAATATAGGAGAGCCTGCACAGAACCATACAGCACTTCACAAATCAGACATTAGGACACTTGTCTTCATCATTATCATTTGTTTGGAACACCTTCTTTTTCCTGTTAAGAAGGGTCTTTCAGCTGTATTTCCTCCCTTTCTTCCTCCCTCTCTTTGCACACGTGGTTTGTCTAAAAGGTCTTGTCTTTTTTCTCTGCCCTCCTTTGATATCTTTATGCTCTTTTCAGGCTTCATATCTACTGTAGATGCATCTGTCTTCACTGTGTCTTTCTTCAGACTCATTGTATATTATCTTTATGCACTGGGAGGAATTTTCCAACATAAATCAGTCTAAATAAGCCAGCACACTTTTTAAATCCATCCACTGACTTCTCCCTCACTGCAATCCATAATTTTAAGATTCCAGAGATTAATTTTCAATGTGTAAATCGATCTTCTTCTGTCCCAGCCACTCTGCCCTTTCAGCTGGCCTCTTGGACGCTATTTGCTCTTTTGGGAACATAGCACTAATACTCTGGTAGCCCTTTTCTTCAAGTAAGTACCAAATTTGCAGTTAGTAAAGATCTCTCACGCTGAACACTAATGGATTGCTGATCATCTAGACCATGTTACTAGCTAGTAGCTGACATCCTGCACTAACATCTCTCCATCTCTAACCCGAGGAGCTACAAATGAGAGATCAGATTTTTCCTCAGTATCAAAAATATATTTACAGAATAAATGGATCAGAATACCTAGATCTGTATGCACCTATTATAGATAAACTAAAATGTACATATATCATAAAAGAGACCTTATGGATGCATTAAAATTTCCGTTAAAATCTTTCCTTAACACCACATCTGACCCATTTTTTGGTCGGTGTCATGGCAACAAAAAGATTAAATCCTATATTGCTGTATTTCGAAGCAGAAAATAGCAGCATGCCATCCATTAATCTTCTGTTCTATAGAGGAGGATGAGATGTGTAAAATAAAAGAGCCCCACTTGAGATTTCACCTCCTATCCTCTTCTTCCCTATTTGGAAAAAAATTATTTACTAACTCTTGTCCTTTTATGAGAATATACCAATTAAATATTTATCAAGAATACATTTTAGGAAGAGAAACTCTTTAACAAATTAGCAAATAGCCCTTTAGAGATCATTTGGATCACCCTGGATTAACCACTATTTTATTAATTAAATTAGAGATGAAATCTCAGTCAGTCTCTCACATCCTAATGAACTGCTCTAACCGTCCTGTTGGGCTGGATTGAGTTAAAGGAATAGAGAAAGGAATAGATCTGTTACTTATTTTGGAATTCCTCTCTGTCTGTGTAGTGGAGTTTCTGTCTTCTTGCCCTTACCAAGGAGCTTCTCAGCACTGCCTCTTTTGTACTTCAAGATAGTATTTCCCCAAGGATACCTGAGCAAAATTCCTGAATAAGTTATTTCCCCCAGATTTTTCACCTCAATATTTTATATAATTTTTCTGATACTCGGCCTTTGCAGTCTGGCGGCATATAAGGCAAATTTCTACTTCCTCCAGTCCTTAGTCATCATTAAAGACGAGTGAGTTTAGTCTCTGTTTTCAAAAATTTAAAGGGTTAGTTACAATACTCAAGAAATTTTGTAAGTAAAGCCAATAAAATACATTCAGTGTGCTATTGAATGAAAGAAAACATTCCTGGAGTTATCAGCATATGACATAACACTCGCTACTTTACAGCACTAGTATATCCACATAAATCACACTAACACCAGCAGCTTCAAGAAGAAACCTGAATTGCATTCGGAAAAAAATAAGATCTTGGATTTCCTAGGGGTGTCATTTTCATTTTAAAATATCAGCTTTTTTTATAGGAAAATGAAAAAGAACTGGGTCTAGAGCTTTTCCTTTCTGCAATATCTAGTTTCAGAAAATTAAAAATACTTCTTTTCCATTTAGGCCAATCAGCAGCAATCCTTACTTCTTCTCTTGCCACTCTCCAATATTTCTGCCTTGAAACTTACTCAAGCATCTCTTGTTTTCAAGTGCAATGTTCAAATGGTTCCAAGCAATGTTCAAAAAATAAGCAGAAAGAAAACAAATGAGAGAGGGAAAGAGAGAGAGAGAATGAGATTTATAATAGTCCCTGAGACTGAGTCTTGAGACTGAAACTATAATCATGTCCACCTGAGTGGTTTCAGTTCAACAAAGAGGTGGTGGAAATGTTTTCTTAAATTGATTTATTTGGAGAACTGTGGTGTAACATTAAACCACTTTGTGGTCTGTTTTGTTCAGGTTTTGAGACTTTGTCTTCAGTAAGGTTCTATGTACATTTGTATATCATACAAAGTGTAAAGCATGTTTTCAGTCCTCAAGCACTTAAAACTGAAGGAGTATTTTAACCCCTCAATTCCCCGGGCAAGACTTTTCATTTATAATCCACTCCTGATAAAAATGTCTATATAAGTGATAAATTTGCCTTAAGAATCTAGGAAACAAGGGAAAATAACAACTCTTCATAGGTCTTCATTTTGGTCAAACTCTCAGGGCCTGTGGTATTTTAATAACTGAATGACATTTAAAGCACAGGTTTGCTTGTGCAGTGATATATGATTGTGTGATATCTTCTCAGCTGAACTACAGTAGCCTAATGGCTTCAGAGCCCTTATCAAAAATCTGTCTGTGAGGGTTTCTACAAAGTGTGTTGAACATCAGGCTGTGAAGCTTTTAAAAAACATTTTTATCCCCTAGATGGAGAAAAGAGCAGGAAAAAAGAATAACACTTCTGTTATGCCCAGGAAGATTTGTGCTTTTGCAACTGATAGAAAAAAAAAGGAAGGAAAAGAACAGCTTTAGCAAAACGATGTAAATTTAAAAACATGCTTTTAAATCCAGTTAGGTAAATCTGGTTTTTTGGTTTGTTTTCTTTTGTTTGTTTGGTTTGTTTTTTTTTTATTAAGTAATATTCTGGAATGATACTGAATTCATTTTACTTCATCTCTATTTGTTTATGGCCAGGGATTTTGGGGGGGTGGGGTGTTTTCCCCCCACCACACATTCTGTTCTTCCCCTTCACTCATGCCTGTCAGAGGGTGTCAGAATCCATTCAGATGACCTGTTTGCAGATGGTCCTCTGCTTGGCAGATTTGATATGCCATGTCACATAAAAAGCTCATGAAACTGAAGTGGCATTCACTTCATACAAAGCTTTGATTATCAGCATACACACAGGGAATGGCACAGCATCTCCTTGCCAAGCACTTAGTGCCCACTGGTTCCATAATCCAAGCTGAGCACAGCCCAGTTTAACATTTTCAGCCTTTTTGTCACACTTGTATCTGCTTGGTTTCTTTCAAGTCTAAGAATAGACATTTGCAAAAAAAAAAAACCCAAAACAAAACCAAAAAACAACCTATATTCAAAAGAAATTTCAGTTTAAACATTGCTACTTAAAACATGAAAACTGAGATATTTCAACCAGTATTTCCAGCTTGATTATTTTTTAGTCTTTATTTGTTGCTTGTTTATGCTTCAGATTGCACAGAACAGTACTACATGAACTTTGACAGAGAACAGAGCTACTTTCTAAAGATATTCTTATTTTTCCATCTGAAATTTGAATTTCAGTTTAAACAAACAGTATCAGTAAGTTCATTTTGTTGGCTTTAGTTAAACACTCTCAGCAGTAGGATGGCTGGAGCAGCCTGGAGTTGTTTAAGTAGTATAATTCACTACAGATATTTTTTTAAAAATGTAAGCCCATTCTTTATATGGAGAAGTTACATTCTTAATTACATTCTGCTGCTGGAAAAACAGCAGTTTACCCTTTTGTAGATTTAACACAGTCAATGCTATATTTTCTGACATTATCAGAGCAATGAAGAATTAAAACAGCAATTAATAGTCTTCCCAGAAATTGTAATACATATATGTAACTTTTATCGGGACTATTGTTTTTGGTGCTGTTGGGTTTTTTTTGTTTTGCTACTTGGCTCGTTTATTTCTTGGGGGAGCAGCTTAATGGGTTTTCTTTGTTTATTTTCTGGAGGAGGGAGGGGTTTTGGCTTTGAAGGGGGGAGTTTTCAGGGATTTTTTTGTGTCTTGCAGAGGTCTGACCTTCAAACCAATAACTTTATATGACACAGGAGGGTTCCTTCCAGGAAACACATAGATTAGTAGCCCTAAAAATGTGGATATCTGCCTGCTTCTTTCCATTTCCATCTACCTTTTTAGGTCATGGGCAACAGCTCTACAAATAACATCTCAATTTAGTGGCGTTTCAGTATTTCTGTCATTTTACCTTGGAAACAGACGTAAATGCCTAATCTGAGGAGATCAACACAGAAAGAGAAGTTCTCTTGAATATGACTCAGCTCCTAGAGGGTCACCCACATCTTTCTGTGCTCTGTGTGCAGCAACTGGCTATCTAACTGACACATTTCCATAAATCACACAAAGTTATAAGCCATAAATCCAAGACAGAGAATGTGAAATTTTAAGCAAAATTCGATCCTTCTTCTTCCTATTGTGATGTGAAACAGCCAAAGGGAGGTAAAAATACTTGGTGTCGTTGAAATTATGCCAGGTCCATGTTTATGTAGCTAAGAAAATCTAATTTTTATCAATGTATGTATGTATTTATCGATTTATCTAGGAGCCTACCAGGGAGAATTTTGAGGTCAAAACTAATCATTTGAGAATTAGAATAGGCAATAAAGAAAGACTCTTAAATTCCTGGCTGTTATGAATATTTCTATACTTAGTTTTCTAGTTCTAGATTCTAAATTAATTTGTTTTCTCATTTATGAAAATGTGAAATTTAATCCCATTAATTGATTTGATATATTAAAAATTGAAAAATTATCAACCTTACGTATATGTAAATCTTTTTTATACAGATGAATCCCAAAATGATATGCATACATTGTTAATTTTTAAAATTTATGTTATTAATGTTGTCATGATGCTGTTTCTTTCTCCTTCAGAACCTGTTGTTGTTGTATACAAAAATATTTTTAATGAAATTAAGACACAGGGCATTTATAGGAACAGATTCACCAATCACAGCTCTATAGCTCAGTTAGCAGCTTTGTGTACCGTGGAGATTCTCAGAGAGCCAAAATGAGACAGCTTAGGAATAAGCACTATTTTTTTTTTTTGAGGTGTAATAATGAGTGGGATAATAGAAAAAAATTAAAATAGTGTCTTTAATTAAACTAAAAAAAATGCTTTGAGCAAGAAGTCAAATTTAGACTGAATTTCTGAATTCTCAAATAAATGTAAGTTTGTATGACATCAAAGGAGAAATTTCTGCTTCAGTTATTGCATAGAATGGAGTGAAAAAGCTTTGCTTGGTTAAAGTGAAAGGATTATGTTTTTTTATTTTAAAAATAAGAATGGATAGCAACATAAGAAGTGCTCTCAGCAATGCTGAGCAATCTAAACACAATGATTCAGCACTCAGATAAAAGATCAATGCCTCATCCTAGCACCTGTATTGTTGTTATTACTATTTGAAAGAATTTGCTTCAACATTTCTGCACTTTATATTGAGGTAACAAAATTTATAATAAAATTTTACGTAATTGGATGAACATAAAAAGACTCACATTTCTTTCATGAAAGAAAAAAAAAAAAAAAAAAAGAAAAACAAACCAAAAACCAGCCCAAAACCAATGCATAGCTAGCATTGCCATTTGTGTCCTTCAGGTTTAAGGTATCCTAGTCTTTTCTCTAAAAGTCTCCAGTTGTGAATAAAAGAAGGGAATCGGAAGGTAACTCATTTATAAGGAGAGAGAAAGAGCTGCACCCTTGGCTTGACTGTGTAGGCTCTTATTGGGAAGAAACATTGCATCTGCTGCCTACAGTCATGACTTTGTTTCTGTCTGCATCTTGAAAATTCAACTGTTTAAAAAAACAGTGATACACAAGTAAAGCACAACTCTATGTGTGCCACTACTGATCCATCTCTAGACCATTCCTAATGCCAATACCTTATTCTAAGCTGGTTTTGAGATCAAAAGACATACTAGGAATATTCTCATAAACAATTAACACAATTACAGTAATTTCACGATTATAAGCCGCACCTTTTTCATTGAAGAATCCAGCCTACCCCAGTAGTGCGGCTAATCATCAGGTGTGGCTTATCAATGGACAAATCCCAGTGAAATGCCAACCCGGAAGTGAGAGCCGGCTGGGGAGGGCGCCTGGGGCTGCCTTTAAAGGCTTCGCTGGTCTATGAAAACTGTTTGCAACTTGAGCACCTGACACCAAACCCCGCGCTGGTGCAATTTTGTTACTAACTCATTACTTTGCCGCACATGTATCCTTGCTTTTTTTAAAAAAAAAATGTGGCTTATATTCGGGTGCGGCTTATGTATGGACAAATCCCATGGTCTACCCGGCTACCTGGATGTGTGGCTTATAATCAGGTGTGGCTTATAATTGTGAAATTACTGTAATTCTTCCTACTTGTTAATCCATGAATTCTTCATTTAAAAATGAATGTTTAAGCTGACTGATATGCTTTAACTCCCTGTGCTGATAATTCCACAAGAAATATCTGTGGTTATTAATAAATCATTATGCATTGGGAATTTTCCCTTCAACTTATCTTTTTCTTCTCATTTTCTAAAAGAACCATTTAGTACTAATGACAGTTGCTGCTAGAATTTTTCCGAAGAACAGCCCACTTTATCAACTGTGTATATAAGGGGAATCTTTTGTTCCTGCAAAAGATAACCATCAGCAAAATAAAAGGCTTAAGCTGGACTGCAGTAGTTTATTTGTCTGTCAGTAGGCAGGCAGCCATGCTTTAACTCTGGCTCATTACAGTTCCCTCTTGACATTACCTATCTTTAGTATATCCCTTGTCTTGCATCAGTAATGACTGTCTTCAGATGCCTCAGGCTTTTCTTAGACTTCTTTCAACCCCTTTTTTTCCACTTCATTTTTATTTCTCTCTCTTCTAAATTTTTCATGACTTTCAAATTATCTGTTTACTGTAATTACATGACTTCAGGCCTTTCAGTCTGTTTTACCTGGAAAGACTCTGTGAGTGTGTACAGCTATACTACTTCATTGTAAATTATAATACCTGTCAACACAACAAATTTTATGAACCTCACAAACAGAAAAAAAAAAATTGCAATAAGATCTAAGGTCCTATATATATAGTGATTTCTAGATACAGAATGAGAAATGTGTGAGCCAAATATGCAAAATTTAAAAATAGGCTCCAAAACCTGAGGGAAGGATTTCACAACACAGTTTTCTGTTTACAGGATATTTTGCCTGTGAATATGAAATGGAAGATAAATTGCATAAAAATACTTCCATGTTTGTCATACCTCTGTAAGGAATAATAAAATGAGGCAATCAATGAAAGCAAGAGACGCAATTTGAAAACTCTATCCAACTTTTTTTTTCCCCACAAAACATGTATATACATATATATAAATAAAAGCTGTGTAACAAATAAAAATGATGAATGTAAACACAGAGACAGTTTAGAATCATACCTGAGAAGTCTGCTGCTTTTAGAAAGTCCATTCTAGCAACAGCAACTTTTACCAAGGCATACAGTTCAACTGTTGGGACACAAACATCACTGATGACAACCTCTGCTTTGTATTGTCACAGATACACTTTTACTCTGTTAAATCTATGGAGATTACCTTTTTAGCTTTGCTCAGTACCTGTGGAAATTGTTTCAGATTTTTAAGTGATGAAGGCTCTGTCTCATTATTACTGTTACTAATTAATGTTCTGGAAATAATGAAAGTATTTAGCAAGACTTCAAAGCCTATTTGTGCTACCTTGTATTTCCTTGTCTTTAAAATATTCATCTTGCCTCAAAAAGTTATGGACTAAAACTGTAAAACTGGGTGGACACAAGAAATAGACAAGGAGAGCACAGGATAACAGCATGACAATTATGAGGAGTGTAAGAAGCAGAGGTAAAAAAATTCCAACTGACTAGGTATAGTTACACTTCTTCTTTCTCTACTTTCCTTTATCTATCTTTTAATTAAAAATAAGTGGCCTGATTTTCAAAAATCAGAGCACTCAAAACCTGCACTGATTTCACAGGTAGGTCTGGGTATCAGCTCATCAGAAAATTAGGCCAAAAGTGTTTTCATCTTTGGGAACTCCATAAGATTTATCCTTTCAATGTGGCTAAAGGAAAACATTGATAAGTGTAACTTACAGCAGTGGAACAACGCAGGCTTCTAAAAATCATGACAAATTTAGTGTGCTGTAGTTATCTTTTGCCTCTCTTTTTGTTTCCCGATGTTGCATCTCTTGCCTGACACCTTTCTGACCCATTTTGAAAAAAAAAAAAAAAAAGTCTAATAATCTTGAGCAAATTTCCTATTGCTCTTGTCAGGGTGATAGACTTGAAAATTTATTTCCAGGTTGGGAATTTCATGTATATACCAGGTAAACTGACTAGAAATATCTATACTGTCCTTCAATTTCTTTTCTTGTTTATATCATATTTCTTTAATAATAAGATATTCAGGGTATCCAAACATTACTGTGGTCCACATTTACTTTTTTCAGTTGGAACTAAGTGTCACAAAAATTAAGGATGCCAAGATTTTGAAAGAATGCTGTGTGAAATATCAATTTTTAAACTTATTTATTTATATATATATTTATTTATGGGAGAAAGTTTTATTGGGTGTTAAAAATCCATTTTCATTTAACTGTAGGGAAAATTACATTAGTGATAAAAAAAATGGATATTCAAAGAGATCTGTGAAAATGGGTGAAAATAAACTACCTGCACTCCCATTATCAAAACACACCTGAAACTGGTAAGCAGCATTTTTTATTTGAGCTGAAATTGTTTGTCTGTCTTCACAAAGAGATTAAGTTAATGTAGCATCTCCTAGCTTCTCAGAATTGTCTTCCATAACTTCAATATGCACTTATATTTTACACCTGCAGTTCACCTTTTGCTTAAAAAATATCTTTAGTGATAGTCAGCCGACTCTATCATAAAATCTTCAAAAAATGACCAATACTATGATTTTTCATATCAGACACTTCATACAGTGGGATCAGATGAATTCCCTGTTAGACTCTTTCACAGCCCTATTTCAGTATTATTTTGTATGCTGGTTTCCACCAAGGACAGGGATAATTTTTGCAGGAGCTGAGAAGGTGTGTGTTTAAGGGGCCTGGCCAGGACCAAGATTTTACTGGATAATAGGTTATCTCAGTGAAAGGAGGTAGAGAGCGGCAAGGAACTCTGACTTCTGAGAAGAAAGGGATGGCATCTGGTTGGTAGAGAGTGTGGAGGATGAGCTGATGGGATGAGCTCCAGTCACATTGCTTTGGGTCAGGCTCGGTGAGCATCTGCATATAAATCATCTTTCTTTTGTACACTTTTGTTATAATATTGTTGCTGTTAGTGTTAAATTTCTTATTTCATTACTGTTTGGAAAATTTTCTTATCTTAGCCCATGATCTTTGCCTCTAGTTGTTCTCTTGGGGAAAGGAAAGGGGAGAGGAGGGAAGGGGAACCAGGTGAACATCAGTGTGGTTTAGAGCCTTGGTCTGAGAACTCAGCTGGGTAATACCATTCCTAAACTACATTTGTCAGAGAAGTGGGAAGAGCATTGTCTGTGTGACAGATTAACTTGTTTTAATCCTTGTTTTCTAGTGTTTTATACTTAGGTTTGTATGATTTCTGTGGCTTCTATTTCTCAATTGACTTAAATATTGACATTCATAGTGGCGATATACTTCCTTCATGTCTCACTGAATAACATTAGCAATCTTTATAGATTTTTAGGTTAGGGTGTTCTGGTATGACTACAAATGGGAGCTGACCAAATAAAGAATAGTACTGTCAAGAAGGACTTGGGGGTGCTGATGGATGAGAGACTGGATATGATCCAGTAGTGTGCACTTGTAGCCCAGAAATCCAATTGTATCCTGGGCTTCTTCAAGGAGCAAGCAGGGTAGGGAGGTGATTCCTCTCTGCTATTCTGGTCTTGTGAGAGCCCAGCTGAAGCACTGCGTCCAGCTCTGGGGTCCCCAGCATAGGAAGGACATGGACTTGTTGGAGTGAATCCCAAGGAGGGTATCAAGGGATGGAGCACCTCTGCTATGTAAAAGGCTGAAAGAATTGGGATTGGGATTCATCCTGGAGAAGAGAAGGCTTTGGTGCGGCCTAATTGTGGCTTTCTAGCTCCTGAAGGGAGCCTACAGGAGATATGGAGAAAGACTATTTACAAGAGCATGTAGTGTCAGGAAAACGGGCAATGGCTTCAAACTGAAAAATGGTAGGTTTAGATCAGTTATTAAAAAGGAATTCTTTATTGGTGGTGAATCAATGGAACAGGCTGCCCAGAAAAGCTGTGAATACCCCTACCTGGAAGTCCAGGTAGGATGGGGCTTTGAGCAACCTGGTGTTCAGACCTGGTTATTAAAATTTTTAGAGATGTCTTTTCCTGAATTAAGGTGCAAATGAGACCATATGCCAAAGTCAATAGTGTGGATTTTATGTAACAGTAAATGTGAGATAGAGAGAGAGAGAAAGAAAGAAAAATAGGAAAAGGGAGTGGGAAGAGAGAATGAAAGTAACAGATAAACAGATAATGAGGAAAATATCACCACTCCATGGATCCCAAGGGCATTGTCTTGATCCTCTTCTGATCTTCTCAGTGGTGAGGGTCCTGCAGAGCATTCAATGGATTCAATGGATTAACCTACATTTGGGTCAGGTAGGAATACCCAGGTACCTCCCTTGCAGAGAGCAATTTTCACATTGTCTCTTGCAGCGGACTCTGGATCTGTTGCATCACTTTGTGTCACGTGCAGGGCTGGTGCAAGGTCTCTGGGGGAGCGGGCATTTTGGGGGTCTTTGATGGTTTATGACAATTCTCAGCTGCCTCTCTGGTGAGTCCTGTGTCTGTGGCCTTCCCAGGGTATGAGGTTTTACACCTGAGACAGTTTGTGTAAGGGAGGATAGGTGTTCACTGCCTGTGACCAGAAGTTACACCACAACCCAAAACACTCCTCCTCCTCCTCCCCACTTTAATCCCAGCCAGAGCTATTTTCAGGATAGCTGCTAGGTTTGACTTTCTTTCCCTTCACCCTCAGCCTTGTTCACATCCTCCTAGATCCAGCAAAACTGGGCAACAGTGCCACCTTTATCTTATCTGAAGTTCCCTTAGGAGACTTAACTCACAGTCCAGAGGATTCATATTCAGGGAAAGACAGGCTTTGATGGTCGCAGCTTCTTTATACAGTTTTGCCATATCAGATAAATATCCTTCATAGCAATGTTTAAACCATTAACCATAACATTTCAGTCTCTCACAATTGGTCCAGTGAAAGGTGTCACTGCAGGGGTATTGCATGTAAATGTTCTTTAGAGTCCTTTCCAACACAGGCCATTTCATGATTCAATGTTTCTATGATTTTCAAGCTTCAGGTTCGTATGGCTCGTCTTGAAGTAACTCATCTAATGATCTGCATTACAAAGATCCCCAAGGATCCTCCATATACATTTTCTTTTTATTAATAGAATTCACTGAACACTGACATTTAATGTATCTGAATACTCATGAAGTAAAGCAAAACATTAATTTCAGCTGTACTTTATTCCCTTTCACATGAGTTCACTTTCTCTAAACATAATAGTGCCAAGTAATTGATTAATTTTTGTTTGAGAAGAGCAGCTGATAATATATTTAAAACTAGCAAGATGAGTATTTACATTTTAGTATTATGCCATGTATTTCTTTATGTTTTCATGTGCATTGATTATAAAATATTTTGCAACATTTCAGATACATAACAGAAAACTAAACAATTTAAATAACTAATAATTGTTTGTTTATTGGCCTGGGAAATGCAAGTACTTGTTTCTTTGGTGTTTGTAATTAAGAGAGGAGCAGGTATTTCCCAGAACTGAAGATGATAAGCACAAATTTCTGACTACAAAATCTAATTCTGTGATTTTATTCAAAGATATAAATATGATTATGTTTAATATGAATTCTCTTGGTCTAAAAGGAAATATATTTTGCAAAGAATTTTTAACATTGACTGAAAAAGCTGTTGAACTCAGGCAAATGAACAAAACTTTGGCTTTAATTATCATCAAAATTTTTACATTGGTCTCTACTCAGTTTTTAAATGTTGTAATATGCCAGTTCTCATCACAGTCTTGAATTTTTCTTTTTTATACTAATTCCAAACAGGATATGTTGAAAGGTCATGGAAACCATCTGATCAGCATTACCAAAGGCCAATTTAATTCCTTCTACAGTAAAATAAACTTAGAAGAGGATGGTATTTAAAGCAACAATTTGTGGTTCTGTCCATCCAAAATGAGCATTGACTGCTTTCCAATTCAAAAATACAAAATTCTAAACCACAATTAAAAAACAAACAAACTTTGTATAAGAGGTTATATAGTGCTTTTAACAAAATATCAGAAAACTATACGAAGTTACAAAGTTATTGATGAAAGTTCTATTTCTGTGTCACGACTTTTGAAAATAAGAAGAGAAGGGTCAGAAAGCTTATTTTGGTTCCTGAGTCCTGTAAAATGATTTAACATTGGAATGTCAAAGGAAGGTGGTCCATTCATGATATTACTATAGACTTAATACTGGTTTTGCTAAAATGCAACTATTTACAGTAATTTCACAATTATAAGCTGCACCTGATTATAAGTC
>VRYO01002297.1:74928449-74941698 GCA_009812075.1 Sialia sialis | reverse complement strand
TGAAATTTTTATTTTCATTGCCTCTTAATGTGTCAGCACAGAGCAGAGATCAGTGCCTGCCCCTCCTGTTCCCCTGACAAGGAAGTTGTCACTGCACTGAGGTCTCCCCTCAGTCTCCTCCAGGCTGAAAAGACCCAGTGCCCTCAGCCACTCCTTGTATGACTTCCCCTCAAGGTCCTTCACCAACTTTGCGGCCATTCTTGGATGCTTTCTAGTAGCTCCATATCTTTCTTATGTTGGAGTGTCCAAAGCTGCACACAGTACAGAAAGGGGATTGCTCAAATAAATATTAATCATTTACAACTGATGTATAATCAATTGTGTATAATCAATTGTCTATGTCAGTGGCTTGAAGTCAAGCTGGGTGATGAAAATAACTATCTTCATTGGCTATAGTTTTTCTAAATACATCATTCTTCTGTGGATAAGATTCTCAGAACTCACTGTAAGTAGGTTCATTAGGTTAAGCATTTAATGTACATTCTAGTAAAACATATACAGTAATTTCACAATTATAAGCCGCACCTTTTCATTGAAGAATCCAGCCTGCCCCAGTGGTGCGGCTTATATTCAGGTGCGGCTTATTTATGGACAAATCCCAGTGAAATGCCAACCCAGAAGTGAGAGCCGGCTGGGGAGGGCACCTGGGGCTGCCTTTAAAGGCTTTGCTGGTCTATGAAAACTGTTGCAACTTGAGCACCTGACACCAAACCCAGCTGGCAGTGATTCTGTTACTAATTTGTTAATTTGTTACACATGGATCCTTGCTTAAAAAAAAACCAAAAACACAATGCGGCTTATATTCAGGTGCGGCTTATATAAGGACAAATCGCATGGTCTACTTGGCTACCGGAAGTGTGGCTTATAATCAGGTGCGGCTTATAATTGTGAAATTACGGTATGTGTGTTTGAGAGTGGCTGTAATTCAGCTTACATCACAATTGTTTAGAACTAGCCCTAAAGCAAAGTTCAGGAAATGCACTAAACTGACAGAAACTTGAACATTATGGGCCCACAGTAAAAATTACTCTGTACAGAAATAAAGTGTTTCTGAAGTTCCAGACTCTTCATAGCCTATGCCATGCATCTATTTAAAGGATGATAAAGGTTCAACAGTCTTTTTTCTCTACAACAGATAAAAACAAATAGCTTCATAGGTTTCCATACAGATAGTGAAAATGTCTAGACATCCATTTTGACAAAGGATAAGAAAAACACGTTTTCTTCTTCAAAATTAAAATAAACAACAACAACAAAAAAAATCAACATTTCATGTATTATTAAAAAAATGTTTAGGATAGGAGAGTAAGGAATAAAAACCAGTCATATCATGTTATCAGAAATAATTTGCGTATTTTTCCAGAAAGTTCCTTCAGAGAATAATTTGTCAGATTCCAGTATTGCTTTTCATTAGAGTAGGAAATAATCTTGGAGTTCTTGTGAATGGTATTTTCATTTTCCATGAGGATGAAAATAATATTGCAATAAGGAAAAGTAAAAATTAAAAAAAAAAAAAATCTGCAGATGTTTTCATTAACTAGTGTTCACATTTTGAGTTTAAATAGATTCTATTGTGTATTTTCAAATCCAGTGTTACCTTATTCAGGAAAATTATCAGCAGAAGTTTCTCTCAGTCAAAGTTTAAAATTTAAGTTTTAGTATTTCAACATTAAATTAGTTTGATTGCATTCAAAGGCCTGGAGGAATTGTGACTCCTTGTTTACACTGGACTGAGTAATTTTGAAACACATAAAGAAACATGAAGGAGCAGCAAATTACTTTTCCCATCTCAAGCACCTTTTTCAAGTGCTTGAAGTGAAGATAGGGTTAACTGTCACCAGATGTCTTGTAGTATCCGAAATTCCTCCTCTTAAAGTCTTAATGTTTCTATTTTAAATTTCTCTGTTCCCTCTGTTGGATTTATCCCCCATTAGGTACTCTGTTTCCCTAAATATATATCAGCAATATCATCTGTTCTATCGTGGTTATACCAGTAGCTCTTCTCACATTTGGTCACATATTTTTGACTACTGTGTTCACAGAAAAGAAGTAGTACCAAGTACAGTAAGACATTTATTAAATTCTCAGTATAACATAAGATATTAGAAGACTAAATGCAGTGATTTTCAATCTCCATAGTATTTCTCTTTTATGCCACAGGCTTGCCCAAGTAATTATATACTTGAATAAGAGTTAGACAATGCAGAAATTGTCTGTGCTCTTTCTGGTTTTATTCTTATATTAAGAGTACAGTGACCAAGCCACTGAGCAGCACCTTAATCCTGGTGACAGGCACAAAGAAAAAGTAACATCTCCAGCTGTCATAATTTGGATTAATTTGTGGATGAAAAAAAGTGTGATATGGAATACAAAATACTCTGAAAACATAAAGAGATCGCTTTTGGTTAGCTTTTTTCCCACTTTTCTGTTTCATTGAACTGAATGGCAGTGTACTGGTGTTTTGTTTCATTAGTGTCACCATCAATATCCAGATCGCTTCCTCAAGAAGAATAATTCTCAGTGCTACCTTTTAAATCAGTGCAGGACTTCTGGAATATGCTTGGGTGGTGTGTATGTCATTACCAACAGATGCCTTTGGACATCTATATCTTTAAGCATGAGAATCAGAATTGTACTAAAAATGACATGTTGATTTATTCATGTTGCTCAATTAACTTTCTCCCGTCAAACTTCTGACAACTAGAAAAAGTTTGAGCTTTAGTGGAAAGGATGATGAATCATTATGATGTGGCAGGGATCCAATAAATGTGATACTCTTAGTTTGTATTGATTTTCTTGCATTTACTGGCTTGTGTTGCTCTACTTACTAATTTCTTTACTTTAGTCTGTGTCAGTCTTCTACATTTTTATTTCTTCACATGTTCCTATTCTGCCCAGAATAAAATTTTGTGAGCTGTCATCTTTATATAATGCAGTAGCATACAGATTCCTGCAGTAATTAGAGTTCTTGGTCCTTTGGTGGATCTTGTCACGTCTTATCACTTAGACCCTGCTTGTATTTCTATGTGAGGCTTAAAGTCAGAAAGTGTGATATTTGGCAACAAATACTATATCTATGTTTCGCAGCAGACAATAATAATAATCCAGCCAGCACAATCAATACTTTGTTATATTTTAAATGAAAGTATTTTATGCATTCAGATGACCCTAAAAGTCATCTAGGGTGACTTTCTCCCTTTTTTTTTTTTTAAGACTGATAAAACTTGTGAATCTTCATACTAAAAATTTCTCTGTGATGTGATCAGACTTCAGATCCAGAAGTATGTAAATGAAAAAATAAGATAACTTGTAATTTTGATTATTTTTATCATTATTTAGCTTTTTTTTCCTTAATGCTTGTATTTTACAGTACCTATTTGCCTGAAAAAAAACCATCTAGTATAAAATGTCCATACTGTATTCTGTATGTAATAAAGAATAAGGGGATATCAGTTAAATATTAACTTGAAATAATTTGTTGATCTGTTGCTGGTATTTGTTTATTTTTTTGTTCATTTTTCTTCAAAATTTCTTGTAATATTGTTGTTATAAGTATAGAGCTAGCAAATTCCATGTTAATGAAGCCTGGTTAACATCTGAAGTAAATGAGACTCACAAGGCTATTCACATGTACAGTAATTTCACAATTATAAGCCACACCTGATTATAAGCCGCACATCCCGGTAGCCGGGTAGACCACTTTTTTTTTTTTTTTTTTTTTTTTTTTAAGCCAGAATACATGTGTGACAAAGTAACAAATTAGTAAGAGAATCGTACCAGCGCGGGTTTGGTGTCAGGTGCTCAAGTTGCAAACAGTTTTCATAGACCAGTGAAGCCTTTAAAGGCAGCCCCAGGCACCATCCCCAGCCGGCTCTCACTTCCGGGTTGGCATTTCACTGGGATTTGTCCATAGATAAGCCGCACCTGATGATTAGCCGCACTGCTGGGGTAGGCTGGATTCTTCAATGAAAAGGGTGCTGCTTATAATAATGAAATTACTGTAAATACATTTCTGGTGAGAACTCAAATTTTAGATTTATGCAGACAAATTAAGGTGTACAGATAGGAGTGCCTGTATGTGTCATAGCTAGCTGGGCTTCCCTTACTGTTCCTGAGTCTTAGGGGAGATGCCTACACATAAGTGTTCAGTGACATTATAAATGCCCTGTTTTAGTCAGACTTACACATGTGCTTGTGTGACACAATAGAAAGCTGTGCCATCCCAGGGCCACAGCTGGAGGCTAAACACCATATTCAATGCCATCTTAAATGTCACTGGCCCCCAATGGTGAGCAGCTGAAGTCAGCACAGCAGCCCTAGTTAGCACAATCAATAAGTCAACAATTTAGAGAGATTTATTCTTCTGTATAGCTTGCAAATGCTTGATGCATCTGCTCATGCAGTGATGTCTGCCTGTGAGACACTCCTGCCCTCCTTGGCTCTACCAAAGATCAGGCAACATGCCTAAAGAATTTAAAATGTATCACCCATACATGGCAAAAGAATCCCTGTGTAGCTGAGGGCCAGCTGTAATAGTCTGGACTCCCCTGAGTTTATTGACCAGATCTCTTCTGGCCACTACACCTATCTTACTACAGTATCTTAGGCACCTATGCATGTGTAAACTCTAACACAGAATTAAAACTTGCTTTATGTGTGTATCTGTCTTTCAAACATCATCCTACTAAGATTTTAACCTGCTTGTGTTGTTTTAAAAGTCTAGATAGATATTAAATTCTTGAAAAAATAGGGAAAATAGTTATTTGGCTGAAAGATCCTGTTGTTGCAATTCTGAAGAAAATACTTTTGTGTCCTTTCAAATCTTATTTGACATCAGGGAATCATCCATGTACAACACAAATCTACAGGAAACTGAACTTTGGTTCTGCTACTCATTGTTCCTGCTTATTTTCTGTATAGTTTTGGAAGCACTGTACAACTACTAATTAATTCAGTGTTACTGCTGTGTCTGTTCTGCCATCATTTCTTTAATATAACTTTCCTGACACAATATATAATGAATGGACTTCTCAAGGCTTGCTGCCTTGTTTGCAAAATGTTTGCAGCAGTGGAAACTTCTTTGGATTTCTATGGTTTCCATGATAGCAGTCTTACTTTAAATAGTACAGCATGAGCAATTGTTATTGTGTAGAATGAATAAAAAAAACAGATTGATGGCTAAATACTTCTTACGTTTCTTGAAGTGTCCATTTGATATGATGAAATAATTTTTTTCACAAATTTGAAAATATCTAGCTGTGTGTATGATTGAGTCCCAAAGCTAAGATACTTTACACGATTTTCCTGTATGAAAAATGTTCAAGTGATGGTTATTCATTGTCTTATTTTCTTTTCAGATTACAAACCCTCAACTAACTGATTAAGTCGTTTCACAGAGAATCAATTCAAGGATATTGAAAACCCTAATCAACCCGCTAAAACACTAAGAATCTTGAATTATGTTGGACATTAATACATTTAAATATTCTAAAACATGAATTGCCAGAGAAAATCTGTTTTCCGAGGTCTGGTTACAGTAATTATTAAAGTGATTCTCATTAGTGCTGCTATTAAAGGTCAGCTATCTATTCCTATCATGATGCCAGTTTTTCTTTAAGTTTATGAGCCAGCTTATTTCCCCTGGTTTTTCACAGTGACAAAAGTAGGTGTAAATCAGTGAAATAATTCTATAGGCAAAGGACACTAAGAAACCTTTTCTAATGGTTTCAAACATCTATAAAGAAAAGATTATTTTTAGATTTCAGTGATTTCTTCTGAACCTCTTATTTTTACAGGAGAAAAGAATTAAGACAGTTGTTACTTACTGTAGAAAAATAGCTGCTGGGCATACCAAGCAGATACCTTTATTATGTTTTAACTTCTGCTTTAATGGCTATAATAAATCAGAATGGGACTGAAATAATTCCATTGACATTTGATTATTCTAATATCACTGACTCATTCTAAATCTCAATGGAAAAAGTAGGTTTTCACTTTAAATTGCCATTATACAACTAGATATACAAGAAATAATTACAGACAATTTTTCAGACAATAAGGGAACACCATATTGACTTTTTGTTGAAGTGGAGGCCATTATGCTAAGATCAAGATAAAGCAGTTTTTGAATTGACATGTGAGCATTATGACTTCAAAAGCTTTCTTCTGAGACAGTGTTTTTATGAGTCTATGTGTTTCATGCTTTCGAACCATTAAGACATAAAAAATGGAATAATAAATGTTACTGGAAAATAAGATTGAGCATGATTTAGGGAAAAGAAAAGAAAACCACTCAGCATAAAACTCTTCACTTATTTTGTATATGATGCTTTCTTGCCCAAAATATTCCAGTGTTCTTGATGAGTGACTACTAAAATAAAAAAACAGTTCTGCACTAGTTCCATGTATTATTCAAGATAGGAAGTGGAATGGTGGGAGTGTCATTTTTTTCAATATTTTCCCACATGTGCTTTCTGTCAATTGGAAATAAAAGAAATATATGCCTTTTTTGGGGATAGGCCATATACTATTCTCAGCTCATTATAGTGCTCATCCTCCTCATTTTTGCAGCAGAGATGTCAGACTGTGCAGATATTTTTACCTCAACAAATGCTTTTGGATCTCTGGAAGAATTCTTAAGCACTTGGGCTGGCAGCTTTGGTGTTGTCACTTGCATTGTCATGTAGATATGCTTCTGATTAGTTCCTCTTGCTTCCGTATTCAATTTATTGTCATTTTTTCTTGTTGATATAATTTTTGTTTTGCTATGAATTGTGCTTATCCATTTAATGATGGGAGCTTCCTTGCAACTAACCTCTAGTAAAATCTCTTTGTGAGTTGTTTTAATATCCTCCTAGCAGGAAAACATGGATGAAAATATAATTTTCTCACCTACTTTTCTTGAAAGTCTTCCATTGTACAGTTAAATGCCTCTATAGTCACGTACTGTGCAAGAAAATTGCATTTTGTTGTTTTCAGAGGTTTAACTTTTTAAGACATGTATTCCATTAAAATACATGTTTTGCAACCAGATAAATAATTTTATGTGATTCTGAAGTCCTTTGAACTTAAAAAAAAATATTTGGGAATAACATTTGCATGGAACCTCTTAGATAATACTACAAAATAAATAATGTAAGTTTTCTGGTATGGCTGCATTAGTTAAGGGAAACTGTACATATCTATATAGTAGACACATGGCAGAAAGGAGAAACCCAAGGGAAGTTCGAAAAGCGAACTCTTTTCTTACCATCACTCAGATGCTTCAATTGTCTTCATTATCTTCTCCAGACTTTATTCTTAATGTTGAAAATTATGTTGCTTTTTGCTTTAATAAATATATCTAATTGCTACTTATGTGAGATTGTGGATCCATGAGATTGTTATTTACAGTTGAACTTGGTAACAGGAGGTAAATTGAATACAGGAGCAGAATGACAAAAAAAATTCTTAATAGGTGGCTTCACCATTCTTTCTATTTCTTCCTTTTTCTTTCAAGAAATCTGTTGATAACAGTTCAGGTTATAATGTCAGAATATTTCAGATGATGGAAAACCGTGTTGAAAGGATGAAGATTATTGAACATATTGTACAAAGTATTTTAATAAAGAAAAGAGGTAGAACAGATTTTTTTTCTACTAAAGCCTCTTCATCCTGTTTTCTCCAACATACATAAATAACATTTTACTGAGAATGGCAAAACGGGCAAAACCAGCAAAATCAGCTGAAGTCAGTGAAAATTCTGTAGTAAATTCTCATATTCTGATATGAATCAGTATTTAGCTGAAGGGAAATGTCTGAGACTATATCTTATGAGAAAAACAAATAATGACACGGTTAAGGAGACTCACCGAAGAATATTAGAGAGCCTTTTAGCCAGCTGGCCCACAAGATTAGAGCAAAAGAAAAATAATATATAAAAAATAAATAAATAAAAAGAAGGAGAAAGAAAAGAAAAGTATGTGACCTCTTAGAAACTAAGTCAAGATGTATAACAAGGATAGCAGACTTAAAAGTCTCTGAAGGCATTAACAAGAGTTAAGGAGATGCTGACTATAGGTCACATATGGCTTATTTGGGTAAAATCCATCGAAAGAGTATTATTATTTATTTCTGTGGTATCCTAGTGTCAGTTTAAAAATGTATATTCCTGTTACAAAATGGAAAGACTGTAAAGAGTTTGTAAAAAGGGTTTGGAATCTAAGAAGGAAAAGAAAAGAGAAGGAACCGAGGACAAATTAAAAGACACCACCACTCAGTATGACCTCCAAAACTACTGCTATGAGGATACTCAGAGAATCACAGATTGGAAGGGACCACAGTGGGTCAAATCTCCCTGCTCAAGCAGAGGAATCCCAGAGCACGTGGCACAGAATCATGTTCAGACAATTCTTGAATAACTCCAGTGAGGGAAACTCAAAAAACCTCTCCGGGCAGTCTGTGCCATTGCTCATTTTTGAACATTTTTGTTTATGAACTGAAGATTTAGAAGTAACGTGACTGCATTAATAAAAGAATACAAAAATTCCATCAGTCAAAATCTACACATGATATTTTGATATTGTTTCCTGTATTATGAAGTCCAATTGCATTTGGGTTTGGTCTACATTTCAGACACCTCAATTAAATTATGCTCCTGAATTTTTCAAAATGACAAGAGCTTTTGTGAGATAAGAAAACAGTTTCTCTCATGGCATAACTATTATAACTATTTTCATGAGTAGAAAACACGAAAGCTCTTATTAATGAAACAGAGAAAAATATAGCATGAACCAAGAGCAGGAAACTGAAGCCAGACAAATGCAAATACATGAGAAAACATAGGGTTTGACAGTGAGAATAATTAACAACAGAAGATTTTTGATCATTGAGCATTTAAAAAAAATATGTAATTGAGGGCCCAATTCAGGTTGCCTCCTTCAGTTTTCAATTTGGTGAAGGTGTCTGCCTCACACACCGTTTCAGAACACTCAACTGATTGTTCTCTCTGTGAAAAAGGTAAGGGCAGAAATATTACAGCTCTAGATATGATTTCATGAAGCTGACACAGGCCTTTATGTGTTATCCTCATGAACCAATGTGATATTTAGCATCAGTATGTAGCATGTTGTAGGACTTAGTCCTAGCAGTACTGATATGAAAAGTTCATTTCCCAATGCTGAGAGGAGCCACTTCAAAGAAATCAACAGAAAACATGGAAGTACCTGTCAGCATCTTGTCAAACTGCAAGATGTTCCATTCAGCTCAGGTTTAGAGGATCAAAACCTGTACTGAACATGCCCACTTAAATGATCATTATTCAGTAGTGGACAGTACGGCTGTGCACATGAGCTCACTATTCTGACAAGAAGAGCAGTACCCCAGAATGTGGGAAATTGCTGATTTTGTTATTGCTTTCTTTTTTTTCTAAAGCACAAATATCTCATATGATATGCATAAACATCTCTTATGAACAGAGACCAGAACTAGACATAGTTCTCTGAGTGTTTTCAGCGTGAAAATGGTAGTGCTTCCTCCTGGCCTCCTGCCTGAACAATTTTCCCTCCGGCCTGGCGTAATTAGTAGACCACCTACTGAATAACTTTTAAGTTTGACTCTGTTTAAATATGATTTTATCTTGAGGCTTGCGTATTACTTTAGAATTAATTCCCTGACCATATCACACCTCGATGTAGCTGAGGCCAAGTCAGCATTCTTCACCCCTTAAACTACCTGACCCTGAGCATTGCACTCCAGATCATTGTCAACAAAGTATAGCAAGCTAGTATAAGGAAGCTTCAGTAAAAGAGATGGTGAAATATTGCTTTTCTTTTTTAGATAGATAATTGCTGTTTGAAAACCAAAACTGTTTTGAGAAGCAGAGGTGTTTAAATTACTGATGTAAGCCCCTTTAGCATCCAAAAGCTCAAAAACTATTCAAAATCTATAAAGTAAAAACTAACACTCTTTTATAGAAAGGATGGCTCAGAGGCCCAAACCTGACCTGTATCATGCATTCTGTTAATTTTTCCAAGATAAACTTGTCTTTGTTCTTCTTAATGAACATGAGATTACTGTGGGATGGTAGCACCCAAAGGCCTCAGTGGGGATAGCTCTGTGTGCTGTACAAACACAGATAAATAGCTCACCCAGCACAGCTGATGATCTGAAAGGCACAATGAGTTTGAAGGGTGGCAATGAAGATATAGCTCCAGAGCAAATGGCAGCAATGCTGATTAACAGACCTTTGTTAACTGAATGCTTTCTTCTTCACTTTTCTGTTTGAATAGGAGTAGAGGTCAAATACAGGAAATAGCAGGACTATGAAAGTTAATGAAAAAAAATGGAGAACAAACATGAAATGGGAGGAATAATCACAGCTTGCTGTCCCTGGTTCTCTTCTACCTGCAGGAGCAGGTAGGCATGATATTAGAGGGAACTTAAAAAAATGTGAAATAATTTATCAATTTGCTTTTTAGATTAAACAGTTTGTCTTTACAATTGTGGAGAAAATGTGGGAACAGGTTATCCTGATCCTCTAAACCTTTATGCAAATACTTCATTAAACATACAACTTAGCAAAACAATAGCAAAAAAACCTGTGTCTAACCAAACCTTCATACAGTAGATATGAATTTGCCACAGAGCTGAATAATAGACTTCTTCTCTTCAAATATTCATCTACTCCAACCTAATCTATAACTAAAAAAAAAAAAAAAAACAAAAAAAAACAACCAAAAAAAACCCCAAAAAAACCCCAACAACAAAAAAACCCAAAAACAAAAAACCCCAAAAAACAAAAACAAAAAACAAACAAAAACAAAAACAAACAAAACAAACCAACCAAACAAACAAACAAAAAAACCAAAAAAACAAAAAAAACCCCAATTAGAACAGATATATTGTTTAATATACTTGAAAATGCAGAAAATATGAGCCTAAAGACTCTGAGCAAGGGGAAAACCTTCTAGAGTTCATTTAGAAACCTGTGGATGCCAGAAGAGATTGCCATCTCTTCTGTGTTACCATCTGGGGCCTATTATAATTTCCCTAAAGTCTCCTCTTTTGTTAAATTTCATATATAGATTGAAATTTGTAAAACAAGTGCATTAGAAGTAGGAGGGCATGATGCAGTGTAACCCACCTGGCATTAGAGGAGAAAGCTTGTTAGAGGTTGCCAGAAGAACAAGCTTAAAGACCATTTCCTCTCAGCGTTTAGGTACCTCAGTCGATTTAAGTGACAAGAAGGATCTTGTCCTTGGTAAAGGTCTGTAATCACCTAAGTGGTGTTCGTAATTTTTCAAAAGCTGTATATGCCCATCCTTTTAACGTGCTATTGGCCACAGTACCCTGTTTTCCCAGTGGTCAGAGTGCCTCTTTAGGATGCAGTGCACAAGAGCTCAAGCCCCTCTTGTGTCTAAAGGGATTCAAACCCAGCACCCTTTTCCTCTAATGAAAATACTGTAAATTTTCATAAAATTGATTAGACTGGTGTGATGAAGAGGCAATCCTAATACTTACTGCCAAACATTTTTTGCCATGCAGAAAATGCAAGGAAAATGCCATTGTTTAGTGGGACTGAATCTAGCACCTTTTCAGGTGCCATTTCAATAGATATAGTATGAAAAAATGAATGATGTATATTTTGAAAAATTGCCTGTATCTGTCTCATACCTTAATAAAATTATGAGCACATGATTTATTATAGCAAATATCAATAATAGAATATTAGCTATCTTACCTAAGCTTCTGAATTTATCTGTGAAAAAAAATAGGCAGTATACTAAATTATGTCAGTATCTGAAGCATAAGCAGCTGTTCAATCACTCTTGCAGAGTTGGAGTACAATGAGTACCTAATCAATTTACCAAAGAAACCATTTCAAAAATATTATATTTGGGCCTGAGGTAACATGTATTAGTATATTTTTTTCAGCTTCAGTACATGAATAATGGTAGAAGAGGAATTAATTGGTAGGTCAAACTTATAATCATCTTTAAAAGGGATTGATAGACAGAATAAATAGACAAAGGAAGAATTCTACTTTATATTGTAAACTTTCCTGTGAAAATATATAGCGTGTACTTAAACTTCCGAAACCTCTGTTATCATAAGTGGGTATCTAAGCTATTTTCTTCTAATCTTCCTCTCTCCATCGATACCACAGGCAGCTAACCATAGGTATGTTAAATTAAAAGCAATTAAAAATTATGCTGCAGATACAGGGAACAAGTTAGAGACAATAAAAAAGTTGAGGGACTTGAACATATATTATGTTAAGTCCTAGAAACTCTGAAAGTTAGACATCCAGCCTAGAAAGTGAAATCCATAAACCTGAATTAAGAGCCTAAGGGTGGTGTTCATTGATGCTTTCCTCTAGTGGTAAAACCTCTAAGAACTTTCTGCTCCCTCGTGTCTCCCAGTTATTTATTTTTAGCCTACAAAGCAGTATGCAGTCTGTTCTGATGCAGCTGTGTGCAGAGAGCGCTCTAAATGGGTTCACTAGATTTAAAAAAAAAAAAAAAAAAAAAAAAAAAGAGCTTTACAACAACAGCAACACTAAAGAGGATTATTTTTAAACCTCATCCAGATCACTTCAGTGATCCCATTTATAATACAGCCCCACAAACTCTGTCTCATCTGACATGACAGTGAACTACATTTTCAGGATGCATGGTATTTTTACTTTCTGACCTGCTAGACAAAATATGTTCCTGAACCCACACCTGAGAATATGATTTAAAAGAGGCAGATCTATGAAGGTGTAGTCTGGTAATCATCTGTGTTATGGCATTTCATAATAATTTCATACTACATCTATTGCTGGATCACAAAGCACTGCAGATCATCTTGGAGCACAGGAATGTATTTCTGTTCAAGTAATCAGAGCAGATGATGGGAATTTTATGCTGACTTCATACTTTTAACCAAGGTTTATGTTTGCTGTAAGTCCGTAGATGACACCTGAAGCAGCATAAAAATAAAGTGGCACAGACAGGTGATATTTTATCCAGTATAAGGCCAGCAAAGTAAAAAGTTCTTCCTTAAAAAGCTTGTAAACCAGCTTGACAAAATGGTCATGTGGCCAAAGTATTTTGATCAGATAGTAGGAACTCTAAAACCACATTTATTAACTCATCAAAATGTAGCATGTAATGGCTTGCGTCAGCACTTAGCTCAGCAAGTCCAAAGTGTTAAATAGGGGTCTGGTGACCTTTTCACACACAGCAAGCTAAGTCTGCCCTTTGACAGAGAAGAACTTTGTTACTGT
>VRYO01002297.1:74901954-74912046 GCA_009812075.1 Sialia sialis | reverse complement strand
TTGCAAAATTACTGTACTTAAAAAATCTTATAAACTAATTTGCTGATGTTTGTAGGTTTATCAGCTTGCTTAGATACAAAATCTTAGAGTCTGACCTATGCTTTTTAGGGGATGAACGTAATGTTTGGAGGGTAAGAATGAATGTTGGCAATTTTATTTGAAGTGCAGAATTTTTGCATTATATCAAACTCGCATCTTAATTGGTCACTTGAAATATACTGTTTCAAATGAACTGTTAGGCTGCCTCTCCACACTTAAATCTAGAACAGCTTCCAGGAAAATATGGAAAGATAAACAACTACTGAAGCAATTCTATTGAATAATAATAAAAAAACAACTGGAATAGCACAAAAATCTAAAGGGCAATCAAATCAAAGCAAAGTACCTCCTGGTATACTCATGGTAATTTCGATTTGTTTTGGGTGTAAATGCATATTTTATGATATTTTTAAGCTTCATTAGTGAGCAAACAAGCTTTCTCTGTTCCATTGACTCAGAAACAAAAGCAACCAAACAAGCAAATACAAATATATAAATTAGAATCCTGGTGTTGAAAATTTAGGTTTACAAAAATAATTACTGTTCCCGATTTTTCGACTGCAGACACAACAATATTTTTATGTTCTGTGGATCTCCATGGCTACTCTTTGGCACCTCAAGTGGACGTGGCAGAGGTGTTTGATCTCCTTTCCAACCATCTGCATCCACAACCATGCGCATTTATGGAAGAGGATAGAGATGCCTCTCCATTGTGTGACATGAGCATGGTGATGTTTACATCCCTCAACCTCCTCTTTTACCCTTTTGCTGCATCTGCTTAGCAGTATGGCACACTGTGAGATTGGCATTAGGCCATCAGACAAAGAAGCATGCTGTACAAACCGTAAGGTTTCTTCCAATGAGCTTGTACACACATTTAATATTAACTGCCAGTGATCCTACAGCCAACTCTTCTGGCATTGTGGTAAATATTGAGCATCTCACTTCTGAGAATAATCATCTGTGTTGCTCCATACATTTGCTCTCGTAGCTCACAAATCATTAAATGAAGCAGAATCAAGATTGCCAGTAGATGATCTAACACATGAAAATATATCTCCTATCAAAATCAATATATGGAAATTTTTAAGCCGTGCTTGTCTATGCCAATTTTAATAACTCTTTTTATATGCACTGTTAATAATATCTCTCTGGTATAAGTTGGGAAAGATCTCTTTTGTTCATTTAATTTCAGAAGAATAGAAGTTTTCTGAAAGATTGAAGGACTAGTATGGCTCTTCAAGCCATGATACAACATATATTTTTCTTATATCGTTTGTAATTTCAGTGGAAGTCATTGATAAGAAACTGAAACATCTGAGCTAGTTCAAGACCATTTAAAATTATAATTTTATAATGACAAAATTCCCCAGACAAATATTTATCATGTGTGGTCATTCAGAACACAAAATAACAAATGAAAAAAAATATTTCAAGCAACTGGTATAAATTATTTTGTGTAAGTTCTATGTAAGCAGATAAACACCTCTGCCAATATAAACTCCGTATACATAAAGGCCAAGGATTCTTAATTTAATTGTAAAACCATATCTGTGCAAGCAACTTTTTTTCTCACATGAACCTGGACTAACAGTTCAGCACAAAAAATACCTATATACATAAGAACCTTTATTCCAGTGTTCATACTACTGAATCCAGTATGATTGATCATGTTTATATATCTTCATTAATGAGTGAAAATTTCTTATAATCTAGCTTCAGTGGTTTTTTCCTTAATTACATCAGTATCCTAACCTAGGAGGAAGGGTGAAAATTAAAGCAAATTCTAGTAAGCAATCTTGTTACTGGCATGAGTTTTATTTTTCAGTAAAAAATATCCTTAGGTACAAATCAAAGAAACAATAAAGAACTAGATGAAAAAAAACAGATACCTGTGTTTCTAAGGCTAATACTTAGGTATTTTTAATAAATGCCCTATCTATTATTCCAAAGCCTTTGAGGTTTTCTTAGGCAGTGCCTGACCTCCAGAGTGATAACATGAATGATTCTACCCTAATAAAATTTGAAATACTGAAATCTACCAATGCAATTATAACCAAGCACTGTTTTTAATATCATTCAGCAAATCAGTGTATTGAGAGGCTACTTGAAAGCAATAACAAAGGGGAAGTTAGAAATAACAGTTTCCATATCTCTATTAGCAAACAGAGAGGAGGCCAATAAAATTGGTGTTTGCATCCTGATTGTGTCAGTGTTCACTCCTATTACTGTTACACATTTGCTAATAGAGGAAATGAGATAATCATGTTACCTTACTGAGAATGTATTTTTCATGAATTAAAAGTGGATATATCTTTTACTTTGTATAAAATCCTATTTCATGATTAATAATTTTATCAGCTTTTCATAGTTGATCATTGTTTTCATTTTATTTTAATGAAGACCTCAACAATGTAAATCCTAATTTGCATGTCTCCATTTATAAAGCTGTGAAATGCATTGACTTGCAATAGGATGTTATTTATGAAATAACATTTTTGGAAAATTGTTATCACAAATATGCTTAGGAAAATATATTTTACAATGTCACTATGCCCAATATAAACCCATAAAATAGTTCTATGAAAGCCAGAATTACTACTGTCCTTTGCTCATCCTTTTCGTCCCTTACGCATAAGCTTTCTCATTCTTTTAACAAATTAACATGCCAGCTGTAATACTACATGCAAATATAGCAGAAAAAAAAAGAAGAAAAATAGTCAAGGTGTACGAATGTGTAGGAGGAAATGATAATACCATTGAAATTAGCTTCATACTGATATCAAGTGATACAGAAAAAAGACCAGAAAGCCTAACCTCTCAACCTCTGGTGCTTGGAGATTAATGTGAAACAAGTTCTACATCTCTGCAGATCTGGGGACATCTGCTCTCTACATAGCCTCTTTGTCTCCCTCTCTCTCTGGAAGGGCGTTGGCTCTGGCTACAGTGCTGTGGCTTCCAGACCATATGATATTCAACAGCAGGAAAGAGTTCAAAATCACCTCATTTGACAGCATTGCCCAGCCATGGCACAGGAACCACAGGCGCAACAAAAACTGCTTGAGACTTTTATGTCAGCTGAGAAATTCCTAAGAGAAAACAAAACACAACAGAAGCCTCACTTTACCCTGTTGAAAAAAAACATCAATAGATAGTGACTGCTGCAAGAAGAGAAAAATAAAAGCGAGAAGCAATACCAATTAAAATGTGAAAATATTCCAGAACAAATAAACAACCAGATGCTGCATGTTACTATTAAAAAACAAACAAACAAACAAGCAACAAAACCCCATATGCAGTGCTGAGTCCAAACATCATCAGTTTGTCAGTGTCATCCAGTGTGAATAGGTTGAGAAATTATTTTTTACCTTTTGTTGATTTGAAGTGCTGAGCTAACATTTCAAGAATTTAGTATGCTCTGGATGTAAGCACAAATAGAGACACAGATGTTAGCATGTCAGGCATGTCTCTAGGTGCTTTATTGGATCAAAACCTCAAGTTCTGTGGCTCAGTAGAGAAATTCCAGCAGTTTCACATTCAACAGTGAATTACAGTGACAGATCTTTGTGCTGTAAGGCCAATCAAAATTTTTCTTTTTGAATTTTAATGAAGATGAGTTTTTTATCTGTTTGTCTACATGTTCAGCTACTCACTGCATGGTTATGCTTCCCAGACAGAGCAAACAGGGGACATGTAACTTCTTGACCTTTCTATAAAGTTCCCTTTGAGAGTATGCAGTTTCAAACTGATAGTAATTTTGTTCTTAGAAGGCCTCTGCTCCAAATTATCATTTTGTATAGTAGAATCCTGCAGACCCCCATCTCTGAAGATTATTCACAGAAGCAAATACTGACCTCTTAAGGCGAATCTCCCTGGATTTCTTCAGCTAGCAAGGGGAAAAGATATATTTTCTAGAGGACAATTCATAGTGGTTGATTTAGACACCTCCTCTGAATCACTCTTCCAAGGACCTATCCTTGTGCATGGATTACTGAGGAAGTCATGGGAAATTAGTCTCATGAGGCCAGTTAGTCTTTATGATTACTGCCTGTAGCCTTATATTTTATCTATATATCATGAATCACAGCTGAGCTGGTGTTGCCAGGTGATAAGACTTGGACCATTAGTTCAGGAGACAGTAAAATGCTTCCACTTCATATCACTTTCTTTGTAACATTTTATGAATGACGGCTAAATAAACAAATGCACGCTTATTTAAATGAAAATATACTGCGTTACAGGTTACTCAGAAATTATAGTAATATACATTCAATGTCATATACTTGCACACCCACTCGAAGTATGCTAATAGTATACTGAAAACATACAATTTTGAATGAGAGCCACAACATGAAGGCAGTAGTCTTCACTATTACTTAAAAGGCATGAAAATTAGAATCAGAGTCAAAAGCTCCAAGTGGTTTATCATCTTTAGAATATAAGAAAAAAATCGAAAATGACAAGTAAAATTGTGGGTCCAGGATGAGCAATACCTTAGTAGAATCATAGCAGTTATTCTGTTGTTTTAAGCCTAACTAGATTATCAAAACTATACATATATTAAAAATGTAGTATTTTCCTTAAGCTTCATATTTAAACATATATTAAAAAAAAGATAATTTCAAAGCGGCAATTCCCAGCTTTTGAACAAAACATTATTTCTGAAACACTCTTCCTCAAAAAAGGGAGCACTGAAGAAACTTATGAGTAGTGATGACACATGTGGTATATGAGCAGAATTTTCTGTTTTCAGAGGTGTTTCATACAAATCCAATGAAAAATATCTACACAGAAATGCTTTTGAATATGATTTATTAGACTACATTTTCCAAAACAAAAGCACTATAATATATACAAACTAGGATTTATACATACCAGTAATTTCACGATTATAAGCCGCACCTTTTTAATTGAAGAATCCAGCCTACCCCAGTAGTGCGGCTTATATTCAGGTGTGGCTTATTTATGGACAAATCCCAGTGAAATGCCAACCCAGAAGTGAGAGCCAGCTGGGGAGGGTGCTTGGGGCTGCCTTTAAAGGCTTCGCTGGTCTATGAAAACTGTTTGCAACTGGAGCACCTGACACCAAACACAGCTGGCAGCGATTCTGTTACTAATTTGTTACTTTGTTACACATGGATCCTCACTTTAAATAAATAAATAAATAAATAAATAAATAAAATATGCGTCTTATATTTGGGTGCGGCTTATATATGGACAAATCCCGTGCTATACCTGGCTACCTGGAGGTGTGGCTTATAACCAGGTGTGGCTTATAATTGTGAAATTACTGTACAATAATCCACCTTCTGTTACTTAGAAAATTTAGCAATGGAAAATTCCATTCTCTTGTGTATGGACCTGATTCAACAACACATTTCTAACATCAAAGTGCAAAGACATCAGAATTTTTACTGACTCTTTTGTCTTACCGTATAATGACACCTCTTCACTTGGAAATGAAACAAAGCCGAATCAATCACAAGGAAAAAGATCACAAACACAGAACTTTCTTCTCTAGTCTGTGTACACCTGCATTACTGTCAGCAGTACAAATTCACTGCCCAAAATCATATTAAGCTTTATCGATTTTAAGTAGCATTATTGTCTTGGTTGCATCGTGCATTCCTGTATGGATCAGAAAATGGATAGGAATCTTTCATCCTTGCACTGAACTGCATATTACCATGTATTTCTTAGGGCTTTGCAAACAAGTTAATTTCACATCAAATTAAGAAATATCCTGTCATTAAAGGTAGGTGCTATGAGAACCTCAAAGTTCTGTATGAGATTGATGAATACAATAAATTTACCAGAGTATCTACTTTTCATAGTAGTTTCAAAGTACATTAACATTATATTAAAAAAATCATCTGCTACTTGCCACTAACTTGATGAAAACAAACTAATAATCTTTCTAAAATCCTACCAACCTACAGAACTAATGGAAGGAAAACCAAACTAAAAAAAACAAGTCAACAAACCCTCCTTTTGTTGCAACAAACTTTAGAAAAGCACAGATTTTGTGCCATGACAAATGATAGAATGTCTTTACTTTTAGATGCTGTGTTGCAGCAACAAGGCATAAATGTGAAAAGCATTTCTCCTACTTGTATACCTGCAGGTTTGGATCAGACAACTGCAGACACAGATGAGGCAATGTTGTCAGCCAGTCATGGTGCCCAGCCAGCTGCTCTTTTTCTTACCCATATAAACGCAAGAAATAAGAGCTAGTATGCACCAAAATGTATTGTGATGGAAATAATATCTAATGAACTGTAGCTACAAGACACTGAAGAAATAAGCACATAATTCACCACTAGGAATAATTTGGTTTTTTTTCCCACAAAGCGAACTTTGCCCTTTAATGAGAATGGCCACATTCTTCTTTGATCCAACTGTACACCACACATCACGCTGCTGCAATATTAATTTGATACCAGAAAGCATCAGCACATTGAAAAGCTGTCTTAAAATGACCAGAGAAAATCATGTTATCCACAGGAAAGATCAAATGTTATAGCTGATCCTTTGTATAGAAGATGTTAATGAAAAGAAAGACTCTTTGTTATTTCTTATTTTTATGCAAAGCTACTACCAAAAGAAAATCATGTTCTCTACAAATTGAACTAATATGAGCAAACTGGCTAGAAGTACTCTTGTAAAGAATTCAGCTAAATTGTTTCCATTGTTGCATTGATTAATGTCCAACACCTGTGCCAAGCAGGTTGTAAAACTGTCTTTTGCTCAAGTCCAGTCGATATGCTGATAAACAAGATAAGAAAATAGGTGCCATCTTATTCCCTAAGGAAGAGCTTTATCCATGGTCATTTGGATTGGAGTTAATTGCCTCACAGAAAGCAAGTCAGTAATATTATATATTACAATTCCATATGAGGCTCCACAAATGAGAATAGTAAACCCATCTTTCTTCAACAAAATCTAATACCTTGACCTTTATTTAAGATGAAATTTACATTAATGGCCTTAGAATTTTGTAATTTCTTTTTCTCTTTACAGTTTGTGAAAATACTTTAAATTATAGCTAATTAATTTTTGGTTTCAACTTCTTTTGTCCTAGCTTAAAACTTGATAGCATAATTGATTTACTTAACCACAAACAAAAGGCAAACAAGGAATTAAAATAGTATGAATTTTAAATCACAGACTGAAGAGATTGTGATTTAATTCAATGATCAGCTCTGTAAGATATAAGTCATTAAGTTGCACAACTTTGTTTCAAGTTTCAGAAGTTTGTAAGTGATTTAAAACTAAATGAAGTAGAATAAACAATGCTAAATACAATTGTATTTTCTTTATTTTATTTCTATCTTCAATTGTTAGCTGTAATTCTAACCACTAATATTCTTTTCAACTAATGTAAGCATAATATCATTCTATCTTTTAAATTATCATATGTATTGTCAGCTTAAATTATTAACAATTTAATATTAAATTACCAGTACCTCAAAAATATAGAAACGTCACTGATGCATGCAAAGCAAAGCACTGACTGTAAGAGAAAATCTAATTAAAATAAGAGAATTATTTAGCTTTTAAGTCCCCCTTTGCAAATAAAGACTGAATGTTCCTAGGATCTGCCAAGTACTTGTAGATATAGGTTATTTGCATTTGAATCTTTATTAACACCAATGACAGAAACTCACTGAGTCATCTCCTCTTCTGTTTGCATTTGGATTTCTGCAGAACTGAATCCTGACCCTGTAAAAATTTCTAAGCTGAACAGAAGTGGCCACACTGACGTCAGTAGGACCATTCTTGTAGAAAGCCAAGCATCTGCATAAACATCTGTAGATTCAAAGCTGCAAAAGGTCAAAATCAATCCCTCTATTATTTGCCAGCATTTTGCCTAGAAGACCATCAAATACCAAGCAAAACATCATACAAAATCTGATGCTGAAAAAAATAGAAAGGGGTGACTGCAGAATGTTTTGAAAACCCCTTAGTAAAATTAATTTATAGTCAGGGCATAAGAAAATTTGGGAATAAAGAATCTAGGTATTAATATGATTTATGAGTCAAAAAGTAACGCTTTATTTAGGCATCATCATGAATTTTACAGGAGTGTTGAAGTTTCTTTTCCTGATCATATGAAGTTCTTCCTTGCTGGATGATATGAATTCATCTGTTAGCTGCTAAAAAATGCAGCAAATAAAAATACCTCTGAAGAGCACACCATTTTTTTTCCTTTGAGCTAGATTGCACAGGAGTGAGACATTCCCAAAACACAGTGTGGTCTAATTTATGTGGTTTCAGTATCATGATTTATTAACAGTATGTGTGGAAATAGTTCTGAGTAATAAAGATTTACATTTTCTTTAAATGGTCTTCATAGCAAATTATTTGGCAAATATTTTGCTTCTCATCTTGAAAACAGCAAAAAAAAACCCACCCAAATTTGTAATTTTGCTTGTAAGAGGACAGATTTCACTTCAGTCCTATTACCTGTTTAACTCAACTTGCATCAATAATACTAAAAAAAGAATTACCAACTATTATATTTTTTAATTTATTTAATGTATTTATGACATGCTGTGCTGCACTTTAAATGCAGTCAGACCTCAAGGGTGGAATATTAAACTAAACACAGACATTATTTTCCTTTAATGGCAATTAAATACATAACATTGCAGGATATCAGGATCATTAACTTCATATAACCAGTTCTGGAGTAGTTATCCCTTTACAATTAATTGTTGATTTTGTTTTCTGAAGTATTTTCAATTATGCTATCAGCTATAGGCAGCCTCCCTGGGTTGTTGCACCATTCTATATCAAGCACCATTCCCTCTGTGTATAGTTCTGAGACCTCTGACACCATCCTGTGCCTGTGTACCTGCAATGCCTCTGCTATTTTACATGCTGGCTCCTCCACTGCAGCCTTGAACGGCTCATTTTCTCATATATTCTTATTCTGGAGTCTGATTCTTGTTCCATTCTGCAGTCTGGGGATTTCTAAGCTTGCAACTGTAGCCCTTTCTTAATTATTTGTTATTGATATATAATTACAATAATATTAATGACAATAATCAAAGTGGTTCACTTAAATTCATTTGATTTTCTCAGCAGCCTTTATTAAAAATATTAAAATACTGAATTCACAGTACCAGAGAATGAAATTATAATAATCGTCAAGGTGTAAGCATCATACAATTAATACTGAAGCAGCTAGAATTTTTAATGCTATACAATTAATGTCCAAAGATACTTTCTTTCGATTCTAAAATACTTACGCTCATTTAGAGCCAAAAAACCAAGTAGTACATGACAAGCCAATGACAGTTAAAGCTTCACCTTTAATGCTAAAAAAAGAAAAATATCTGAAAAAAAAAAAAAAGTAAAAAAAATAGGAAACAAAACAATAGATTGATTTTATATTGATTTTATTCTAGCTACAGGATTACTCCAAAACACCCAGGATAGGCACTGGGTTATCTGACCAGTTTAAGACATTTTAAGAAATATATGCGGTTAAATCATGTAACTAAACTTAAACCTTTTGTTTCTTTTTTTTTTTTTCTTTTCATATCTTTATTTTTTTTTGTCACATAAGTGATCATAAACTTCATGAGCCATTAATTCTTCTTAAAAATATTCACAAGTCCTTCTAAGGTTGTGAAAACCTTTAGGTATTTGCTGAAAAAAATTCTTGTTTTCTACAAGATGAAGCAACCTGAAGGTCAATTAGTTTCTGAATTTTATTTTGCAGGACCACTATATGCTGTAAATTACAAAATACAGCCTGCTTATCATAGGTCTAGTGCTACTCCCACTGAAGTAGCTAGGCATTTTCTCATCAATTCCAGTGGGAGTTCAATGAGACTTAAAATAAATTCTTTTCTATTTTCTTAATATTTCTGTCCTCCTCTTAGGTCAGATCATCTGCCCTGCATAATGAGAAACTGAAATACTTACAAAAGTGTAGGAGAGACACTATTGATATTGAGTAATTTAAATTCCACAGTCATTTAAATTTGCATTAAAACTTAAGACAATGTCAAGTACTTCTTCAAAAAAAGCAATTTTAACTGT